>CM034146.1:579269334-579679996 GCA_019776745.2 Taxus chinensis
ACTCCATGTGTTGCAGCTGCTTCCATATCATCTCTAGAGTCAACATTTTGCATGAATTGAGTTTCAGGTACCACCTCTTCAATGTTATTTAATTCAGGATTTATTCGTTGAGATAGGCTCAAAATGTTTGTGACAGCATCAACATCTTCCTCACCTTGCATGTCAAATGCCTGGTTGCATGCCATGTCATTTAGGAGAGCATCATAATTCAATGGCCAAATACCAGTTCTTTTGAAACCTGCAATTACGTTAGATGGTGTTTGTGCCTTTTTTAAGGCTCTACTTGCAAGCTCAACAATGTCACTCCTTTTCACATCTGCACATTTGTTCTCTGCCATCCATTTGGACCTCTTAGCTCTAAAATATGTCTTGAAAGGGTTGAACACACTCACGTCAAGAGGTTGCAACTTATGACTAGTATGCGTTGGTAGTGTTATCAAATCAATGCCCAATTTGTTTGCCTCCTCCACAATTTGTAATGTTACATGGCTGCCATGGCCATCAAATATCAATAGGTGTCTATTATTTGGAGAAACACCACCTGGTACTGAACGTGCAAAATGACATAGCCAATTTAAAAGCAATTCCTTTGTCATCCATGCATTTGGATGTGCAGCCATACATGCACCAGGTTCACAATTTTTAATGTAATTCTTTATCATTCTCTTTCCCTTGAACAAATAAAATCCTGGGATTGACAAACCTGCTGCATTGACACAACACAATATAGTGATCCACTCCCTGCTCTTTGGTATTACCTTTGGGACATTACAACTGCCCCTCTTTGCAATTACACGAACTCCACAATTTCTTCCAGCCTACAAACCAGTCTCATCACAATTCTAGATTTTTATGAGCGTCGTATGAATAGGTTCCATAGCATTTGGCCAAATTATCATAAAATTTGGTTACTATTGCAGGGCACAAGTTTAAAGCTCTATCCCTGTCAAGTCCCTCAGCAGTCGGATTGCAAGGTCTGGATGACGTTTTCTGAATCCAGCCCACCATGATTTACCAGGAAACCCATCTCTGAAGGGGTTTTGTCTTGTTTCACAAATCTGAGCAACATTTGCCTTTAGCTGCATTAACTCCAAGCCATGACCCATATCAGCCATTTCTTTGCACCATTCAACAATTTCCTCCTCCTCTTCTTCAGTTAGAACTGTTGGAGGACCCCTCCTCTTTGTGTGGGTGAGACCATTTAGCCAATAGTGTAATGATGTGGGTGGAATGGAATACTTCTTTGCTGCTGCTCTAACTGAGAACCCATTAAACTCAACATCATCTATCGCCTTTTCCATATCTTCTTTTGTCCAACCTCAGATGACACTAAGCTTCTTTGTTGCAGATGTTCTTTAAACTGAGACAGTGGGTGGGCTTCTACATTCTGGTTCATTACCAGTTGGTGCTGAATTATCCTCTTCATCACTTAAATTATGTGATAATTGTACACCTCTCACTTTGGGCCTCCTTGATCTTCTAGCAATAGCACCTTTTCTCATGGTCTAAATGAAATACCTGATTCACAACATGAAAGATGATTGTTGGAAAAGAAACTATGAATATACCAAAAATGAATGTTGGAATATGATTTTGGAATTGTTGAAGGAAAGAGGATTGCTAGAATATGAATGATTTTGTTTCATTTTTAGGAATCAATTGACTTGTAGTTTTCATTATGACAATGAAACTTGTATGGAATATGTTGAATACAGAAAGTGCTTGGATAGACAATGTATATTTGACTAAATGAGCACAATGTTGTATAGGGGAGAGGACCCGGTTGTGGTGCAGGGTCCATTAGTGGTGAGCATTCAATGCATGGCGGTGGCCCGGACAACAACTGGCGCGGCGAATGGACAACACTTGGTCCCATGCAAAAAAACCAACTTTTTTGACATCTCCACAAACGCAGATCGTCCACGTGGCGCTGATGGTGGCAGTGAGGTGGCGCGGGTGACTGTGCAAAGATAGGGTGCACCACAACCGGGGTCCTCTCCCCTAGTTCAACAATGTTGTATATTGCATTTCAGAATTCACTACATTGTTCTTTTTTCATGATAGACCATTCTCACGTGTATTCGTTGGACTCTTCTCTATGTAGTTTTTTGCTGCCATGGCATAAATATCATTGCATGTAGTGGACTTTTCCATGGTTTTGCTGCCATACCATTCTCATTCTGTATTCGTTGGACTCTTCCTATGTAGTTGTTAAAGATAAGTTGTCGTTAGAAATATGGAAGGGAAAATTTATAATGAAAACATTAATGGCTGGTGGGTGAGCATTGCTAGGGGATAGGCACCGGTTGTGGTGCAAGGTCCAATAATGGAGATAGTAGGTGAAAGACATTGACTGTATTGTATTGTATTATTATTATGTAAACATGGAAGCATGAAATGTTTGAATAAGACAGTTTTTAAATTGGTCAATATTCTCTTATTCATTGATAGAACTAAAAATTTTCCTTCCATATTTCTAACGAAAACTTGAAAAACTACTGTATTCGTCGGACTCTTGCTATGTAGTTTTTAAAGTTATGTTTTCAATATAAAATTTTCACATATGATCATAATACTTTCCAAATTTCTATGTATACAATAAAACTTATGCTAATATCATAGTGATGATTGGAAAAAATACTTTTCAACTGGAGAATGAGATATCTGGAAAAAATGAACAATACACTGAATTTAGAAATGCAATATACAACACTGCTGGACTATAGAACGCATGTTGTGGTCATATTCCGACAGAGTTGTATATTCCAATAGTGTATGTACTTCCTAGTTGTGTTGCATATTGTATTTCAGAATTTACTTAGCATAAAAAGAATTTACTATAGTGTGCACATACAACATTGATGGAATATACAACATTGTTTTTCAATATAAATTTTGCAACATGTAATTAGAATACTTTCCATCTTTTTATGTATACAATTAAACTTATGCCTATATAGCAGTGATGACTATAAAAGTAGATTCTAAGGCAGTTGTCCCATGGAGGGCGCTGCTGCACCTATTCTTATGTTTCGTGTAGTTCTATGCAACTTTTTTACTAATAAAAAATGAAAGAATTCATGGAGCAGTGGCTGCTTAGAAAAAATTTGTATTCACCTCAAGTTAGTTGTGGGGGGGGCTGAGGAATTTGCAGTAGCTACAGAGATTTTAAGGTTTCTTTTTGCCAAATGTTAGCTGCACATGAGTTCTAAAAAATTTTATTCCAGTAGCTTAGTGGCTGGAAAGGTTCTTTGCCAATTTAACCGGGCAATAAGTTTCATGCCCACCAATTCGCTTCTTTGTTTGTCAACAATTGCACCAGAAGTTTCCAACTTCTACTTACCAATTCGCATAGTACTTCCAGCCTGTGCAAAACGGGGGTTTGAAACAGGGTATGAACATTCATTTAAAGCAAAAAGAAATGTCTAAATTGTGTCAGATGCTGGAGTTGCAACTGCCCTGGTAAACATGTATTCAAAATGTAGGAACATGGACAAAGAAAGTTTGTTGTTTGATGGAATACCACAAAGAAATATGTTTCTTCTGGACCCCAATGACTGTAGGATATGCAGAAAATGCTTTTGTTGGAAACGGTAGGTGAACTGTTTGATAGAATTCCTCAAAGAAACGTGGTCTCATAGAATGCCATGATGGCAGGATATGCACAAATTAGATTTGTTGAAAAGACTTCAGAAACTTTAAAGAAAATGCAATTGGCATATACAACTCTACTGCAATATGCAAACACTGAAAAAATAAATAGAGGGCTTGAATTATGAAATAGTTTGTAATTTTATAAGTGTCTTACCTGAACTGCACTACTCCTCACTTCTTCAACTTTGAGAGATGAAAACTGCTATGAACAAATGGAATTGTAATCCATCCTTCAACTTTTATTCTATCATCCTAAATTCTGATTGGTTGATGTTAGTTGACATGGATTCAATATGATAGTTCAATCAAATGGTTGAGATTTATTGGGATTTAATCCAATGGATAATATTTTAGTTGCTCATTTTTATTATTTTATGCAGCTGGTTACGCAATTTATTGTTCATATGGTACTGAGTTTTTAAACACTGTGAAAGGTGGAGCCTGACCATAATTTCATTTATTGTTATGCAGGTGTTTACTTGGGATTGAAGACTCATGCAAAAATAGTGCATTATATTTGAGATCTGGTTTGGAAAGTCTTGAGAAATGACTTGTTGAAGTGATTGTAATAGATATGATGTACATACAATGAAAATATTACTTAATGAATAGTTCACTGAATAGACTTGGTTTTTGTACACTTGTATATAAATTAATATATATTTTTAGTTCCATCAATGAATATAAGAGAATATTGACCAATTTAAAAACTGTCTTATTCAACATTTCATGCTTCCATGTTTTAAATAATAATGATACAATACAATACAGTTAGGTAATATTAACTTCACATATCATTCAAAATATGTTATTTAAAAGGTGAATGCCTTTTCACCTACTATCTCCACTAATGGACGCCTGCACCACAACCGGGTCCTCTCCCCTATTTTGTGCCCAATTTAGACTCGTTTTTTTTTTAAAAGGGTAATAATTGATCACGTGGCCTTACATGTTTGTGGTTGTGCTTACACCTTAATTACATTTTAAGTATCTTGATTCCGATTATAGGGTAGTGGAAGTAAAATGACACTAGTCCATGCCGTATAATAACATTCATATCAAACACAAGGTCACTTTGAAATTAGATAGCCTAACATCTTAGTTTGAGGAGGAAAGTCTTTTCGCAATAACAAATCTTTTGGTCAAGATCCACAATTGGAGATTCAACATCAAAAAGGCAATGGATTCTAAGCAAAACTATTAGGGCGGTGCTTGGGGTGACTTTGTTCTCTTCAGTTTGCAACTTTGCGTCCCGTAGACTAGTTGATCTCATGGACTTTATTAAAATCATTCATTCATTAATTTTTTCAAGTTTTTAAGCTCGTAATCGTGTCAATATAGATTCAATTGTTGAATGATGTGAAATTGATTTGATGATCTTGCTCTTCTATTTATAGGGTTTGAGAAAATGATTCGAGACATTTGGAAATTGTTCCTCATTTTCAAAATTTAAATATAATTGTATTATTTTGTAAAATTGTAAAAATTAAAGGGATTCAATAGAGGCTCGTGTTTTCTTTTCGAGAGTTTGGAAAACAATACACAAGATATAATACAATTCAACAAATGATCCAATTCAATGCATTAACAATTGTATGTTTTTCATAAATGAACTAATATACATTAGTGTATTTTATAGGCTTCTTTAATTAAAATTAGGACCTTAGTGGCACACAAACTGGTATACTATGGACGAGAAAAAGCCAAAAAAGAAAGGCATAAAACCCTGGGGAACTCAAAACAAGGGTCAAAAGGGCCCACGAAAATGTGACTAGGGTTGCAATGGTATGGTTTTGGCAAAAATCCATGAATAACAAACAAACAATGAGGATAAAGAGAAAACCATGGAGTAGAGATAAAATAAGAGGAAAGGGAAGGAAACAAGAGCAAACAAAGAAGAATAATGAATTGGCAAGAAAGAAATATAGAAATGACAACAAGAGATTAAACAAATATGTCAAGTTTTGAAAAAACACAACAAACACAACCCAACAAGACCCAAATCTAGACCAGTAATTAATAAACAAACATATACACTTGCACTAGAAGAAATAACTAGTCCCAGAGCAAAATCACATGTCTACGTGTATAGTGCCCCATGTCGAGATGCATGTATGTGTATACATATAAAACAATTGTGTGGATACGAAGAGGCTATCACAATTGTCCAGAAACTTAACATGAGTTCTTGAAGTCATTATATTAATATGATAATGAGCTAAAGGTCAAAAGGAAAGAGGGATCGCCTAATTTCCATATTAGATGATTGGGAAGATTCTTGATGGTCTTGTGTCTAGGAATATAGAAACTTGTGGCCCTACAAACATATGGAAAACATGTGCAAGTAAATCAATGTTTATGTAAATCCATAATCAATGAACTGTTGATATCTAGGAAAAAGAAAATTAGGAATGAATAAGCAAAATTGTATTGGAACTATGAAGATACCCCTATGAATTCCAAATCTCATAATTTTGCAAAATTTAATTAAGTATGTGTGTGCCTTGGGATGGTACTGACTGAGTGGCTATTTACTTCTCAAATGAATCACCACGCGACTACTTGCATTGGAATAAGGAGGAGTGTCTTGGAATGCTAGAATTCAGATATAAAGGTAAGTGGAATATATGGCCCCCTTAAAATAGATACGACTATGAATCACATGTCTCAAAAGAAATGAATTACATGCATCACCTATAAGATATAAAATAAAAGCATTATTATTAACATAATAATATATCATTGTGAAAAGTGTGTCTGTAATAAGCAATTTTGTTCTGTGTGATCCTGAGTATAAGCATTGTATAGTAAGATGCTTTGTGTGAGGATCTTGATATAATATCGTAATCACAAGTGTAATATTCCACTTTATAAGCATAAGAGTGCCATGTCCCATAATGGGCAAGATATAAACAATAAAGGTTTGAAAGTGGGATGCCCCAAGTGGGTCAATGTAATCAATGTAAGCAATGAACAAGTGTCCCCTCATATAGAAAAGGTATTACCAATTTGAACACGTGGAAATATGCCTCAACATGAATATGAGAAATGTACTCGTATGAACACGTTGTCCCAAAATGGGAAATATATCATATATAGAAATACATGAATGAGATGTCATGTATGGACAATATGTAAGCAATGTAAACATAAGAATGGGTTGACCCTTATGGGCAAGGTGTAATCAATGTCGTCACAGTAATTAAATGTTCCCCATAATTTTTGGTATAACAATGTAGACACAAAATCACGCACTTGTTATTTACTGAAAGGAATGAAAAGAAGATTGTTCCAAGCCGCAATCTCAAATGATAATAGCACACCACATTACATTTTCAAAACAAAAGAGCTAAAATACCATATTGGAAATCCATCATAATCCATAATGCTCAATACATTACAATAGAATGACTTGAATTTCGATAAGAAAGTTGTACATATAGGAGGAGGGAAGTGCAACTACTACCTAAATCAGTGGTGAAGAACTCCCACTAGCTGATAATGGTAGTTAAGTTAACTCCATAAGACTAGCAAGATAATTCCACATAACTGAGAAGCTAACTCAACACAACTAGTAAGCTAACTCCACACAACTAGTACACCTAAACAAGCTAACCCAACAAGTGTAGGGCTAACACAAGTGTAAGAATTACCTTGATAAATAAATACAAGGATAAATAATAACCTACACTAACACCCTCCCGTAAGAATAACTTAGGTGGGTGAAAAAGAAGGTGGTCCTGGCAACAAGGCCTGATGAGGTACCCATGTACAACAATTGGAAAAATTAGACACCGTAAGGTACCCAAAACCAGTAATAGCAAAGTATAGAGGGTAAAATCCTGCTGCAAGATATTCTCAGAAGCTCGGCTCCAAAAACGCGTAAAATGCTGAAGAAGTGTGGTGCGCACTATAGTCTGAATCCACTGCTCGATCATAGAACTCAAAAACAACTGACAGCGGGCTTCTCCAAAATAGCTCCATGCAAGGAGACTGTCAATGGAGTGATGTCAAAAGTGAAAAACAAACACCAAACATAATTTGATCAACTGCTACAAATAGGCGTGCCACGATCCAAGAACAACCAAGGCAACAAAGCAAGGACACGAGATCCAAATAAATAGGAGTTCAACGATCCAAGAAAAGCCAAGGTAGCAAGGCTTAAGGACATGAACTCGAAGAAGCAGTATCAACACCACACCCTCCCATACTACAAAATGGGTAGAGTGACACCACATATCTATATGAGTTGTCAAAATCAACTACTCGAACACTGACAAACTAACACTGGGCTCCACTAGAATAGCTCCCCCATAAGAGAGACTGTCAACATGCCAAAAAAAGTGTCGAAAATACAGATCCAAAATATCTCAACAAACAAGAGAGATATAAATGTATACACCCATAGATACAAGAATGCAATACCCAAAAGTTTAAGACGTCGGACTCAACCAAAATTGCGTCCACAAGTGATCACAACACCCTCCCAAATTTGGCACTTTATAATTGAGTGCACGTAAATATTACAATGAGTAACAATACCTTTTACATTTAAAATATGTGTATAAAAATGTCACCAATGCATATATCTTGAAAAAATACACAATTTCAAAAAAAAGATCACCTTAATCCGAGCTACGGATCAAAAGTTATGAGCTCTCCAAGGTTTTGCAATTAAATTAATATTTTAATGTTGATCTTTTTTTATAAAGGTACACGTGACACCCAAATGTCCAAAGGGTAAAAGAGTGCATCCACACGATATATGCTTGCGACCAAAGGATAAAAGTCAACGCCCAAAACCTAAATGTTTAGAGGGTAAAAGAATGCATCCAGAAGGTACACGCTTATATCTAATGGATAAAAGAATACACCCAGAGGGTACAGATCTGTGTCCAGTGGATAAAAGACTGCATCCAATACCAAAAAACCCAGAGGGTAAAAGAATGCATTTGGAAGGTACACGCTTATATCTAATGGATAAAAGAATGCACCCAGAGGGTACAGATATGCGTCCAGTGGATAAAAGACTACATCCAAAACTGAAATACCCATAGGGTAAAAGAATGCATTCGGAAGGTACACGCTTATATCCAATGGATAAAATAAATCACCCATAAGGTACAGACCTACATCTAGATTTGACTGTCTCAAAACATGGTCAAGTTTACAGTCAATTCTAGGGTTTTGGCACCTTCTAAATCCAATTCGCACTCCGTTTTGCATAAAAATGCATGTTGCAGAAAATTACTAATAAATTCCAAATACATGAAAATAATAAACCCTTGCTTGCAAAGGAAAACTTACAGATGGATGTCTACACCATCTATAGCTCTGATACCATGAAAGGAATAATAAGAAGATTGTTCCAAGCCACAACCTCAGATGATAATAGCACACCACATTAGATTTGCAAAATAAAAGAGCTAAAATACCAGATATGGAAATCCATCATAATCCATAATGCTCAATACATTACAATAGAATGACTTGAATTATTCGATAAGAAAGATGTACATATAGGAGGAGGGAAGTGCAACTACTACCTAATCAGTGGTGAAGAACTCCCACTAACTCATACTGGTAATTAAGTTAACTCCATAAGACTAGCAAGATAACTCCACATAACTGAGAAGCTAACTCAACACAACTAGTAAGCTAACTCCACACAACTAGTACACCTAAGCAAGCTAACCCAACAAGTGTAGGGCTAACACAAGTGTAAGAATTATCCTGATAAATAAATAAAAGGATAAATAATAAACTACACTAACATTTACATCACGCCTCTAAGTATCTCGTTATATGCATGCTTCGTAAGCAAGAAAACTAGACAATAACAACTCTTGTTTTACTTTTACATTGCATTATCCTTTGTATACATCTATCATTTGTTTTTCTAGAATGCCCGCTTTACTTTTGGACATTAGACAACATGTGAGCTAGCTCAATATTTTTTGTTCTATCCTCTAAGCATCTCAGACAGTACCATCCATTAGGGACAGGAGCGCGTAGGTGGCTACTATCCCCTTTGGGTGCTTCTGTCCTTTTCCCTCCTTTTCTCAAATTTGAAATGTCGCATCGACTATTTTCTTTTCTAAATTACTACCTATCACTTTGGGTCAGCCATTTTATTTGTTAATGATGAAATTCAAACAAGGGAATCATATATATTCATGATTTATTCACTATTATTAGGGGTTGGGTGATTTGAACTATTGTTTCCTATTTATTACTTGGACTAAGAACAACATTCAAGGACTGCATTTGGGTTACATCATCCATTGCGTAGGAGGGGTTATTTATGAATTCCATCTCACACATTCATCTTGGGGGCAAAGTAGTTGTAGCATGCTATCTTGGTATGACTGACACAAGGGCAACCTAACTTCAAGGGACACCATTCTATATCACACACACTATAACTACATAGAGTCTAAAATGTGGTGTAACACTCAGTGGAAATCATATTGGGTGACTATCGAGGTCCGTCCAACTCAAGCATATACATTATTTCTTTCATCTAACGTTTTCTTAAGCGGTGTACAGGTAGCTAGGGTTTGTTTTTGCAATGTTAGGTGTGACAGTGAAACCCTATAGCATAGCCAAAGCGACCAAGAGTAAAAGGAAGAAGACATTATCGATCCTTGAAATATATTATATCCAGAGCATTTGCCATGACACTAGTGCCTGGGACAGTTCTATCCCCCTTTGGGTGGTTATGTCCGAAGGCCTTTCAAAATCACAATTTTTTAGATTAGAGCATTCACAACCTAAACTAAGCCTGTTGCACCCAATTCCCAGTCCAAAATCAGCTTGAATCTCCAAATACAAGCTAAGTCATTCTTATCTCACTATCGCTTTCACTTTCTTGTCTTTTGCATGATAGATTTTACTTGTTACTATTATATCTATTTGATCTTAGTCCTCTGATAAATATTTAACTATGTTAAATCAAAGAAATATAACACAACAAATGATATGCATTTGTGTGGGAAAATTATAACATTGTATGGTATAAGAAATTGATCATTGTCCCTAATAGATGCATGGTATGGATCATGGAAAATGTAAGTAAAGTTATTCATATAGATCATGACACGATACAACGTTACCAACATGAGAAATCTAATCATAAAAAGAACATATACCAGTAAAAATTTAATCATGTCAAGAAATATAGTGTAAAGTCTTAACTAAAATAAACAAAGGAAAAAATACAAGACATTGAAAAATAAGTAAAATTTAACAACTAATTAGAAGAAGGTAAGAAGTCAATGAGAAGGTAAAGTGAATAAGAAAAAATACCTACTCTCCTACTACTTTCATTGGAAATATATGCATGCTTAGATGTGTGGTACCCCAATAATCATGTTTTCATCATGTGAAAAGGTAATGTAAGCATTTGTGATGGGATAAAACAAAGCTAAACTAGGGGAAAGGCTTGAAATGAATTGAGAAACAAAGGAAAATAATACGAGAAAAGCACTCAAAAGAAACTAATAAAAACTTGTAAAGCTTGAATTAGAAATGAAGGAAAATAAAAAAGGTTGGGGCTATGAAAAACAAATCAATAAAAGAAGGGACCATCAATAATAATGTAATAAGACATTTGAAGAAGTTGAGACAAGAAAGTATGAGAAAAAAAAAGATCCCAAGCAGGCAATGAACAAAATAAAATTTGAAGAAAATATGGATTCAACAAAATTAAATATCAAATGTCGGAATATCATTAAAGTGATCATACATATAAATTAGGGATGATAATCCAAATAGAGGATGAAAACAAAAGGAAACTATGTACACTGAGGAACCAAAAAGAAACTATATACACTAAAGAAACAAAAGGAAACTATATATAATAAGGATCATAGAGAAGCTATATATAGTCAATAAAGAATGATCATTTGTTAGCTATACAACTAATCTATCTTATAATCCCACTAAAGAGAGTCCTCATTGTATTTTATATATTGGCAAGCACGTGGATCATTTAGGGCAAAATAAGGATGCATAAGAATCCATGAATCTAGAGAAGGTAAGTTATTGATATCATGACTATTATCCTTATTTATATGATCGTTACGTTGTGTTTCACCTCTTTGTATCATGATATGGCCCATTAGCTTAGTATTAGATTAAAATATATAATCATCCGTAAGCATTATTTTTCATTATGTAATAAGATGCCGAGATCTCTCACAGAGAGGAGTTGTAATGGCAGCGTTGATGGAATGATAAATATATAGCCAACAAAATACATTGAATGCGAAGAAAACAGGGTGATAATATGGAAAATACTACGAAAGTAGATGTATGAGTGATCTAAAACTGTTTTAAGCTTGGAAAATGACGGTCTGTAAGACATTTTTAACGATTTTGCCAATATATGACCCTTTTAAAAATTTAGCCGGCTCTAGCCAACTACAAAATAAAGAATTAGTAAACCGTATATTTTTAAAAATATGTCCTAATATGTAATTTGTGAAAATATAAAACTTATTTGTATTCTGTGAAGAAACTACGAAAAATTATATATAAAAAAATTGAATTTACATGAAAGAGTTAAGTTGTCAACAAATTATATTCTGACACACACTGAATTTTTGAATTTCCAGACACTCAGGCCAAGATTGAATGGATATCATTGATGGTTTTAGACATGCATGTTCTCCTCCTTCTCTGCATCAACATAATCTAAACTTGTAGCGGTTTAAATTTGACGGCCACCTATGCCTAGCAAACAATTTTTCCTGTGCCTCTAATTTTCCAATATTAACCTTCAAAAATAGGCTATTTATACTATACTAATAAAATATACAAAAGATTATTTTATATTTATTTAACTATATTTATTATATATTAATATAATTTACATTACATATATATATATTAAAAATGATGGGACCAGATTTAAAATATGCCATGTGATGGCCGTCAAATTTAACCCCTGATCCAAAGTTATAAAAACCAAAAATAAAAATATATAAATATCACAAAAGAAAAAAGCCGTGGGTCCTTCACCAGTCCCACCACACGCAAATCCTGTTGAAGTTTGTGCATAGTAGCCAATGAAAATATTGTGATGATCTACCTGTTATACAACAGTTCATAAGAACATTAAATGGAATAATTATACATGAGAATTATGCAAAACCACTCTTTGCTAAAATTCCATTGACGTGTAACATGATTGAAAATTTGAAAGTAAAATGCACATATTTTCAGAAGGTAAAAATTATTTACTGTAATATGGTATCAATATTTTGTACAAATAGTATGTGTGTCATCTAAGAGACCAAGGGTGAGACCCAATCTCTAAGATTTTAGTTTGAAATCCATCATAAGCAATTGATATTTGACTCTGATTGTTTGGAATAGTGTTATGGTTAATGTTACTGTATTTTCCACTACCCATTATATACTCGCATATCACATATTCTTAGTGTAGTGGACTGTATTTGTGTTTTTTTAATATTTCCTTTTTTATTGAACCAAGAGTATAGTTGATGCAATGGGTATTTAAGTCAATCAGATATGTAGAACTATTGTAGACTCCAATTATACATAAATATTCATATACTAAGTGGAAATGTTTCTCACTAAATTCAATATTATTTTTTGAAATTTTGAAAAAAAAAACATATGGGCACATTTATACAAAAGACATGTAATGGATAACAAAAGTATTATACCGGATTTAAGAATATTAGTTTGCATTTCCTTAGATCTAAAACAAGTAGAAGTTCTTAACATTCTAGTGTGTAACTTTCTCCACAAGTTTTTGTAAGATTAGCATTGTTTATCTCTTGTTTATATACATAAAAATGTACTTTTCAATTAAAAAACTAGTAGATGAACAACTAGGAAAGAAGACTGACGAGAGAGGATAAAATTCTTCATTAAAACCTCATACAACTATTGTGTTGTTGCTCGAGGGTCATTCTAGATTGGGCAGGGGTACTCTACTCCATTCAGTTTTTTTGTTGACAAAGGTACACCGACCTAGAACATTATAAACAAAATCTTGCTGCAGAGAATCTTCAAGAAAATTCACACTTTGGTACATGAAAAAACATCTCTTTTGTGGGTTGGAGATCATTTAAGTCACATAGATGGACTAGAGATAAAACACATTATAATTTAACATTAAGATTTTTTTTTTATTAGATTAGGCAAAAAACAGGGATCAGCTCCCAGGGGCCATACAAGAGTGAGGAGCAAAAAGAGATAACCAACATGCAGTAACCAAACCAAAAGAGTCCCTGAAAATGAGTTAAAACATCTTAACTCTTACAATGCAACCCTGGACCCAAGAGAGGAAACCCCTAAAAAACAGACAGAAGAAAAAAACAACTAAGAACCTAAAGTTTGCCAAACTTCCGCCCACAGTTCAGAGAGGGCACCAACAGCCAACAACACATGACCAAGGAGCACCAACCAAACACAGCAAACCAGGGGATTAGGACCTACCATGGCCTCTATTATCCATCTCCTCTTCAGAGCTACTGATCCAGAGGTTGAATTTCCTTCTTTTGTTTCATGTTTCCATCATTTCCACCCTGTCCAACAAAACCTTCACTTGATTTTCCTGCTCGTTAACTCTTTGTTTAGTCTGAACTTGATCAGTGACCATTTTCTTGGAAATATTGATAATGTCCATCATAGAATCTCTTTGGCCAGCATTGGCAGCCTCCATGGCCTTCAAGACACCCTCTAGGTATAGCATTTTCCTACTCCATTCATCAAATACATTGGGATCACCCACACAATCTATTTTCATGGAAACACTGACCTCCCCAAGGTCACCATCTCTATTGTCTTTTTCCCATTCCTTTTCCACATCGATACCCTTTCCCGCCTTCATTTTAGTGAGGCAAACAACGAGAGTGACATTGTCCTCCTTAGCATGCTCGTCCAACACCATCCTCAAAGGAGGGACTAAGGTCGGAGTACCATTCTCAACCAGTAGGAGAATCAAACCTTCATGCAGGGGAAGCTCATCCTTGTCTTGCTGAAAGGCAATCAAGGAATTCGTGAGAGAGGTAGCAAGGAAGAAAGGAATACTGATCATCACCTTGTGCCGACACATGTTGAGCAGGGTCATATGGTGGGTATAGATCTTTCTATACTTGCCCTCCAATGTGATGTATTTCATGAGTTGGAGGCAGATGTCCTTCCAAACACCAGGGATGCAGGAGTGAGCAATACCATCCGTGAAGAACCGGCACCTCTCTTTGCCAACAAAAAACCTTTCAATCTCCAAATCCCTGTGTTTTCTATCCTTACAGAGCTTCAACCCTTCCATTTTCATTTCAGTAATCCTGGCAATGTTGGTCTCTGGGACCTCTACATCCATGCCGCGAATATTGAAAACCTCCTCCTTCCAAGCAATGCCGAAATCTTTTGACAGGATTGAGTTGTGACCATGTAATTTGGTGATGAAATTGCTGAATCCCCCAACCTTAAGCTTGTTCCACAGACTCAGATTGTTCTCTTCAAAGTTCTGACTAGTAGGCTCCACCCTGATTCTGTCGCCTTCCATCTTTGCTTTACCAGACTTCCCTTTCAACCAGCAGCTCCCCACAACCAGCAACAAGTTCACCCTTTCAAAAAACAAGAGGAGAAGATGATTATTGTGAAAGTTCCCAGGGTACTTGAAATACTTACAACCGTTCATGCCAACATTATGAAACTTAGCGTCCCTTTTCCTTAATGATTTCATCATTAATATTAGAGGGAAGCTTATCTCCTTCGCCCCATATCTTGTACTCATGGCTCCGGACGCCTATATTTGCCATCTTGTCTGCACAAATATTACCATGTCTCCATGTATGATTAATAGAAACTTTATCAAAATCCTTAAGCATTTCCTTGATGTCTTGGATGATGTTTCTTAAAGCCCAATTGATCTTGCACCTATTATTGAGAGCACTTATGGTGATTAGGGAATCACCTTCAATATGTATATCCTTAATACCTTTTTCCTTAGCTATCAACATTAAGATTGACATCGAGGTGGAGATGAATATCCTTTCCATAGTCCAATAGGAATCCATTCTTCATCCTTAGAATGTGCAATCCCACTACTTCATCATTACGTAGCAATATGACAATCTACAATGCATCTAACTAAGAAGATATATCTAACATCAGTTCATTCCCATCCTCTGAAACCACTATTCCTCTCCATAAATAAAAGCATTAGACTTGCTACCCAGAGTTTCTTCTATCAAAGTAAACATCTTATCTAAGAGCTTTTGAATTTCCATGCAAAACCCAATTGACTAATCGCCTACAAACAAAAACAGTGAGTTATATTTGTGTTTTCTGAAAGAAAAAAAAATTAATGTAAATGAACACATGTTTAACTGTTGCAATCCTATTATGTAAATAATCCAAGAGACCTTCAATGTTCAAACTCTTAGAGAAAAAAAGAGAGACATAATTAGAATGTATTTCATTCACAACGGGTAGAAAATGTAATGCTTTAATATTAAACCCATCAATTTTTCTCTAAAAACATTTGAAAACAACATATTTATACAAGTGTCTTTGTGATTCTTCGTCAACAACGAGGACGTGGAATCCATATGTGTCGGGTTCATTTTGATTATGTGTAGTTAGGGGTTAAATTTGACGGTTGTTTAGATGTTTTTTTGTGATTTTTGACGTAAAATACTTGCAAATATTTTATAGAACCATTACGTGTGACTTGCATATTTAAAATGTCATCATCAATTTTTATATAAATTTATATACAAACTATATTAGTATATATCAATTAAATAAATATGGAATAATCATTTATAAATAGTGTATAAATATCATTATTTTATATTTTTGACCAGAAAAATTAAAAATTTACCATCTTCTAAAAATTGTTTGATAGGCATATGTGGCTGTCAAATTTAACCCGTGTTAACTACTTCTTCCTTGCAATATTTTTTCTAACAATAGGTAGTTATAAAAAAAATTATAACAATAAATAGTTTTTAATTTTTATGAGGGACTTTATGGCCAAAGAATACAAATTCTTATTGTACACATTCGGCTTTATGATCCGAAATCTGTGATACTCTTCCGAAACCGTAGCTATTTTGACCAATTGAAGACAAACCTATTGAATTCCAATTAAAGGACTGAAATTCGTCAAACATAGATGGTACGAATCCAACAAAAATTGTAAAATATCCACTTCAATTTGATTACCCAATTAATACTTCCACCAAATCATATAATGGGTGTGGGAGAAATCAAAACATATTTGTGCTAAAAAAACAAAACTCTATATTAGGACAAACTAATCAAATGTGAAAAAAAATACCAAAAAAAATACAACTCATTTAAGAGCAAATAAAACCCAACAAAAAATGCCTTAAAGCTCCAATACCCATGAAAAAACACTCGACACTCAAGATCGCATTAAGTCCATATAACCAAAATTTCATTATTTTGTAATTAAAAAAGGTGTTACAGTAGGGTGAAATATAAATAAATGTAAAAATACTTACCTTCCAACACATTGAGCAAGTGTCTTCATATATAGGCTCATCTTTGGTGGGGCTGCCCTCTGTGGAATCTATGACAATAAGTCACTACTAGTGATCACATTTATAAAGCACAATGCTCTGTTTGGATGAACACTTGCTCCAGTCAAGTGAATAATCATTTCACAAATGAAGTTGAGAGTGTTGTTATATATCGTTTTTTGCCAAGGTATAAAAATAGGTTGCAAAAACCCTACCAAGAACCGCTTAATGTGAAAATCTATAGGCCAAAATGGAGAAACACTTAAAAGAAAGCAACAATTTTCTTGAAAATAAATACTAATGAAAACAAGCAAATCTCTAATAGTATGAAAAAAATTAATTAAAAATAAAAAAACAAAAAATCCCAACCTGAGTGGGAGCTCAAATTGACCAATCACTTGGTGAGAACTACTATAAGATTGTCGTGGGAGCCTTCAAAGAGAGATGCTAATAGCTTCCCTTTTTTATTACCTAGATGCATAAATTTGTGCAAAATTAAAAGATTCAACAACAGCAAGCTCTGCAAGAAGTGAATGGCATGTCGTCATAAAATAAAACAAGAGTTAGAGCACTCCCTGAATTATTTGGTATTTTCTTCTTCAAAATTGTTTGATGTTTATCATGAACAAACAGATAGATTCCAATAAAGTTTTTCAAGCCTGGAGAAATGTCACAAGTAAATTTGTTGGCACAATGTTGGAGAGAGAGAGACAAATATCTGATCTTGAGCCCCACAAAAATAGTTCTTAGGGAAAAAAAAGCTATAGAAAATGGATTTTTCCTCAAAACTATAGTGAGGAGCAAAAAATAATGGAATATCTCTAAATAAAGGGTTGGAGGAATATTCTCCTAGAAATTTGATTAAAAACTTTACAAAACAAACCAAGCATAACACATGGCATATTGGTATTGTTTAGAATTTTTTTAAATTAATAGTCTTGGTGAAGACTATATAATTACCTTTGGTAGTATAATAGTTTTGGTGAATACTATATAACTACCTTCGGCGGTATAATAAAAATAAAATTAAAAATCAAGGCAATGAAGACATTGTAAGGTTCGATTCTCCCCTAATACTTACAAGAACGGAAAAGAGATGATACTACTGAGTGACACCCTTATGAGTGGAAAAATTGAAGCTGAGATGCCATCTTAGAAGATAATTGGAGGAGCCAAGATAGATCCATGTGATGCTACTAATTGTGAAGCCAATGTAAATACTAGGAATCACTTTTACTAATCTCTAAAATTTCAAACCACATATCATATTTCTTATGACCAACCCATGTCTGAGAAGATGTAAGAAAACTTTAGAAGCAACCCCTTGAAGATTCACAAGTATGGATGAACCAACATCACTAAAACCTTTAGAATAGTCTGTTCCAATATTTTTTGTGGCCACCTCACTTTTATTGACTACAGAGCGCAACCTAAAGGGTAGTTCGCATAGTCTAGTAAGATGCATGCCTTAACTGTTGTATTCAATGATATCTATTGATGTAAAAAATAAGATGTCAGTGAGTACATTATTAATGAAAAAAATATCTACATATAAAAAAACAACATAAATTAAAAAGTAACAATATTATTGATGAGAATCTAGTTGCAGTCAAAGTTGCAAAGACACTAGAAAAGTCTTTCCAGATCGGCTTGAAACTTTCCAAAAAAGAATCCCATTGAAAGGGACTCCTCCAACGAAATTATTTTGGCGACATTAGTTGAGAGAATTACAAATCGTATAAAATTTGTGCCAATGGATGGGTGAACTTTGGTGTTGGGTGGTGTCAAAGCAAGGATGAGTAAATGGAGAGGTTCACATAGAGAAGCGGTTGCAGTGTGTTTGTGCTTATAAAAGGGCTATATGGGAGAGGGGTTAATACTTGAACATGGTACAATAGTGGATATGGGTTTTGACTATATAATACCTTATGGTTGTTATAATGCCACCTCATAATTGTTATAGTCATATCTATTAGTTGTCTATTTTTTACATAACTGGCACTTGCACCAAAAGGATTAGAAATGGTTATGTCACTATTCAAATACAAGGCATCATCCCTATTGACATATTATGTTAGTGAGAGGTTCACTTCTATTGCGGGTTCCTCCCTATTGGCATAATGATAATGATATTTGGGGTTTATATGTTATCGTGAATGAAGCCAACCAACTAATGTGGAATTATTATTTAAATTGAATGAGGATTTTTAGAGTCACTGAAGCGATTCCAAGATGCACTAAAGAGACATATCTAACTCATGTAATAAGGTATATATCAAGATGAAATTGTAGAGGATGCTTTTGGATTTTTTGAAACCACTAAGAAGGATAGGTGAAAGCTGAGGAAATGACATGCCTTTGCCAATCAAGATTAAATCTCCTCTTAAGAGAGACTATAACAAGTCAAAATTTGTTTAAGTACCTTACCAAACATTCTTACAGATTTGCACGAAAATACGAGATTCTGTTACATAGGAAAACAACATTTGGATGGGCACCTTTAACACTACATATATTACTACACTCACACATGAATGCACTGCTTTCAAATTACAATAGACTCTTGGAGATAATATTATATTTCAATTTCTAATTAAAATTATAATACATGTAAATGTACCTTACACAATATAGAACAATAAGAAGATTGTGTGATATGAAGTTACTGCAAGCTCAAAAGAATATGCTATTTTTAGTGAATTAATCATGACTCTGCTTGTTATAATTTTACGATGGGAATAAATAAAGGAAACAATATAATTCACATATCTAGAATATTACCTAATTGGTTTTGAATTTGAATTCAAGGTGATAAACTCTTTGCATAAAGAGTTTAAAGGATATTAATATATTTTAAATCACAGTACAAATTTTATACATGGAAATTTTGATCACTACCTAGACTACAATGTGCAATCAAATAGAAGAAATAACATGGAACTAACAGTGATTAATCACATGGTTGGCTCTCCAAACTAAAGTCCCAAGTCAGATTGTATAAAATTTATAGACATTTACAATTTTTAAAAAAAGAATCAATATGTAACCAACTCCTTGATATCTAACAATTTACATAATAAGCTCACATTTGCCACAATCAACATACCTTCCACATGTCTTTGCATCTTTGATGTAAAGGAAAGTGGGAACTTTTATAACTTCCATATTTCTCAAAAAAATCCATGCATTCTTCATTTTTGATGTGGAGCCATGACAGTTATCCATGAAAAAAGAAAAGGAAAAAATAATTTTTTTATTTATAATTTTTAAGGCTCGTCTTACAAAGTGTTTGATATCCAAGAATAAGATTGCACAAAAAAAATATGTTTAAATGTAGTAAGAAAACTTGCTTACGAGAGCACTAGAAAATCAAATCTGCTGGACTAGTAACATTTATAATAATGAATTAAGAAAAATAGTTATGTACATTGTATATGGTTACAAATTTTACATACATTGTATATGGTTACAAATTTTACATACATATCTATCAAGACATTTGCAACTTTGCGTCTAAAAAATATACCTTTCGTTATAATTTCCTATATGTCCATGCCTTGCTCTAAAGATCCCATTTTCACATAGGCCATGAGTATGCTGACAAAGACTGTGGAGTTTGGATTTTAGGTTTGTTAGAATATGATTGTACAACAAACTAAGAAGGATGTAAGGGTTAACAACAATTAGATTGTTCTAATCTAGTTAACTTCCAACATTCATTATACATGACTATAACAATTCATTCAAACTTGAAATGAAAAAGACGATTGATAAAAAAAGTAAACTAGTTTAAACCATGAGAGGAGAGATAGACTTAGCTATTTAGGATGATTCTGGAGTGATTTAGGTGTGTAGGGAAGTGGAACATGAAGATTTGGAGTTGTAGATTCAACACTAAATATTTTGGATCTAGATAATGAGTAGGTGCGAGGCTATATGGAATCTTTACATCCTAGGCAAGAGTTGAACAATCCAAGACATGGACTATATGGTTTTTGTCCTTGAGATTGTCTAGTTTTGTAAATTCTTGTGTACTTCACTTGTTTGGAAAGGGTGTTCATTGTGTGTTGTGATTGTTCATATAACTTTGGGATGACCTGTGAGGACCTGAAACAAGTAGAAATCCTAGAAACATGAAGAACCCTTCATCCGTGCATTAATAAACAAAATGAGGAAAAATGTGTGTGTGTTTGAGGCTGGACCACCCTTGATGGTCAAACTCCCAACTGATGAGCCAATCCCAATATTGCACTACATGTCCTCATTGTGGAAATCAAGTTTCATATAGTTCTCGTAAGTGCGTGTGTAAGTGTATATCTTAGTGTCAAGAAACACGAGGGCATCCCTAATAAGGGGCCGAACATGATAGTAGTAAGATATGATGTGTCTCATATATGTGACTAACCCTTGTGTTGATTAAAACCCTTGTGTAATGCTTGGAATGTCTTTTCTCTTTGTTAAGAATTATATAAATGATATTTTCATTCTTGTAGATGAATGAAGCTAGATTCTTTGACTTGGTTGAGTGCTTTATAATTATAGTAGGGACTTCCCTAGATGATGTGCAACTGATTTGAGTAGATTTAGGAACCATTTTGAGCACTTTTGGAATGCTTTTTTCAGTAGGATCTTGCAAGAATGTCAGGGGAGTTATAAAATGACAATGACTTGCTTATATAGCTTTGCGTAGGTGATAAATTCTAATAAGGTCGACCCTAGGAGATGAAATGACCTAGAGAGTGATTTTAAATTGAAAGTTGATTCAGTGACTGAGAAGGGGTGGGACTATATAAATCGTCCAAGATTAGACCCCACATTTGGTCCCTTCCATATGATTTTGTAAAGGAGATAAAATCATCAAAACTGAAATATGTCTCGTTAATATCATATGTTTTATGCTTCTTTGATTGACTAATATTTCCAAAATTGACTATAGAGTATAGAGTAGCTTAGATAAAAAAGTTGTATAATGGATATAGAGATTAGAATATTGGATTCCAAATGTGAGAACTTATTTTAGAAGGATACACGGTCAAACTTGGAATTGCACAAGGACAAGTTAACATATTTTAGTGTCTACAATACCCTTCCATCATAACAGTCCAAGAGACCACATTTTTTGAGGAATTTTGTTAAATAGTTATTGTGCCCTATTAATTGAAATCACTGCATTCTATGAGATGAACCTATGAGGAATTTTGTTAAAGGGTTCACATGCCTTGTATATACTTCTACATTTTTTATAAATATCAACTAATGCCCATGTAACTATGACATATAACAAAAAAAAAGCTATATATGCTTGGATGGATATCCATACCTTGCTCCGAACCTCTTATTTTCTCACAGGATTGGAGTATGATATCACATTTTGTATACATAACTACTAGAACATTTCCAACTCCAAAATTCATCAAAAATTACTTTTCCATAAGTCTTTGATGAATTTCCACACCCAATTTTAAAGCTCCCATTTTGGAACATGCTAAGAGAATGTGAGAAAAGGTTGTGGAGTTTGGCTTTCTGATTATCCTAAAAAATCCAATTATGTGAAATGATATATATTTGAGGCATTTTTTCAAATAACTCACATGCCTTGTATATAGTTCCACATTTTATTCATATAAACTAGGGCATCTACAACTAAAA
Source organism: Taxus chinensis (assembly GCA_019776745.2). Taxonomy (NCBI): domain Eukaryota; kingdom Viridiplantae; phylum Streptophyta; class Pinopsida; order Cupressales; family Taxaceae; genus Taxus; species Taxus chinensis. The sequence goes on from CM034146.1 coordinate 579,292,170, forward strand.
CATCTGAAAAAAAAACTATTCATTATGCTTTGATGAATTTCCATAACCTGCTCCAAAGCTCTTACTTTTCCATGGGCCAAAGTATGCTGACAAAGGTGAGATGATTGGGTTGGACATATATGTTCATTTCAGTTGGTCAAATAGTCTCAATGCTACTTGAGGATGACCATGTTTTATATAAGCAACAAGTGCCCCTCCAATTAAGCCACCATTCCGAGTGGGCATGCTACCATGACCAAATCACCAACATTCCCACTGGAGCCAAGGTGTTCTCTTTTATTTATGACATTCAAAGTGAAAGAAGTTCATGATATGGATTTGTTTTTGCATTTATGACGTGTAAAAGACATGGAGGTAGTGGGTAGTGATGGTTCAAATATGCCATTGTCACATATGTGAAAAAACTCTTAACGACTGCACAATAAAGACGTCAATGTGCATGGGAGTCTGCGGACTGGAGAAGATATTCACCATGGACTTATCTAGTTCACCAACAAAGTTATAATTCTCATAGCACGTAAACCACTTTTCAGGAAAATTTGTAGCTCATATTAAATTTCTACAATCTTTTCGAATAATGATATTTGCTTCATGCTACACAACCATGGCATTCATCCATCATCACATCTCCCCCAATATTGAATAAATCCATAAACTATGTTTGGATGTTGGACAAAGAAAAAGGTAATGAAAACATTTGATCATACTATGAAACTCCAATTTTTGGGAAACAAGGAGGAAATTCATGTAATTGACATTCAAATTTAAATGCTTAAGCAACTGTAGAGTTATTGGGCTAGGAAACTGTAGTGGTTCATAACTAATTGACATGAGATAATTTTAAGCCTTTTTTCTTACATGATATAGTCCATATACTAATATTAATGTAAAGTAACTTATCATATCATTATATGAAAAAATCAAAATTATCAAATACCCAATGTACAACTATTTACGCTCATGTATAAGTATTGGTTTCCACCACAATTTTAATGTATTTCTATTTTTTTATAAATAAATTCAAAATGTGAATTTCCCTCAAAATAAACACAACAAAAAAAACAATTATATAAAATACATGTTAAGTCTACTATAGAATAAATTTCAAATGTTAATGTGAAACCATTCAGGTGCCATGCAGATGCCAAGTTGGGGGTGTAAACTACTATCCCCTCTCACCTTATAGTTGGTTTAGTGCCCTCGGGCATAGAATCCTATGGTATAAACTTTATGATAGTATTTTTTTCCTTGGGAAGGCGGTTTGATAATATATCAGGGAATCTTACAAATGACAAGGGAGGTATGAGGGAAAAGATACAAAGAAATATGTAAAAAAACACAGTTATGATAATAAGATAGTTAAGAGAGCTTTGAAGCTAAATATGAGAAGTGTGTAGTGTGACCATGCCCCACAATAGTGTATGCGGAAGTAGAGTGTAACCGTGCATTCATATTATTTATGAGGAGGAAAGTATTAAAGTAACAACTAACAATATAGAGGAATGTATTGTAATAAGAGGCAATATATCAAATAATAGTGATGACTAAAGGGAATCAAAATGTTCCCACCCTCCACCCATGTCACCATTGTTTCCGATGCAAATGCATATGATAGAAATTATATTTATATTTTGTTCACTATACATGACATAGGTGCACTAGTAGGGGCATGTGCAAAAATTGTGAGATAATATTGTATACAAGGAAAACTGAAACAAATGAAAGAAAACAACAATAACAATGCAATACAACCCTTTCAAGTTCTATTGCAAACCTCAGATGTGATAGCTGAAGTGTGGAATGGAGTACCACACTTATTGGATCTCTTTGAATGATTTGGTTGTGGATGCTCCAATCTTGGTTCCAAATGGAAGAAGGATGTGCTACGAGAAATGGATTATCAAATGGAAAAGTTCATGGCGTACAAATTCAAATGGAAAATTGATAGAGTGCTCCTATAAATGCGTTGCGCTTCCAAGAGATGAATTGTGAAGGAAAGAACCTCATATTTATAGTTAAAGGAGAGGTCATGGATTGTGGATCAAGATTTGAATGAGTAACAGGTAAATGAATGCATTTTCTTGAATTAGCAAGTTGATTTGGCATGTGCAGTTAGATGGTTTGAATAAGATTAAAGGGGCAATGAATATTTAGTTGGATTTTGATTTTATTCCAAAAGGTGGTTGTGTGTGATTATTTTTCTTCCACCTTTGTAGGGTTCTAGAACTTGAGTTGAGTGAGCTAGTGAAGTGGAGTTGAGTGGGAGGGTGAGTGGATAATTAGCTATTATTTATTTAAATAAATAATTAAATTATCTAAGGTGTGCAAGTGTATGAGTTGATAAATAGATTTTATTCTATTTAAATAGCTAATTAAATTAGCTAAGGTATGCAAGGGTATGGTTAATATATGATAGAATTAATTAAATTAGTTATAAAGGGATACAAGTAATATGGATGAATAGGAATAGGTATGTATTTTTAGGATGTCTACAAATATCACACCCTAAAGTAACCATGATGTATATAAAGAAGGATGCATGGTTTGCAACAACGTTATAAGATCGTGGACACATGCGGTATCAAAAGTACAATCCCTTATGGTCGTGGCATGTCCAATGGAACTTATCAAGTTTTTTGTTAACTTCGAGAGTCCAAAACATTTTTCAAGAGATATCGTAATAATTTATTACTATTGGAACTTCCATTTATATTAATAAAAATAAAAGAGAGTTACAAGAGCATGGGTGGCCAGAAAACTCACAGTCCCAAAAAAGGCCACGTAGACACCAAAAAATTCCCAAAGGGAAAACAAAAAGCATGAAAGCTACAAAAAGAAGAGAGCACTCGGCACAAGTTGCTGCTCCGGGAGGAGGAGGGGGATCATATTGAGGTTGGATGAAAGCTCCACTTGACGACTTGGTTGAAGGAGGATCAACCTTCCAACCATTTTGATCTGGCATCTGCACTTGAAGTGGAACAATAATTCCCCAATCAGGGGGCAGAGAGCCAACAAAAGTCTAAACTCTAGGTGGAGGAGAGGCCCACCGCAAAGAGCTAGCCACAACCTCCCCCTCAAAGGAGGACTCCATCCCAGCCCATAAGAGGACGAATATGAAGGGAGACCCCAGAGAGAGGTGAAGCGGCTTCTGTGATGTAGACCTGGCGGAGGAGGCCACCGAGGCGGAGATGGATGAGGTGGCGGAGGTAAAGGGTCAAAAGGGACTTGACTCATTGTACATAATGCACTCCCCTAGTATGCAAGAAATTCCTACAAGTGAGAAAATTCCAGAGAAATGTTTTCTGCTTGAGCTTGAATCTTTATGGGAACAATAAACAATATAACCACTTTGTCATTAATGGAGAATAGAGCAACAAATTGATCATTATGGAATAACATATAATTTCAAGCTTTCCAAATATGAAAAAGAATACAATATCTAAAAAATTGCCACAAATTATCAATATATTTAGGCAAAGGGATTAAATATCCAAACAAAGCTAGATGCCAATGAAAGAATTTAGGGTGGTAGGGTTTAAAGAGCAAATGAATCCAAGACCAAATGGCCTGAACACAGGGACAAGACCAAAAAATATGCTTAAAGGATTCATGTCTAGAATAAAAGGGGCATTTAGGATTGGGAATGCCGATATAACTTAGACGTTCACTGATAGGGAGGCTCTGATAAAGAAGGCACCAAGGAAAATGGTTAACTCTAGGCTCGACTAAGGAGTTCCAAACACGGGAAAACCTACAAAACCATGTATATTGCACAGACTACAGGCCCCAATGGGCGTTGAATTTGGAAATGATAGGTGAGATGGGGCTTAATAGCTAGTAAATGGTGCTTAATCTTGTTTTTGGATTTTTACCTTGCCCGATCTTTCGATTTTTCATAGCTTCTTCTATTCTTCGGTTTCCCTCTAGTTTCCATTGTCAAAGCATTCCATGAGGTAGAAGATTCCCCAGAGATTTTTCTTCGCATTTCTTCACTTAGAATCACCCCTATAACATCCTCAAACTTCAACTTTGAGTTGGCTAGAACCGAGTTACTTACCACCATTACTAGCCTATTCTAACTCTCAGGTAAAGAGCACATAATTAATAAAGTCCTAATTTCTTCATCAAATTCTTTGTAGCCGAAGCTAGAATATTTACAACCGTATTAAAATCATTTAAATGATCTGCTACTAAACCATTCTCAGACATCTTCATATTAAACAAATTTTTCATTAAAAATATCTTGTTAGAGGCAGAGGGTTTTTCATACAACTTCCTTAATGCATCCATCATTTCTTTTGTAGTCTTTTCCTTTGAAACAAATAATACCGAAGATGCAAGACATAGTCGGATTGTTCCAAGCGCTTTCCTATCTAGCAAATCCCACTCCACATTCGTCATTCTTGAGGGTTTGTTCCCCTTCTCAGACAACACAATATAAAGATCCTTCTGATAAAGGTAATCTTCCATTTGCATATTCCAAAGACTAAAATTTTGCTCGTTGAATTTACCAACCCTTGATCTTCCATCATCTGCCATAGCTCCCACTCAAGCTAAAACTTTCCCTATGATTCAACACTTCAGCAAACCAAACCATGATATGATACTAATTATTAGGAAATAAGGGATAAAATACGTGGAACAATCCCTCATAGAATCGCAACAGTAGAAACTAATATGCAGAAAATATTACAGATATGAAACTAAAGTGCAGAAAACTAAAAGAACAAAAAATAGAGACAATATTTAACGTGGTTCACTCAATTTGGGCTACGTCCACTAAGACTCACTTTCTCAAATTTTATTACAATACCCAGATCTACTTCTGAAATCACATCCGAATTCACACACATCTACAATACATATGTCTCACCTATCAAAAGTACATTAATAAGCAACTGCTTATGTAATTTTACAATACTATGGGTACCAAAACCATGGGCCAAAATCATCCCACAAACCTATGGGTCAAACATCCTGCCCATATGAGAAGAACACATTTCCTGAGATATCGGGCACATTTTTTTAGGCCAAATTTTTTAGTGTATAATCTTCAACATTTCCACACATGAAAACGAGCCCCGCACCATAATAACCAATTCAATTCCTGATGCGTATTGGGTCATAAGTGGAGATTTTAATATGGTTGAGTCACCCACCGATAAATGTGGCCACTTGATAATAAGGTGAACACCTAGCGAAAGGGAGACATGGTTTTTTATGCGTAATAAGTTTGGGTTTTATGACCCTAACGCCTCTCACTTTCCCACATCTGAAGTGTGGTTTACTTGGTTCCAATATTAGAGGAGGGATAAATCATGTACTTAAAAGACTTGACAGAGCTATGCTATCAGCTCAAGATTATTTTGAGTTCGATAGCATTTATTCCATACCAGTGGAGGTCATGCCTGACTTTGTCCTTTCAGATCATTCTCCAATTTAATTTTGTATCAATTGGCATGATATGTGCCCTTTTTGTCATAAAGGTCAATTATTTCTTAATATTGCATTGATGCAACATGGGCCCACGATCAATCATATCAAATGTGTGTGGAACTTAATTCCTCAGCCTAGTCATTGCCAGTATTACCATCCACCTATGCAAACCATCTAGATTCAATGGTGGGAGGATGCGCTGAACTTGGACAACTAGATTTCTTAGAATCTATGGTAGACAGCTGGCCAAAATTCAGCGTCGTTCATACTCCGCTAACACCTTGGATCTTAGCTAAGTGGAGGTGGCGCTTCAAGGCGATCCCTTTTCTAAAACTCTACAACTTCATGTTGTAATGCTTCACCAGAAAATTCAAATTGCTGACAATTACAAGGCCAAAGGAGCACAGATCTGAAGCCCGTATGCACTGGCTAAAAAGGTGATCAAGTCTCAAAAGATTTTTTTCTTTCCCTCAGAGCCAAGAAACCTTCTCAAAAAATTTGGGCTATCATGGATGGTGGCGTTTGGGTTACAGATCTTCAACTTATGTTGTAAGTCTTTTTTCGCCACTACACGCTTGTGTTTCAAGCTCAACAACCTTTTGTAGCTCGTCAAGCTACTCTTGATCAATGTCTGGGTGTAGTGTTGTGCAAGTTGTCCAAGGCTCAAAAGGTGATATGTGACCGAATGCTCACCATTGTGGAGCTCCATGATGCTACCATGCAAATGGCCAATGTTAAAGCTTCGGGATGCGATGGATTGCCCTTACGAATTCTTCAAATCCCTTTGGGATTCGGTCAGTCATGACCTTTTTCAAGTTTATCTCGAATGGTTTCAGAACCAGTCTTTAGGACCATGAATCAACAAGGAGAACATCTAATTCATCCCTAAGAAAGGAGACCTAGAGAAAATTACTTGTTGGCTGCCAATCACCCTATTAAATGTCTCCTACAAAATCATTGCTAAAGCTTTGGCCATGTGGCTTCACAATATCCTCCTGCATGTTATTCAACCAGAGCAAACATGATTCATACAGGGACGATACATCTTGGATAACATCATTGTTGTTTGGGAGGGCATGGAGTGGGCTTTCCAATCCAATCAGGCTGCCATGTTCATCAAAATTGATTTTGAGAAAGCTTATGATCGGATTGAATGGCCATTTATTCTTGCCATGCTTCAAGCCCTTGGCTTTGGCCCCATTTTTATTCAATTTGTTAGTATGCTTTTTGCATATGCCTCTGCTCAACTCACTATCAATGACATCAGTTCGGAACCATTTGGGATTTTTTTCTCTATTCGCAAAGGCTGCTCTTTGGCTCCTACACTTTATATGCTAGTTGCTGAAGGATTTGGCTACTTACTGGCACATGCCAAATCTCAAAGGATTGTTAGGGGAATATCACTTCCTTCTGCGCCCAACTATCAAATGCTAAATGGTTATTTCGCAAATGATTCCTTTCTTATGCTCATTGAATATGAAGCCAACATTTGCAATGTCATGCAATGCTTGGATACTTTTTTCTTAGCTTTTGGATCCTCTAGTTAATGGCAAAAAACCAAGTGTTATTGGTAATCCTTCCTTCCTGCGCTTAATTGGCTCGCCACCTTTGAATGAAAGGTTTTGGCTCATGGCGAAATGTTTTAGTTCCTGGGTATTCCTTTTGATTTTCAAGCCACCTCGGTCGAGCTCTAACAATATGTTATTCAACGGGTGGCCAAAAAATTGGAGTATTTTCTTACCAGACCTTTATCATTGGCTCGGAAATTCCAAATATGTTCCAAAGTTCTTGCAGCCACACACATTTACTACTCATCGTGTTGGGTTCCTTCCAAAGCCTCTATTCAGAAGCTGGAAAAGCTAATCAAAGATTTTTTATGGGCTAACGTCGCTACTGGCAGAGGATTTCATCGTGTGGCTTAGGAGATATGTTGCCTTCCCCACAATTTTGGGGGGCTTGGCCTTATTGACATTCAACGTCAAGGGATGACACTTTGCTTGAAATGGATTGTTAGAAGTATCACTGGCCAAGAATCTTGGAAAGTTCTAATATGACATGGTATTGAAGAAGGCTCACCTTACGACCTCCCTGCGTGGAAAGGATTGGGCTTTATCAATATGCTCATAACCTTAGTGCCTATCAAATTGGTTAGCACTTTTGTGCTTAACAACATTTGGAAAGCATGGGAATGCATCAAACCCTTGCTCCTATGGAAAGGTGATGGATTTCGTAATGGGCTTTCTGTTAATCACCAATCCATCTGGTGGTCACCGAATTTTCAAGAAAAGGATAAGTGTTTGGTAGAAGCTTTGGGAATCTCTGTGCTCAAACTTTTTAAACGCGGAATTCACACCATTGAAGACTTATTCTGCAAACATGCGCAATCCTAGCTCCCTTGGCTAGAAATTAAAACTCGTTTTCATCTCTCTAACTAGGGTTAGGATCAGGATATTTATAATGTTGTGATCAGCTTGGTCCCTGACCACGTGCTACACAAAATTACTATGCATTCATCTCACCCTTGGTGGACAAACTGGAAATGGTATGCAGATACTCCATTTCGTAATTATTTAGCTAGTAAAGGCTACCATTTGCTTTCGCCTCATCTGCCCATGGTGGATAAACTCAACACTTTATGGGGAATTCATTCGACTCTGTCTTCCTGGAGTAGGCAATTTGTGTTTGTTTGGACTATCTCTGTGAAGCCCAAGATTGCCCACTTCCTTTGGTGCAGTTTGCACCAAGGTCTCCCTATCGGAGCTCGTCTTGTTCAAATTGGAGTCCTGGCTACCAAATACCCATTGGCGGCCATCTAGAATCTATTCTACATCTTTTTTGGTTTTTTCTCAAAGCTCAACTTGCCTGGAATTGGATTCACTCATTTTTCTTTTTGCTAAGACCACATTGCTTTACCTAGCATCATATCGTTTTGGGAGACAATCCCAAGCTTCTGCCTATGTTCACCCAATTTTTGTATGTTTTTAGAGGGAAAATTCTTTTTTGGATATGGAAAGAAAGAAATGCTTTTTTCTTTGCTAATTATGCAGTTGAGCAGTATTTTTCTGTTTATAACAAATCTATGGTGATTTCAAATGTACTGCTACAGATTCAAGTCTAGGCAAATAAGGTCGCACTGGAGGTGGACCACCTCCAGACCCTACTATGCTATTGGGGGGAAGCCCCGTGTAATGTTTCATGTGTGCCATCGTCTCCTACTAGGCGTTCCTCGCCTCCTGGCCGTGGTGGTTGGTGTAGCCGTTCACAACGACATGCTTTTAGCCGAGCTCGACCTTCCTCACGTCCTCTGCACCAAAGAAGTTACTCTCTAGCTCGCCAACAAGGACAAGGGTCACCATGACCTAACCATCCTAGGAGTCCTTTGTCAACTCGCCAGCAGGGTTGGGGGTCACCGGTTCACCAGCTCAGGTGGGGCTCCTTGTCGCCGTTGCTCAACACACTGCCGATGGATGGAATCCGCCGCCGCTACCGTCTTTCGACAAATTTCCTCATCTTAGCCTCACCATTCCCACTCGTGGCGAGGTAGACCCAAAAGAAGAAAATCCTACTGGTTGAGATCTCCCAGATGCTAGCAAGGATTTACCTGGCTAGGGTTGGCCGAATGATCATGATTCACTTGCTTCGAGCATGTTTGTTGTTACTGCATGACTTGGTTTTTTGTATGCTTCTAGGCGTTGACTAGCTTTTGTGTTCTCATAGGCTTGACCTAGTTTGTTTCACATTCTCCTAGAATTGACCTAGTTCTGTTTGTGGTTTTGGGGCATGCTCATACCACCCACTTTTTTGTTGAAAGTTATCTTGTATCATAGTGAATTAATATAATATAAGATATTTTTCATAAAAAAATAAAATAAAAATAAATCAAAATGTATAACCATTAAAGATTAGTTTTCGCAGTCTAGAAAACTCCATAAATTTATATTACAATTGATATCTACCTAATCCTATAAACATAAAACACCACAAGTATGACTTGTAATATTTCTCCATTTAAGAATTAGTTGTCACAATTCTCGAGAATATATTAAAAATAAAAACCATCGTAAATTTTTTTAAAAACGCATGTGTCCATTTAAAAAAACATTTTCCAAGTCGCGTTAAAAACACCTAGGGGGGAGAGATTCCCGGCGGACACTACCACGCGTAAGGCCCACAATTGCAAGATGCGTGTGGCATGCACGCGTTACTCGAGCTGACGTGTGCGAGCGTCGGTAACATGGCGGCACGTGTCATGTAAGAGGAGGCTCGGGAAGGGCGAAGGTGGGGTTGAGAAGTCCATAAGAAGATGAGGAAGGAATAGCTAGAGAGACGTAGTTTGAGAATGGATTCAGAGGGAGAAAGACTGTTGGAAATGTCGACGCACAGGGAGAAACATTTCATGGCGGGGGAGATAGTGAGGGACGTGATAATGGGGATGTCTGACGGGCTGACTGTGCCCTTTGCTTTGGCGGCGGGTCTTTCCGGCGCCAACGCTCGCTCCTCCATCGTCGTCACCGCCGGCGTTGCTGAAGTTGTCGCCGGCGCCATTTCCATGGGACTCGGCGGGTACTGTTCTATTCCATTCCATCTCTTATTTCTCTTTCTTTTTAATTAATTCAAGGAATATTGCAGATATCTGGCAGCTAAAAGTGAAGCCGATCATTACGTCCGAGAACAAAGTCGCGAGAAAGAAGAAATTTTATGTGACCCAGACACTGGTGAGTTTTGTTCCTGGCATCAATTAATTAATTAATAAACATGTGTTTATTCACTACATGACTTTCTATATTGAGTTGGCAGAGGCTGCTGAGGTGGCAGATATTCTCGCAAATTACGGATTGCTACCCAATGAATATTGGCCAGTTGTCAATGCACTGCGGACGCGCCCAGATGCTTGGCTTGAATTTATGATGAGGTTACCTCTTTTCTTTACAATAAACATAATCTAATGAAACTTCGCAAAATATATCTGATCTGGAAAGGCCGGGCCTTTGGGAAACAACTTTCAGTTTTTAAATTTATTTTCAACTTTTTCTATAATTTCATGTTTTGCAATGATATTCAAGTCTAGTAATTTAAGGAGTTCCTAAAACAAGCTATATATTTTGCTTTTTTGGTAGCCAGAAGATTAAAAAAAACAACCCCGTTATCATAAATTTTGTGGTCTGTTAACTTCAATGTTTATGGGACCAAATCTGCTAATTAATATTTCATTATTTGTGTAAATAAACGAGAACTTCAAGTCATAAAATTTATTCCAAGAGAACATTTGTGGAAGCTGTATTGTTTTTTATAATAGCCCTTAATAAGTGAAAAATTTCTTAGTTAAATCATATTATATATAAGATTGAAGAACTAGACTCCTCTATTTTCACTAGACTTGGCTACATATAATTCTTAACATTTAAAACTTAACCATAGTTTACCAATATAAATTAGGAAATCTTCGATAATTTTTAAAAAATAACATTTGTTATCATATAGAAAGAGAGGTATTGGTACTACTGAACTTTGTGAACCTTACAAGTTTACTAGGTTTCCTCGAATATGTTGGCACAATTGTGTATACTTTCATAAATTATCTATAAGTCAGAAACACCAAAGATTTCGCTGTATTATCTTTGAAAATCTCGAGGTCCACATAAATCTCAAAAAAACTTTCATTTATGTAAAACCAGTTTGGATATCTCAGGAAAACTTATTGGACTTGAATATAGTCTGTTAATTAGATTTAAGTGTTTTTTTATCTCTCCTTTCAGAAGAATATAAAAATAATCTGAGCTGAAGGGTGTTTAGAAGTGGTGTTAATGCAGATTATGTACTAGTTGTAACCCATTTTTTTGTTTTTGATTGGGATTCAGATTTGAACTGGGGTTGGAGAAGCCAGATCCAAAGAGGGCATTGCAAAGTGCATTCACCATAGCTGTAGCTTATGTGATTGGAGGATTGGTTCCATTAATTCCTTATGTGTTCATACCAATAGCTAAGAAAGCAGTAATAATATCAGTGATAGTCACATTGATAGCTTTGTTGTTCTTTGGGTATGTGAAGGGGCGTTACACTGGAAATAAACCCATTAGAAGTGCCATCCAAACTGCAGCCATCGGTGCTTTGGCATCTGCTGCAGCTTTTGGCATTGCTCGAGCCATTCAGCCATGAAGTATGTATGTATATGCGAAAACAATACATGTAACCAAAACTATTAATGTAAGTATTTTAAATGTTGCTTTTATTCATCACAAACATCTTAATTTTTTCTTGCAAATAAGATTGAATGGGTGTGTGTTATATAATAAATTTATTGTAATTGAAATATTAAATTACAATTATATTGCTTTTTTCCTTTGAAATAATATTTAATGAGTGAATATATGCTACAAATATTGAGAGTATGCTATTTTTTTTTTTAAAAAAATTGATGTACTTCAAAAATAATGTTATTATAAAATCAACACATAAAATATAGATTATATTGATGGAAGTATACAAATTTTGTTCTAAATTCTGTTTCTAATAGCCACTACTCTGTATTCAATGTGTTGTGTATTTTTTATAACTTTGTTGCTACTATGTGCTATGAATTTCTTGATTTCCAACAAGTTCTGGAATGTTTACTCCTTTGGTATGAAAAATACATTCTAAATGATTTGATAGCTTTTTAATGAATTTATGCACATGTATGGAGTATTTCTGGACATTTAATGACCATTTATGGGAGGGATGAATAGTTTGAAAGAAAGCCTTCTTGTTAATTTCAACATCCTCTCTTAAACTTTACTTCGAATTGATCAGTGATGCTCAAAACCTCCTTTAGTCATTCAAAATCTTCTTTTGACATTTTTTTGTAAATATATTCGTGAGTTGCTCATTTGACCTGCAAAATTCCATATTTATTTATTCACTCTCAGCTAGTTCTCTTATAAAGTATCATCTTACTGCTCTGTGCTTGTTACATTCATGCCAAACTGGATATAGAGCTATAAAGGATAAATTATCACAAAAGATTGTTGTTGCTTCTTTTTTGGCTCCTCATTCCAATCTAATAGAATTGTTCTTATCCAAATAGTTTGACAAGGTGCTCAATTTGCTTGTATATACTCAACTTTTTCCAATAGCATCCCTGGAGCAGATAAAGTGAGTATAGAGGCTTGCATTTCTAGGGTATTGTTCAATTCTTGCAACATGAACTACAATAGGGGCATGGTTAAAGGGATGATAGCCCAAACCAGTTAGAGGTGAGAGATTTTGGAACCTTGTGTAACCTTCATCAAAGATATCTATTGTAAATGGGAAAGCCATGAAAGCACACATGAGAAAAAAAACCTCAGATTAGGACAAGAAGCATGCACAAGGTAACAAACAAAAAAATCCGAGGTTTGCAATAAAAAGGTTTCTTTAGAAGAGGATGTCTTAGGCCAAATAAATGAAGGATTGGATCAATACGTGGGTTCATTAAATGATTCAACCTATAAAAATAAATAAGTGTGGGGAAGGGGCTATACTTTTTTTACTTCATTTCTATTTTAAGATTATAAAAACGATGCATATTTAGATTTGTTAATTAAAAATTAACATTCATGTTTGAATATACATTTAAATAACAATTTGCAAGATAGATCAATTAGAACCTGTGCTAACTAGTATAAATCATAAGAAGGTGATGTGCTGCAATTAGTAGAATATATACTCAAAAAATCCATACAAATAAGAGAGTATTTTTTTTCCATACAAACCAAGTTTGTTGGGTTACAATTCATTATCAAAAGTTGTAGAGGATTGACATGTCCTATTTGTGTAACTAAAAAAGAGGCCACTAGATTTTAATCAAGGCACACATCTTCGATATATTCAAAATAATATATTGGTGCTTGTACATAAATTGTACTTTTTCAAATCATTTGTTCAAATCTTTATATCTAAAAAGTTAATGTGTGAGCACAACTCTCAATGTTTTTTTAGATAATTATTTTGTTCTTATTTTTAGAAAAAGGATTTACTCGCAAATGAAGTCCATTGGTTTTTTTCCCTCTTTAAATTGAATTAAATGGATTTTTTGTTGGAAATTGGTAAAATGTTGAGGGTGTTGAAAGGACCCACATCCTTTTACAAAAATCCCAAAAGGCCAAATATATCATTTAAGTACATAAGATACGAAGACTGAAGTCAAAAAGTACCAAAAACAAAAAAAGCAAGACCCAAAAAAGGGTTACATATCTATCATATTTTTCAGTGCATTCACATCTTCATAAATAGGAGCATCCGGATTCTTATTAGCCATTTCTTCAGCCAAAGTGATGAGTTCTTTACAACCATTATGCAGATGTTCCCACGTCTTTTCAGTGTGATCCTTCCAATTATTTATTACTGTGAAGGTGCTATTGATTTTTTCAAGCACTTTGTGAAGAATTTCAGCAGTGCCAATATCAACATCACCAGCAGCTACAACATCAATAGATTCCTCAGCAATAGTCTCTTCAGGAACCTCCATAGTGTCAACAACAACATCACTAACAACATTTTCACCCTCCATGCCAACAACATCATCAACATTTTCCTCCTCCACCACATTAGCAACGACGGAAGGAGAATCCAGTTGAGAAGGAGAAAGGGAATCAAAGTAAGCCTTTGAAAGGCCGGGAAGAATATCAGGGATTTCTCTATCGTTAGCAGGGCTCAAAATTTCCATATTAGTAACAGTGTTTTGAGAAAAAGAGGGCGGTGGTTGGTCCGCTGTGACCAAGGGAGAAATAAAAGTGAGGGGGGGAGAAGATGGAGGTGGAGAAGCATGGGGAAGAGGTGACATCTTGGTGTCCCATGATCACCACCTCTGAATTAAAGACAAGATAGAGAATGAGACGAAAATAAAGACGAGAGGTGGAGGAGCGAATAGGGGGCAGCGGAGGGATGTGATGACGGGCTGAGCGAGTCAGAGTGGGATAACGAGCTAAAATCATAGGATCAACGATAGTTTTAAACAACAAGCAAAGTAAACCTTAATGAAGGAGGGGGCCCTCTCCACTAGGGGATTTCTTAATGGAAATATTTAAAGACTGAAACAAAAATTTGGCCAAATTTACCTTGATATCATTGCGAAAATGGGCCAGGAGGAAAATTTGGGGTCCGTACACCAATTTGTATCTCCATTCAATCGTGAAATAGCACATTATCTGCTCAACAATTCTATCCCATGATGGAGGCAGATAAGTGCACTCAGAACCAGACTGATATTTGTTAACCCTTTCCTTCTTCAAAAAAGCACCCATCTCCGCTTTAATTTAACATTTAAAGTAAATATATCCATCAACAGGGAGACTCGTAGCAATGACGATGGATTTAGTTATGATTTCAAACTTGGTCTACCCCACTTTCACTTTCCCCTTCTTCCATGTTGCTAGAATGTAGCTAGAGACAATTACAGAGTGACCCGAGAGCCATTCAATGAAAGGAGCGACCCCTTTCTCCTGCAATAAATTCCACACATCGAGATCCTTACGCAATTCATCATAGTTGGCAGGTTTCACTCTAACCAAAGAACCACCCATATCGACCAGAGAAGGAATTGTGAAAGAAACAAAATTTGAATTGAAAGAATAAAGTTGAGGCTCTTCAACTTGACCCTTACTATCCCTTCCATGTGCTAGCTGGAAATCTGAATTTGCACTTTGATGATTATAAATCTCCTTCATGAGAATTATTATTATAAAGATCTCCCCCTCCCACTTACGAATCCCATCATTACAAAAATTCGTAATTATATCCTCATAAATGCACTCCTCAATGACAACGGAATATGTAGAGGTAGTGATAATGATGACATCCAATAAAGAAAAAAATGAGGTGGCCCAATTAAGCAAAAACATACTGAGTATATTTAGGGTGGTCATTTGCCAACACCATGAGTAGAGTTTCCTAAAAATTCCCAATCCAAACTTGTTGTTTTTCAATTGAAACTCCCAGGTTAACCAACTAGTCAGCCACTCTGTTTCCTTCCCTGTAGGTATGCTGATAAAGAATATTCTGAAAGCAGTATTTCAGGCTTCTCATGTCAGCTATTATATTTCTTATGCTCCAGCTTGCAGGTTCATTTGAATTTAGAATGTAGATCAAGTTGTGGGAGTCACTTTCCATAGTGAGATTAATTGATCCAAATCTAAGAGCCAATTCTATGCCTTTGTGAATTGCAAGAGCTTATACTATATGATTAGTCCCATTACCAAAATTGACCGTAGTAGCTGCCATTGGTTGACCACGATCATTTCTGATGATAATACCACCTCCATAGGCCCCTGGGTTACCTTTAGCTATACCAACAACATTTGATTTAAACTAACCAAGAGGGGGAGGGATCCAAGAGGTATTTTCTCTAGTTGAAGCTGAAGAGGGAAACTTTAAGGGGATCTGAAGTTGCTTAATCCAAGGTTCCTTTTGGTTAAGAGATTTTTTTGCTTATGCTGTTTCCAAATGGAGAAATTCACATTTTCCTGAAAACCAGAGACTATAAGGGAGTATGGAGGGGATTTTGATACTGGTCTTTGAAAACTCTTATATTCCTCTCTTTCCAAATATTCCATAAGGCAAGGGGGAGGAGGAGTTTCCAAGCAAGAGCTACAACTTGGTGTCTAAAAAAGGGTTTCCATTGAAGGATGCCATTAGAAATGGTGGAAGGAAACACCCATGAGACCGAAAATCTATTTAATAGGAGACTCCAAATAGAATGAGAGAAAGAACAATGGAAAAGCAAGTGATTAAAAGTTTCAAGAGCATTGATACATAATACACACCTGCTTGGGAGAGGGATCCCTCTTCATTTAAGATTCTCACATGAGAGGAAAGAGTCTCGAAATGCTAACCAAGAATAAAAACCAATTTTGGGAACCACCTGTGGAGGCCAGATATGATTGAGAGGAGGACCTTCTGAACGATGTGGGAGGGATAGATAAGTCACCTTGACTGAAAACTCTCTCGAAGTTGATAGTGGCCAAATACGAGCATCTACCTCCATAGAAAACTATAAATACTGTGAGGAAAGAAAATGCTTGAGTTTATCCAATCGTTGCATTTGGATTGAACTTTCATCTTCCCAAAATGGTACTTGCTAGCACGAAGAAGGATTGTACCTGTCTATATAACCCTCAACATGTTTTCCACATAATCGAGTTAGGTGAGTTCTGATAGGATCCCAATGTGAGTAAGAGGATAAGGGATTATCCCCTATCCACCAATATTTCCATAAATCTATCTATCTACCATTACCAAATCTCCATTTAGTACCTGACTATAGTAGATTATGAGTGCTAACAATAGAGTTCCAGATCTCCAAGCTACTCGGAATATCTGCAGCAAAAAAAATTCACATGAAGATAGGTATTTAGAAATCAAAATCTGAATCCAAGTGGATTTACCTTTAGAATCCACTACCCAGCCTAGTTTGGCTAACATAGAAGATTTCATTTCAACAACTCTATGTAAATGAAGACCCCCAAGTGATGATGGCATACAAACCACATTCCAAAAGACAAGATGGAATCTTTTTTTTTCCTCAGCTCCAAACCAAAGGAATTTTCCTTGATTTTTTTTTATACTAGCAGTGACCGAGGAAGACATTTTAAGAAGAGACAAAGTATATGGGAATGCTTTGTAGAGTAGCTTTAACAAGTTGTAGCTTATTAGCTTGAATGAGAAGGGCACCTTTCAAGCCTGCAAGATTCTTCTTAAATATTTCAATGACCAGATTCCATAGTGTTTTAAGTTGTCTTCCTTTAAAGAGAGGGAGCCCTAAGTATGAAGAAGGCAAGTCCATGATGTTGCATCAAAAAATGGTAGTGATATTTATTTTTCTAGAAAGGGGGGTATTTATGAAAGCAATGTTGCTCTTGGTGAAATTTATAAGTTGATTGGAAGTAGATTGATAGCAGTCCAATATTGTTTTCAATATTTTAGTCTCCACCACTGAAGTAGTACCTAACAAGAGAGTGTCATCCACAAATTGGTTGTGGGTAGCTATAGGGACCTTAGAATTAATAGTAATAGTATTAGGAATAGAATGTTGTTAAGTGTAATTAGTAGTAGCGTCCGATAGAAGATAACGGCGCTGCCAGTACGACGCCGCAAATAATGTGGAGTACGGTAACAGTCAAAGTACAATAGGAATGTTGTAAAAAGTAAATATTTGTCGTAAGTGGTCCGGTAATGTTAAAATGTCAAAGTTTGGGTAATTAGAGAAGTAGGGTCTACATGATTAGGAATTAGAATATTATATTAGTAATAAGGACAAGGAGTGAGGTCATAAATATTTTGTGTATTTTATTTGTAAAAATTCTAAAAATGTGGAACCCATGTAAAATGATAAGGTTTATCTTATCTTAAGAGATAAGCTTACATGTACAGATAAGAGTTAAGGTATGGAATATGATTCGTCAGAGTGGATTTCTTATCCTATCTTAGAGATAAGATGGATAAGCCTGTAAGTTCTATAAATAGAGAGGCTACCCCCCTCATTTAGCATAGAAAGAAGTAGTGAGAAATATTGTAGGAAGTGTGCGAAGGAAGCCATCAGTTAAAGGTGTGTTGAAGAAGCCATCGAGAGGTGTAATTGTAAAGTTTCTCCCATAGTCTTGTTGAAGAATCTCATGGGTGAGATTGTAACAGTTTCATGTTAATATTATAATTTATTTTGATATTTCAGATTTTTCGTCATTCTGTCTTATCATAGTCAATGGTATTCTTGTGTTATGTTGTTGTTTTGTTTCCAGATTACGTCCACCAAACTAAAGGCTGTGCATTAGTAAATAATCATAGCACGAGGAGTTCCCGGTGAAGAATTATCATAGTGCCGGATTGCGGATGACATTTTGGTTCCGTTGCCGGGACCATTCCTCGTTGGTGGATTTTCTGGAGAGATATTCCCACTAAGTCAAAAATCAATTGGAGGGTAACCTTGTTTTTACTGTGCATAGTAGTTACCATGGTAAAGTCATTTTTACCGTGAATAGTAGTTACCATGTTAAAGGCATTTTTGCCATGAATAGTAGTTACCCTGGTAAAGTCCTTTTTGCTGGGAATAGTAATTACCGCAGTAAGGTCACTTTTTACCATGAATAGTATTTACCACAGTAACTTCACTTTTTACTGTGAATAGTGTTTACCACAGTAAAGTCAGTTTTTACCGTAGTAAGTCAAGTTTTACCATAGTTTACCGTGGTCATTTCTATTTTACTGTAGAAATGTGTAAAGTCACTTTCTAGTATAGTGATTCCAATTATTTGTGCACATAAGTCTTGTTGATTGTACTTGTGAGTTGGTATTTCACGGTGGTTACTTTTGAAAATGGGAAAGATTCCTGTTTTTTCAGCTCAATCTAATGAAGATGCTTCTTCTTTCATTCAAGAGTTTAAGCGATCTTGTATTTGTAACGGCCTTATAAGAAGGGAACAATGGACTGAATTTTTTCCTACCTTTTTGGATGGTTCAGCACTTAGGTGGTTTGAAACACTAGGTGATAATGTGAAAAATTCATGGGATTTATTAACTGAAAGTTTTCTTGAAGAATTTGGTGAACAACAGAGATATGCAGATCTCATGATCGATATCACAAAGCTAACCCAAGGAGAGAAGGAGAAGATAAGGGATTATCATGCTCGTGTTCTAGAGCTAAGGAGGAAGCTCGATGCCCAGATCCGGAAGGAAGGATTAGCGGATGGGTTGATGAATGGCGTGGATAATCTCCTATGTAAGCACTTCATTCTTGGGATGAAGCCAGAGATCAGACAACGAGTGAAGTATGACCGCCCAGCTACCATTGAACAAGCAAAGGAGATTGCAAGAAGGCAAGAAGAAAGCATGGAAGAGGAGCCCAAAGAAATTGTTGCTAAAGTAGAGCCTACACCAGCACCTTTGGTCCAGAATCCACAACCACTCCTGGTGAGCACAAATATTTCTCCTAGTACATCTACTGAGTATGAAGATCTGCTCAAAAAGATGGGTCAGTTAACTATTAATCTTCTTCAAGGAAAGGAATTTAGTTCTCAGGGAGGAGATAGAGGTCCAAAAAGAAATATTTCTGAAGTAGTTTGTTATGGTTGTTATAAAAAGGGTCATTATAAGTATAATTGTCCAGATAGAGCTTCTACATCTGGTACAAAAGATAATGATAAAGGAAAAGCACCTGTGAATTCTTTTGATGTAGTAGATAAGAGCAGAAATAATGAAGTAGATGTGTTTGTAACAAAAAGAAAGAAAGAAAAAGATAATCAAGATGGAAATGATCCTAAGAAGATGAAAGAAGAAACTAGTAAGAAACATAGGAGAAGAAAGTTGGGTGTGCAGGATTTTCTGATTTCACAGGGGCAAGGACCATACTCCATCTTGGAAGATCTGTCCAAAAGGCCTGCAAATATTACATATGGTCAACTCTTGGCTATGTCTTCTGAGAAGAGGCGGGAGTTGCGAGGTGGACTCAATGCTCGAAGAAGGAAGGAGGTTGAGGTCCCTGTTTTGGAGGCAGAGGCAGATCCCTATGCTCCACAAGCTGAGGTATTATGTAATGGTATTTCAATTCATGATGTCTTAGTTGATGGAGGTGCTGCAGTTAATGTAATGACTGAGTCTGTAATGAATATGTTGGGGTTAAAAATTGATCGCCCTTCAACACTTATGTTAAGGTCATTAAATAAGGGAAAAACTAAACCAGAAGGTGTAATTTCAAATGTGGCAATATCTGTTATGGGTGTGGTATGTGTGGTAGACTTTCAGGTGATGAAAAATGGTACTGTTGCGTACCCAATGCTGCTGGGAAGACCATGGCTAAGGAGAGTTCATGCAAGAAACTACTGGAATGAAGGTTTCATGACACTTGGACGTGGTAGAGAGAGGGTGAAAATAAATGTGATCCCTCGGCATCATAAAGTAGAACCTGTGGATTCAAGTGATGAAACTGATGATTGGACATCCTCTGATTACTCTAGTACCAGTGAAGTGGACACTGAAGATGAAGAAAGCGAGGTGGATGTTTCAGTCATGGATATCCTGCCAGTCACACCAACTCATGACCCCATAAAATTCTCTGAAGAAGAAGTTGATGATCGTCTCCAACAAATAAAGATTGGTGATGCTGTGATGGAGAGTGAGAAGGAATCCTACCTCCAGCTCTTTCGAAGGTACATACACCTATTCACTTTTGATTACAAGGAACTCCGTCAAGTAAGTTGGGTAGAACATTGTATTGAGCTGGTAGATGGTGCTAAGCCCATAAAGCAAATGCCATATAGAATGAATCCTAATTTTTCCAAGACTGTAAAAGAAGAAATAGATAAGTTGCTTGATGCAGGATTCATATTTGCTGTGGAGAATTCAGAATGGGTTTCTCCCATTGTGATCTCAATAAAAAAGAATGGGAAGCTACGCATTTGTGTTGATTACAGGAAGCTCAATAAGGCAACAAAGAAGGATCATTACCCTCTTCCATTTTCAGATCAGATCTTGGATGAAGTAGCTGGCCAGGAATGCTATAGTTTTGCTGATGGATATAGCGGCTACAACCAAGTTCGTATAGCAGAGAAAGATCAGCTGAAGACCACGTTCACCACTCCTTGGGGAACGTTTGCTTATAGAGTTATGCCTTTTGGGTTGTGTAATGCTCCAGCAACATTCCAGCGTTTAATGAATAGGGTGTTCGAACCCTACATTGGGACCTTCATCAGAGTATTTCTGGATGATTTTTGCATCTATGGGAGCAAGTTGGACCACCTGCACCAGATGGAGACAGCATTTCAAAGGTTAGATGAAGCACAAGCCTCACTAAACCCTACAAAGTGTGTCTTTGGATGTTCTAAAGGCGTCTTGTTAGGGCATGTTGTATCCAGAGATGGTATTGGTACTGATCCTGATAAAGTTTCAAAAATCAAAGATTTACCATTTCCTGTAAATAGAAGTAAGTTGAGATCATTTTTAGGCCATGTGGGTTACTATAGAAGGTTCATCAAGAATTTCTCAAAGATTGCACAGCCACTAACCCAGTTCTTGAAGAAGGATGTTGCTTATGAACCAGGAAACAAGGCGCATGAAGCTTTTGGACAACTGAAAGAAGCCCTGGTGTCTTCACCTGTTTTGAAGAATCCAGATTGGAGCAAGCCATTCATTGTGTACACTGATGCCTCAGATGCAGCACTAGGTAGTACTTTGAGCCAAAAGGATGAAAATGGGAATGAACATCCAATTTACTTTGGGAGCAGACAAATGAGCAGTGCTGAGGTAAACTATACTGTAACTGAAAAAGAGGCTCTGGCTATCATTTTTGCTGTAAAGAAGTTTAGAAATTACTTGCTAGGGCAGAAATTTATAGTTGTAACGGATCATCAGGCTCTGAAATATATTGTCAATAAGCCTAACCCATCAGGGAGGATAGCAAGATGGATAATTTTGCTACAAGAATTTGAATTTGATATTATAGATAGGCCAGGAAAGAAGCATGTCAATGCAGATGCACTCTCTCGAGCCTATGATGGTTTAGGATCATCTTGTGATGATGATGATTTTCCCGATGCAGCATTGTTCTCCCTTGACACAATCCCTAGTGAATACATAGATATTTGGAATTATCTGAATGAATTCAAGTTTCCTGATGGTGCCAATGCAAAGACTAAGAGAAAGATTACTCAAGCCAGTCGTCCATATTCTATACTGCATGGAGCATTATTTCGAATAGGACCTGATGGACAGTACAAGAAGGCAGTTGGACGTGATCAAGGAAAGGAGCTGCTAGAAGAATTCCATAATGGTACATGTGGAGGGCACTTCTCTGGACAACTTACAGCAAGAAGGATCTTGGATGCAGGTTATCACTGGCCCACTCTTTTTAAAGATTGTTATAATTATTGTAAGACATGTGATATTTGTCAAACACATGGTAACCGTAAGACTTCATCAGCTCCATTATGTCCTATTCTTCCACTTGGTCCCTTTGAAAAGTGGGGAATAGACATTGTAGGTCCACTTCCAACTACATCACGTCAAAATAAGTATATTGTAGTTGCCACAGATTATTTAACCAAGTGGGTTGAAGCTAGGCCATTGAAAACAGCTTCCATGGATGAAGTGGCAAGGTTCATATATGAACGCATTGTCACCAGATTTGGTTGTCCATTAGAAATTGTAACAGATCAAGGAAGCCACTTCATTAATGAGGTGGTAGAAGCCCTAGTCAATAAGTTTTCTATTAAGCATAGGAAGGCAACAACATACAAACCAAGCACAAATGGACAGGTGGAACGAACAAATTTTGTGTTGTGTCAAATTCTAGCAAAAGATGCAGCCTTGCAGGTACATAAATGGGATAAGAGGATTCATGCAGCATTGTGGGCATATAGGGCAACATCAAAGTCAGCAACAGGATACTCTCCATTTCAGTTGGCCTATGGCATTGATCCAGTTCTTCCTATTGAGTTTGATATTCCTACTGTGAGAGTTATGAAAAATGAAAGGATGGATGAAAGTGATTCAGTAAAAGAAAGGTTGGTACATCTTCATTTGCTAGAGGAAATGAGGGAAATAGCAAAGGATACAAGCCATAAGAAGAAAATGAAGCAGAAGGAATACTTTGATCAAAAGATCCTTTGGTCTCCATTTCAGGTGAATGACTTGGTTCTAGTATATGATTCCAGATACAAAAAAAGAAGACAAAGGAAATTTCTTCCAAAATGGATGGGGCCCTACAAAATAGTAGCTGTGCATGAAAATGGTACGTACCGACTGGAGGAATTGGATGGCACTCCCATTACGAAATGGGTCAACCACGACAAGTTGAAGATTTTCCACGCACCAGAAGAGTCTACTCCGAGGACGGAGTAGAAGCTAGGAAGGGGGAAGATGTCGACACTAAAATTTTCCTCCATAATTTCTATTTCATTAATGTATGTATTAGGAATAGAATGTTGTTAAGTGTAATTAGTAGTAGCGTCCGATAGAAGATAACGGCGCTGCCAGTACGACGCCGCAAATAATGTGGAGTACGGTAACAGTCAAAGTACAATAGGAATGTTGTAAAAAGTAAATATTTGTCGTAAGTGGTCCGGTAATGTTAAAATGTCAAAGTTTGGGTAATTAGAGAAGTAGGGTCTACATGATTAGGAATTAGAATATTATATTAGTAATAAGGACAAGGAGTGAGGTCATAAATATTTTGTGTATTTTATTTGTAAAAATTCTAAAAATGTGGAACCCATGTAAAATGATAAGGTTTATCTTATCTTAAGAGATAAGCTTACATGTACAGATAAGAGTTAAGGTATGGAATATGATTCGTCAGAGTGGATTTCTTATCCTATCTTAGAGATAAGATGGATAAGCCTGTAAGTTCTATAAATAGAGAGGCTACCCCCCTCATTTAGCATAGAAAGAAGTAGTGAGAAATATTGTAGGAAGTGTGCGAAGGAAGCCATCAGTTAAAGGTGTGTTGAAGAAGCCATCGAGAGGTGTAATTGTAAAGTTTCTCCCATAGTCTTGTTGAAGAATCTCATGGGTGAGATTGTAACAGTTTCATGTTAATATTATAATTTATTTTGATATTTCAGATTTTTCGTCATTCTGTCTTATCATAGTCAATGGTATTCTTGTGTTATGTTGTTGTTTTGTTTCCAGATTACGTCCACCAAACTAAAGGCTGTGCATTAGTAAATAATCATAGCACGAGGAGTTCCCGGTGAAGAATTATCATAGTGCCGGATTGCGGATGACAACTATCAAAATCCTTTTGCATATCAAGCTTAATAATCATGCCAGTTGTTTTAGTGAGAAAGGTTGTATGGATATCTTCATGAACTATTATTAGTTCCCCTTGGATCAATCTTCCTCTAATAACACCATTCTATTTATATGAGATTAATTTGTCCATAAGGGGTTTGAGTCTAGAGGCCATCATCTTACTAATTATCTTATAGGAAGTGTTGCAAAGAATTATAGGACAAAAAATTGAGACCAATTTAGATCCCAAAGACTTAGGAGCAAGAGCCACAAAAGTATTATTCCATTCCTTAAGAATAATATCTTTCTGCTGGAATTTAGAGACCGCAGCTAACATATCTGACTCTATAATATGCCAATAAGTTTGAAATAAAGTGGAAGGAAAGCCATCCGAGCTAGGTGAATTTTATCCCTTCATATCAAAAACAATTCTACGAACCTCCTCCAAAGAAAAAGTCTTTGTAATCTTAGTGTTTATATCATCAGAGACCAGTTTAGGAATATGTTGCAACATCTCTTGACTATCCACCTCACAAGGAGGCTTATCTTCTTGGAGAAGGATAGAATAGTAATCGACCAATTCTGTTGCAATGGTGTCTTCAGAATTTAGATATTTTCCATCCATAGTTATGAGCTCTTTAATTTTATCTCTGATTTTGTGCTTGGTGGCAGTCGTATGAAAAAAATTGTTATTCGGTCTCCCTGCTATAACTAGATTTCATGAGATCTCTGCCTCCAGTATATTTATTCTTCAACAAATGTATTGTGATAGTCACCGAGGAGTACTAGTTCTTGTTGGTGTAGAATAGGAGTTCTACCTCGAAGCTCTATGCTAGAAGATATTTCAGCCAATTTAACAATGAGTTGATCCTTTCTTTTACGGATGTATCCAAAGGAATTTAGTTTTCAAGATTTGAGCTCTTTCTTGACATGATTAAGTTTTTTGAGAATCTATACATGGTTGAACCCAAAAAATCAGTCTTCCATCACTCAACAATGAGGTTATCTAAATTTTGGTTTTGAAGCCAAGCTAACTCAAAGAAAAACGGAGGGTGTTTCAGGTTTTGCATTTGAGTAACATTTAGAAGCAAATGGAGGTGATCAGAAGCAATTTTAGGAAGTGTCATCATGCAAAATCATTGAAGTGAACAATCCAGTCCATAGAAGTAATCATCCTATCCAATCTGAATTGAATATGGTTTACCCCTAACCTTCGATTAGACCAGGTAAATGAGGCTCCCTGAAGATCAAAGTAAAAAAATTCACCTTGCCTAATAAAATAAACCAAAGAATCCATGTTGTTTATGTTGATGTTGGTCCCACCTTACTTTTCTGAAAGATAGAGTGGAGTGTTGAAATCAATTGCAATAATCCAAGGAAGATGCTTACACATGTTATGGAATTCCAATAGTTATTTCCATACTTTTTACTTGTGATTTTCCATATTAGGAGCATAAAGGTTCACTGCAATCCATCCAACACGAGATCCTATTTCTTGAAAAACATTCCCAGGTAATATGGTGTTTTGATAATACATTACCCAAAAAGGATTTTGGGATTCCAAAATGTACATATGCCACCAGAGTTACCAACCAAAGTCTAAGAAGCAAAAGAAGCATTGGGCCATATCCTATGCAACAAATCATCTTCTTTTAACTTTGTTTCCTGTAACATCATAATGTCTGAATTGTGTTTAAGTCTAAAATATTTACAAATTAATTTTTTTTTTTTGGGAGAATTTATTCCCCTTGCATTCCAAGAGAAGAGATTCATATTTTGGATTCATGCTTCCCTCCCCCCTACAAGGTGAGGATTCCCTAAGTTCCTTGTGCGATATTTTGGAATGCTTCTTCTTGAAGCTTATCTTGGTTGGAATGTCTTCCTTTTTTATTTTTTATATCCACATTTATACTTTGTTTAATTTTCTTTCTATTTTTTTTGGCTGGGCTGAGCTCTACAGACACTAAGGCTATGGGGGAGAGTTGTGGAGAATTTCTCTCAAAAGAGGAAAATCAGGTGTAGGAGTAGAAACAAAAGATTCTTCTATTCTAGATTGGAAGGGGATATTGAGATAACCATCAGTTTCAGGAAGCTCACAAAAAGAAGTTTATGAAGGGGGTGGTAAAATAAGAAGCATGCTCTGATAATGGGAATGAAGTAGGGATCTCTGAGGAGAGAGCAGATGTCACAACAAGAGGGTGATCCATTGGAGGTTGCTGCTTGGGGAAAACATTCAAGGGATAAGCATAAGAGGTATCTATTTTCTCAAACTGAGGCATCTATAGGGGTGATGAGGATGGAAATGGGAGAGAGATGGTGGTTTCAGTAGGAATTTCCCCCTCCTCTTATAAAACATCAAAAGGGTTAAAGGTGATAACTTTCTTTGTGATTTTTGGGATGTATTTCCCTTTATTCTTTGGGGAACGAAGTTGTTCCTTGGGTTTTGGCACTAGCTTAGAGGGACAAGCTTGGGATTTGTGGCAAATGCTTTTGCATACTGAGCAAGCCTGAGGTATGTATTCATACTCAATCATTTACACCCATGTTTCGATGTTAGAATAGAGCTCAATAGAAGATGGTAATGGGATACTAATGTCAACATTAACACAAAACCTAGCATGGATGAATCTAGAACCAACTCTAGTTGCTTGATCTATAGCAATGAGAGTTCCCATGGATAAATCAATACCTTCAATAATTGTAATATGCCAGAATTCTAAGGGGAGGTCAGGAAGAGGAACTCATATCGATGCCTATGTCATGGTTTCCATTTGTGGATTGAATCTTGGAGTCCACCTTCGAAGTTAGAAACCTATCCTCCCAAAAAACATGGGCCCTCCCAACAACACTCTCACAAAATCTTCTGTGGTTGAAGGTGAAGAGGATAAATACATTGGGTAACACTACAATTTCTAGGGGGGCCATTTAATTCGAACCCATATTCTTATTTCTTCCAATGGAGGTATGGGCTCCATGAGTTTACCAATAAGCAAAAATTCCCTTGATGCCTGATTCGCATCAGTAATTGATGCAAGGATATGTAAGGACAAGGCCCCATCTATGATTTTTGGCTGAAGCTTCCCAGGTGGAGAGAATTTTGTAGAACCAGAAGTCACATCCCTCTAGAAGCTCAAGGGCACGACATGAGGGGAACCAAAAATTTTAGGGGGTGGGTCAAGGGCCGCTACTAGTGAATCTGACATCGCCATAGGAAAACCATACATAATAGAAATTAAAAAATTTGTAGAGCGGGAAAAATGATTTAATGGAAAAAAACATTATAATTAGTATTTTTGTATGGAGATGTTTCTCACCATTAAGAATTGTTATGAGTTTATATTATCAAAAGAAATCTAGTAATGGAACTTTGGGGGGTGGTTGAGGACATAAATGTTTGTGAGTTGTTAATAATTAATGGTTGATTTTAAATTTGACATCCATTTTATTATCGTTTGGAAGTGTTATCTTCTTACTTGGAAAGTCGATAAAAAAACATAATATCTTGATTATATAGTCGCATTTGAAGCTTGATTTTTTCCCCCAAAAAAGTTTTAAGCCTAATATAGTGTTGGAACTAAATCAAAGCCTTTTTCATGAGTAACTAGGAATGTTTTGGAGAAGGTATTGGAATTATAAATTATCATCGTACGTGAAAAGTACAAGACATAAACCTTAAGATTGATATCTCTCAACATTTTTTAGATAGAAATATTTAAGATATGAATACTAGTTATTTATTGATGTGAAAAAAAACCTAAAGTATTAGGAAGGACCAAGAACATTGCATAGATAAAGCATTGGTGGAGATACTCTTTCATGGGAGGAAAGAGAGGAAAAACATTTAATCTAGATCTAAGAACATTGAATGGATAAAGCATTTATGGAGATACCCTTTCATGGGACTAAAGAGCTAGGGAAAACATTTAATCTAGATCCATGATCTACTAGGATTCTTTTGACTATAAACTTTAAAATTCATGCAGTGACCAATAAAGGTATAAATTGATCCCTTACATGCATAGGGGTAATTTTGTAGGACCAAAAGTAAGAGCCTTATATGTGCTTAGAAATGGTTAAACAATATGAGGACCAAAAGATGGTTGTAAATGGGTAGGTAGACTAGCAAATTTTTCTCGGTGGTCTTGATTGTGATAGAATTAAAGTACCAATAAGATATTTGATAATATGTGGAAGATTGATTTTTTTAGTAGCATGCCCAATATATCGATGTTAGTCACAATAAACATTACAGTCGAAATATGTTTCTTGAGTTTCGTTTGAATCAATCTTAACAAGGGGAGGGAGATATACAAAGCTATACTTAAAAAAACTTTGTAGGATCAAATGTGGTGAGGAAATATTTTTTTTTTAAATTTCCTTGGAGGAGGCGCCTATAACTAAAGTGATGTAGATTAAGGTTTTAAAAATGAGTATAAAGGCTTGTATTAGCAAAGGGTTGGAAATGGAGACTAGGTTGAGGGTGAGTGGGATAATATTTTTGAAACTTAACACACTCAACAAATAAGATGAAGTCATCAAAGGATAATGGAGATGGTGGAATAGAAAAATTGATATCATTCTTGGAGTGGATAAAGTGAGTGTAGTCTTGCATTGTTAGGGGGTTTTTCAATTCTTATAGGCTGAAAAGGCAACAATGACCTCATTAAAGGGATGAAAACTAAAACTAGGTCAAGGTAAGAGATTTTGCAACCTTTTTTAACCTTCATTAAAGATATATCTTGTAGATGTGAAACCCATGAAATCACAATTGAGAAAAAACCCTAAGATTAAGACAAGAAGCATGCTCTAAGTAGCAAACAAAAATTCTAGGGTTTTGCAACAAAAAGAATAATTTGGAAGAGGGTGCCCTAGGCCAAATAAGTGAAGGGTTGAATCAATAATAAGGTTCACCAAATGATTCAACCTGGAAAAACAAATAAGTGTCGGAAATAATTCCTTTAGTTGCTTACTTTTAAGATCGGGGATATAAACATGATGCATATTTAGATTTATTCATTGAAAATTAACATTCATGTTTGAAAATGCATATAAATATCAATTTGTAAGATAGATCAATTTCATAACATGTGCTAAATAGAATAAAGCATGAAAAGGTGATTGTCAGTGTAGGAAATTATTTTCTTTGTATTTATTTATTTAATTAGAATCTTTCCTACACATGGCGACTCTTCTTGCTTAGGTGTCCTTTGTGTCATAGGAAGTTACATGACTTGTCATAAGCTATCATAGTGTCATTTGTGTCATAGGAGTTACATGACTTGTTATAGGTTTTCATGGGAGTTATATGTCATAGTGTGTCATACGAGCTAAATTTGATTGGCTATTCTGGGAATGTAACTCCTTCCTTTTTGGAGTCATGACTGCTATTTCTTATGAGGGAGTTACTTATTGTTCTCGTATTTGTACACACCACTTGAGCTATTGAGAGGTTTCAAATTCTGCACCATTCTTATGTTTGTGAGTTAATTTCATAATTGCATTACTTGTTAGATAATTCTTAGAATTTGTGCAACTACATGTGTGCAAGCATTCTTTATCAATGATTCTGGCAGAAATTCCGTTATGGTATTACAGTGATGTTGGTAAAATGCTTGTTCATTTTCATTAGTTGTGGCATTATTCGAGGTTTTTTAATCTGACAAGGGTATGTGCAAAGATCTTTCCTCCATTTAAGGATATTGTGGTAAGTTTTGTTATTGAGGGGTTATTAAAAAAAAACATCTTTTTAGGGGTGTTTTTAGAAGGTTTTTTTCAACTGATATGGGGTGTTCTTTGATGTTTTCTTGCCATTTGCATATGCATTTTGGGATATTTTTAGGCTACTTCGACAAGTGCTAAAACTCTGACACTAACGTGTCGGTGTATTTTGGGAATTTTCAGGTTGTTTGACAAGTGAAAAAATCCTGAATTAGTGTATTCATTGGGCTTTTAGGACTTCGAGACATCTCAACATTTCAACATGTTTTACAATTTCTACAGTCAAACCTCTCAAACCCTCAGTCAACACCTAGTGTTTTGGTTTTCAGGACATTTCAAGACCTTCAAACCTCGGTCAACACCTAGTGTTTTGGGTTTTTGCGGACATCTAAAACCTTCGAACCTCGGTCAACACCTAGATGTTTTGGGACTTCACAACTTTTGCTCAACACTTTGACACGAAACTTGTGAATTGTGGTCAGCCCCCGATCCCTAGATCAATGTAATGCATTTCAAACTGTATTTGGCACATGCTCAACAAGCTTCGAGATTCCAAATACATGCTCAACCAAAGCTTCAGGTTCTGACACATGCTCAACCAAGCTTCGGGTTTTGATGACTATGCTAAACATAGCTTCAAGTTCTGACACATGCTCAACACCATCTTCGGGATTTTCGACAACTGTGTATGAGACACTCCAAAACCCCGACCAAGACCATTTCAAGATTTAACATGTGTTGAAAAAGTCCAAAATCTTTGAAACAATACCATTTCGGGTTTTCTAAGGTGTTAAGGCAAGCCAAAAAAATCTATGACTTAGTGCATTTTCAAGTTTTCCTAAGGTGTTTTAACAGGGTCAAAAACTTTGATTTGTCTATAACTTTTAGCAGACATCTCCTTTTGAGGTACATTTTTTTGCGAGTGCAATTTTTTTATCTCTGTGCATTAAAGGTATTCTCGTGCCTTGTAAAATTGAACTTTTATAAGTTTTGGGGGTGTATTTGTGTTGTGTCTTTCTACATTTTAAGTTGCATGTTCTACCTTCTACACTTATTTTTTTTGCTTAAAAATGGAAATAAGTTATGTAAATCCACTCATGCCCTTTAACTATCATGAATGGAAGTATTAAAATCCAACTCTTTCTAAGGGGTAATGGCACTACATCAAATAACTATGAGGCTTGAAAAAGAACCAACTCCTGATGCAAAGAAAGTGAATTGGTACAACTATTGTGATGAAGTCCTTTGGATTACCATGTTTGATTTGTGTTTCCAGATCTTATCTTTTACATTGAATCTTCAAAATATCTCTTAACAAATTTTTGGACCATATTGGAAAGATTATTTGGGAAAATAGATTAAAAGAGAGGGTATGAACTGGAAAATCAGCTTATTATTTTGAGCCCTAGAATTTTTGACACACTTCAGGACTTCTTCAGAAAGTTCAAATCGGTAAGATTGCATTTGAAGTAATGTGGAATTGAAAAAAGGACTCACAACTTATCCTTTTCTATTCAAAAATAGGTCCAGAATGCTCAGTTTTCATCTCCACCTTTCATGCCACCAAAGATACACTTGAAGCAACATGGAAGATTCCCTCTTTTGAAGTTTTGGTTAGTTAGTTAACTAGGGAACAAGACAAGATACCACATATGAACACATTGAAATATTTTAAATCACATGCCTTGTTTATAGTGAATGAGAAACCTAAGGCTTCTAACAACAAGGAGAAGAAACAAGATAAGAAGGATCAAGGATAGAAAAAGATTAGAAAACATCCCAACCAAAAACCAACAATGAACCCACTTCCTTTGAAGCTAAACCTAAGAAGGAAAGGGTGAAGTGTGACTATTGCAAAAAACTTGGGCATGATGAACACAAGTGTATAAAGAACTAGATTGACCACATTACTCACATTAAAGAGAAGAACAAGATAAAGGTCCCTAAATCTATAAAAATAATTCATCAAACCAAGAAACTTATAAGGAAAAAGGAAACAATAAAGAGAAGAAAAAGGGAAAGGATTTAGTTGTAGTGGATTCAACTTCATCATGGGTTATTGACTCTGGTGACTTGAACCACATAGGTTCCTCACAAGTTCAGTTTTTTTTGTGGATCCATGTAGTTTGTCCTCTAATACACTAGGTGATGGCATCTCTATAAAAGTTGTATGGATTAGGCCAATGGAAGTAAAGGGTGGAACATTCAATAATTTTCTAAGTGTTCCAACACTTTCCACCAATATGTTATCAATGTACTAGATCAATCAAATTGGGAAGGGCATGAGGGGCGATAGTTGGTAGTCCCCAACCTACTATATATAATTGCTAGCTGCAACGGAGAGAGATATTTTGAAACAAAAAGGAAAGGTTGCTAGTTGAATTCAATCCAAATTTAGTTATCATCAGATAGCCACATAATGTCAATATAATTATAGAGGGAAGGGTAGGTCACTAGGCATGATTATATACCTTCTCTCATTTTGCTCCCGAAACTTTTCCGAATGCATTGTTAACTCACTTCGATGGGGTTGACAATCTGTGACATGGATTATTTGACCACCTTAACTATTGCTACTTGGAAAAATTGAGAAAACATAATATGGTTGAAGGCTTACTTAAAGTTAGTTTTTATAAATATATTTGTGAGGGCTACACCCTTGAGAAGCATTTGGAAGAGAAATTTGAGAAAGGAAAAGCTTGGAGAGCTACACATGTATTAGAGTTGGTACACAGTAATATCTCAGGGCCATTCCCCAAACCTTCCTTCACCAAGGAACAATACATTCTCACCTAAACATCAATGATTTCTTGAGGTATACTGGCTAACTAAAATGTAAAATTTTTCTAAGTTAATATAATGTTGATAACAATAGTAAATAATAGATAAATACATAAAGAAAATGATCCAAACAATCTAAGATATGAAAATATGAAACCATAAAGTGAAAGAAGGGTTAGATAGAGCTTAGCTGATTTAATGAAGGTGTTAGAATGTGTCACAGTGTGAACCAGGAAAACAGGAGAAGGAAATGGTCACATAGAAGCTTGAGAAAGCACAGATCTGAGCTCTCTAGCTGGGTTGGGGCACATGGAGAGGGAAAGGGGTGTTCGTGGGTGCCCTGGTATGTGGAAATAGCCTAAAACCCTCCTCTGAGTTGTCAGTGGACATTCACCTGTGTTCTCTTATTATCAAACTAACTTTGTTGAGATGCATCAGATGTTGCTGCAATACCTGCAATAAGGAATCACCTGCATAATCCCATGAAGAACATCAAATCCCTAAAAAATAAATATGCATATGAAGTGGTCAAACTATCCTCAGTAGCCACAATGGTAGAATTACTAACTGTGCACTACACTACATCTTAGAACCGATGTAGTATGTGTGTGTGTGTGTGTGTGTGTGTGTGTGTGTGTGTGTGTGTGTGTGTGTGTGTGTGTGTGTGTGTGTGTGTGTGTGTGTGTGTGCAATCATGCCCAATGTGATCTTGTGCAAGTTGCACTTTGTGAAAGTAGTGACAAATAACTACGTGTAGAAATGTAATAAAATGGTGGATGAAATAAAATAAACTTCCCTCATATGCAGTGTCATGTAGATGAACCAACCTTGTGCCTTGTGACAGAGCTCGATGGATGTCAAATGGAGCCTTTGATGGATGCAACCTTAGGTGATGATAGTAGTGCTTAGTGTTTGGTCCCTTATTATGGTCTCATAAATTTATATTTATATGGTTCTCTTGTTCTAATTTCGTAATTAAGCTCGAAAAGGCCAACCACTAAAAAGATAGAAAACTCAAACGACTAGAAAGTGCCCAAAAAGTGGCAGGAAAGTGTAAAAAGGCTTAGGTCGCCCAAAAATGGGACCACAACACCTAAGGCGCTGGAGTACGGGGTCAGGCACCCCAATCAAAGATAAAACGATGCCAAATGGCAGAACTGACTAGGCGAGTAGATACGAGAGGTCGGTAGTGACGATAACAAGTAAAATAAAATGGTCAAAGGACATGGGTTAATTAGTACTTTCTTCACTCAAAAACCATATGAATAGTAGTATGAGATCAAGACTAAATGATTTCTAAAGTGTGTGATTATGTGGCTACATTTTCCCCCACTTTATGTTGATGAGCGGAAAGCTTGGTAATATAAAGTAGATAGAGGCGCGTACCTGATAATCCACGTAGAGTGATGTAGAAAGTGTGTCGATGGACTAGACAAAGTGTGGAATGA
This sequence comes from Taxus chinensis, assembly GCA_019776745.2. Lineage (NCBI taxonomy): Eukaryota > Viridiplantae > Streptophyta > Pinopsida > Cupressales > Taxaceae > Taxus > Taxus chinensis. Next base: position 579,326,285 of record CM034146.1, read on the forward strand.
GAAAATAATGGAGCATGAAAACTAAATATGTAAAAGTGCAAAAAGTGGTGAGAGTGAATCTAGGGCAGAAACCTGTGTGTAGTTGTCGATGTGTGTGATGTACTTGCATGTTAGTATGAGGTGCGTGCTGCTGTAAAATGTTATTGTTGTCACTATTGTTGTTGTCTGCTTACTTCTCATACGGTCGAACCTACAAGGAGAAGACGATCAAGTAGTCAAATATGCATGTATATATGTCAAAAACACATGTAAAGATGTATGTAAATAGTAAGAAGCATGTAATGGAAATGAAAAATATAAAAGGAACATGTGCACCTAATCCATGATGAGAGAAGGGGTGAAGAAAGGATATCTTATACTGTGAGGTTTTTTTGGGTGATCTCACGCCACCCTGGATGAAGAAGTGTAGGGAGAAAGTTATATTATTCTCCAACCTATAACTACTTCCCTGAATATGTGTAAAGAGATCTCTGTACTTCTTGGTTTTTTTGGGTGATCTGACACACGGTGGCTGAAGTAGTGTAGAGAGGAAATCCGTTATATCCTCTAACCTGTAACTGCTCCCCCAAAATGCTAAGGACAACTATGTCCTATAAAATCTGCTGTGTACAGGGTTCAATATACTGGTCTGAACCCACTCATTGTATAACTCACAATGTCAAGGATGAAAAAATGAATTGAACTTGTTGATCTAATTTTTGTTTCCTTTTCAAGTTAATGGATTAATACTAAATAAAATTAAATAACTCCAAAATGCAACGGGTTTAAGGTACCTCGAAGTATGATATGAAATGGATGGGCACAAAGTGGATAAAGAAAATGACCCAAACAAATGCTAAGCTTGATTAAAATTGAAACCGTAAAGTGCAACTAAGAGGGTTAGATAGAGCTTAGATGATTAGATGGGTGGACTGTGTTACAGTGATGAACCAGAAAACTCTAGGAGAAAGTGATCACACAAAATCCTTAGAAAGCACATAGATCTAAAGCTCTCATGTTGGACTGGGTGATAGAGAGGAACATGGGGCAACCTGTTGGCAATGATAATGCACCCTGGTTTGGAAATATCAAAACCCTCCTATGAGGTGTCACTTGGATGTTCACATTTGTTCTCTTCTTGTCACACTAACTTTGTTGAACATACATCAGATGTCTTCTAAATTATGCAATAAAATAAGTTTATAAAACTGGCAAGATGAACATCAAATCCCTAAAAAAATAAAGATGCATATGAAGGGGTCGGACTATCCTCAATGGCCACAATGGATGGACTTACTAACTGAGTGCACTACAACTACATCTGTAAATGTAGTTCTATGTGTGTGTGTGTGCAAATCATTCCCTAGGTTGATCTTGTTCCAGTCACACTTTGTGAAAGTAGCGAAGAAATAACTATGTGTAAAATGTAATAAAATGGTGGATGGAATAGAATAAACTTCCCTTTATGCAGTGTGATGCAGATGAACCAACCTTGTGATGAAAAGCTAGATGGATGACTAAATGGAGCCTTTGATGGATGCAACCTTAGGTGATGATGTAGTGCCTAGTGCTTGGTCACTCATTAATCATAACTTTATATTTATATGAGTTCTCTTGTTCTAATTTCATAATTAACCCTGAAAAGGATTGGACCAATAAAAATATGGAAAGTAAATGGCTAGAAACTGCCCAAAAGGATGGAGGTAAAGTAGTGAAAAGGCTTAGGGTGCCCCGAATGGGACCAGGGTGACATGGGTGCCCTGGGTAGGAATGATAGATGAGGGTAGATGAACAATGAAAAAAAAGATCGGATGGACAAGTATGTGCTGAAGGTAAGAAATGACAAAAAGAAAAAGTAAAATGGCCAAAGACATGGGTTAATTAGTACTTTCTTCACTCAAAAACCATACCTGACATAGTAGTATGAGACCGGGACTAAATAATACCTAAAGTGTGCATGATTTTGTGTCTAAATTTTCCCCCACTTTATGTTGGTGAACAACACTTGGTAACATAAAGTAGATAGAGATCATGTACCTGATGTCCATGTAGAGTGATGTAGAAAGTGTGCCAAAGGACTAGACAAAGTGTGGAGTGATAAAAAGATGGAGCGTGGAGACTAAAGATGTAAAAGAGAAAAAAGTAATGAGAGTGAACCCTAGGGCAGAAACAGTGTAGTTTACGATGTGTGTGATGTATCTTCATGTTAGTATGAGGTGTGTGCTACTAAAAATGTCATGTTTTAATAGTTGTTTTTTGTTGTTGACGACTTTCTTCTCATACGGTCAGACTTGTAAGGAAGAATTGATCAAGTAGTCAAATATCATGTATATGTACTGTAAAAAAGCATGTATATAGTAATTAAAGGTTGAAATGAGTGTATAAAAAAATGTAAAAGGAAATGTGCACCTGATCCATGATGAGAGAAAGGGTGTAGAGAGGATATCCTGTAGATGTGAGTTTTTTAGATCTCATGCCACCCTGGCTGAAGAAGTGTAGGGAGAAAGATGGAATTATTCTCCAACCTGTAAAAACTTCCCTGAAGATGTGTGAAAGATATCTCTATACTAGATGGTTTTTTTGAGTGATGACGCCACTGGATGAAGTAGTGTAGGTGAGGAAATTAAAATGTATCCTCTAACCTGTAACTGCTGATAAATGTCTAAGGAAATGAATTCCTATAAAATCAGTCTATGTATAGGTTCATAGACTGGGTCTGAACCCACTCGCTGTATAACCCACAATGTCAAGGATACCAAACTGTGTCTACAAACTGTACCAGTAGAAAGCGTTGAATAATGTGTAAAACCCCAAATGATGCCCCCCTCTTTAGGGGTGTATGCGATGTCACTGATAGGAGAATACAACCCCAAAAGAGGGACCAACCACATAAATTGTGCCCTACATGGGGAAGGGAATACACTTGGTAGAAACCAAGGCACACACAAACAAGTGACTAGAAAACAAGTGTTAGTAGGAATAAGCATGCATTGTAAAAGACAAGTGTACACTACACAAACAATGTATGAAAACTAAAATGACAAGTAAACATGTCAAGAAGACAATCATAGACCTGCCAAAGTAGGTTGAAAACATGGGACATCACTCATGATGTCGCAAGACACTCAAGGACATAATGGCCACATACAAAACAAGCAAGTGTGCACACCAAACAAAGGGTAATGACCTGCATACAAGAAAAACAATACACAAACAAAGTAAAACAAACAGATAACCATGGAAGAAAATAATCCTATAAAAAAAAATATTACACATGAAGCACCCATTAGCATGTTATAAAGATAATAGATATGTCAAAAGCGTGTATAAGCAAGTAATGTAAAGTGCTAAGTACAAAATGAAACAATAACACCTGTAGAGACATGAATGTGGTTGCCCCCAACGACCATTGTAGGAGTGGTAGGAGGAAACCATCCATGCTACATGTAAGGAGACATGTATCTATGATCATAACTAGAAAATGATGTGAATGCACATGTGTGTATGGTAAAGATAATGACATACAAGAGATCTAGCTAGCTATGTGTAATAAGTGAACATGAACAAAACAAATGTAAGCAAGAGTAAAAGCAATCAAGATATGCAATATGTTGTGGATGGATGGAATGGAATGCAAGATGGATGATAGAGAGCCATGTGCCCCCAGAGTGAATGTAAGTGTATGCAGTGAGGTTCATTTAGTTTTCCCCCTCAGTAGTCAAGAATGAATAGTAAATGAGAGTGCGTCATCGGGAAATGGTTGAGGTGTGTGTCTGTGTCTACATGCTATGATGAGTATTGTATGTAGTGTGATATGTGATCCTAGAGATGATGTATGCGTGACCCTATAGCATAGGAAGTGTATATGAATGAATGAAGGAGTGATGATGTAGCCTAAAGTGTATATCACTACCAGATGAATAGAGGGAGTGGTGATGTAGCCTAAATCATATACCACTACAAGATGAAGGAAGAGGTGACCATTTAGCCTAAAGCATATGTCACTAACCTAGTAATGTCGCATGATAGAAGGTCGAGTGATGAACGTGTGTGTATGATAAGGTCCATTTGATTTGTAAACCCTCAGATAGTCGAGTATGGACCGAGGAACTAGAGTGTGTCATAAGGTAGTGAGTGCAATGCGTAGAAGAAGATGTAATATGTATGATGATAAGAAATGACCATATGATGTGTAAGATGTGTAAAATGTCAATGTATAGTGCAATGCAAGATGTGTAGATAGCCTAATAGTGTAAGGTGTGCTACTATGTAGTATGTGGGATGAGTAGTATATGTAATGCTAGACTCATAGACAATAAGAGTGTGATACATGTATGATGATGAATAATAGTATAGAATGTAAAAAAAATGAATGATGTGTAGATGTGTAAATGTCTAAGTGATGTCGACTAAATGTAGAATGTAAGATGTAAGAATGTAAATATGTGATGTGAGATGTGTGAAGAGACACAATGTGTAATACCTATTGTGTAGTGTGTGGGGTTCATGTGTAGTATGCCCTCAATAATCAAGTGTGAACCGAAGCACAAGAGTGTGTCATCGGGTAATGCTCGATACTAGTATGAGTGTGATGAGTATGCCTATGCTATGAGATGGATGCAATATGATAATGCTAGGAATATGAGATGGTGTTTGATGATAATAATGAGGTTGGGGGGATGTGTGAATGTTATGCCCCCTAAGTATGTGGTGGTGAATATAGTCATGTGATACTATCAAGGAGATCATCACTTTAAGGATTAAAGCCTACCGGAGCAGCATTGGAGACATGATAAACAATAGAGTGAGGTAGATCATATAAAGAACCATGGTGACGTAATGTGTAGATAATCATGGCATATTCTTCATCAGTGAAGGGGACTGGTGGACAGTCGTGTGTGTACCATCGAGAGAGATTCAGAGAGTAATTAGGAGATGAGTCATTAGCTATGGAAATATTACCAAATGGCATAGGAAATGTAAGTGAAGTGTGATTAGTATCTATGGTACCTGCCAATATAGTTAAGCCAAGATTTCCCAAGAGTTAATGGAGAATCATGAGGGGCACGTGCAACAAAGACCATCAAATGAAACACATGAAGGCCATAGGTGGCCATAACGTGACAATAGCCATGATAAAGATGAGATGAGTGAAGTGGGGTAAGATGTCATTAAGTGTTAAACAAGTCTAGCTAAGCCCTCATGTGTGTAAATAGTATTTGAACAAGTATGATCGACTGAGATGTTATGCCAAAAGGAGTTGTTGATGAGTAATGTGCATGTGAAAGGGGGTGGTGAAGATGCAGTTTGCATGGTAGAAGATGAAACAGTCTCAACGGTGTTAACCAATCCTTGGTAAAGTATCATAACATTGGTATAAGGAGGGGTTTTGAAACCTGTATTCACCCAGGCCATCGACCACAAAGGTGTCCTTGAAATAAGAGTCGTCGACATCTAGAGGAGTAAAGTTAAGTTGGCCTAATGCTTCATCAGTGAGTTCGACTGCATCGACTTCATCATCAAAATCCTCAGAATCATCAGTGTTAGCGTCATTATGTTGTAGTGGCATTATTGATTATGTTGGTAGGTGGCACACTAGGTGGAGGAATGGAAGGTGTCCACGATAGGTGGAGAAGCAATGTTGATAGGTGTTGATACTGTAGCATGATATAATAGTTGTAGTATGAGTAGAAATAGTGAGAGTATTTGTAGCTGGTAGAAGAGGTTGTGAAGCACTAGACTAACCAATGTCATATGTGTCAAGTCTACTATATGGAATACATTGTGAAGGTGGGATGGGCATAGTAGTAATAGGGTCTATGCGACAATATTTGAATGGCTCTGGATCTACAGCTATAGTATGTTCATAGCCATCATGTAAAAATTTGACACATTGGTGAATAGTAGATGGAACTGCTTGCATTGTGTGAATCCAAGGTCTACCTAACAAGAGATTGAATTGAAATGAGGCATCTATAACATAAAATTTAAGTGAGAACAGTCTTAGGCCCAACCTAGATGTGTAATGAAATAGTCCCTAAACATAGTACGAGTGGTAGAGTCATAGCCTTGGATGATAGTAGAATTCATAGAAATGAGATTATCACTAATACCCAGCTGCTTTAGAAGGGAATAAGCACATAAGTTGATGGCTGATCCATTATCAATAAGCACTCATTTAATACAAGTGGTGCTAACAACAACAGTAATGAGAAAAGGTGCACACGGATTGCTTTTAGCAAAAGGTGACATAGATCCTCATCAGTGAAAGATATGGCATGTGGAAAATTGTGAAGAGACTGTATGAGGTGTGTAAAGGCTATCGTTGAGTTGTCAATTTCAATATGAATAGGCACGAAGGGTATGCTTCTAGTGTGTTGGCAGTAGTCAGGTAGATTACGCAATAAGTCATAAAGAGAAATCTTAGCGGGGCGTATTTTTAAGTTGTTCAATGATGTCATAGCCCTTAGAAGCGGTATAGATGGGCCACCAAAGTAATGGGTGGAGGAATAGTAGCAGGTGGATGCATAGGAGGATTAATACAAGTATGATGAGTAGTTACTACATTGATAGATGGGTCATTCCCTAGGTGTAACAAAGTGAGGAGGATGTTTAGTACGCAACTTGCATGAAATCGACAACAGTAGTGGTTATACTAGAAACTTTAGTGGGTGCAAAAGAGGGATAAGATGATTGAGCCATAATAGAGAAGAGAAAAATGATCAGCCCTAAGTGGAAGGTAGTGTTGATACATGGGGTTCACCAAAATGATTAACTAAAATGTGGAATATTCTAAGTTAATCTAATATTAAGAACAACAGTAAATAATAGATAAATGCAAGTAAAGAAAATGACCCAAACAACTAAGCTAAATAGAAATGTGAAACCTAATAAGTAAAGAGGGTTAGGAGAGAGCTTAGATGATTTCGATAGAAGGTGTTTGGACTGTGTCGCAGTGTGAACCAGGATAAATAGGAGGAGGAAATGATCACACATAATCCTGAGAAAGCATAGATCTGAGCTCTCTAGGTCTGGATTAGGGTGCTTGGAGAGGGAGAGGGGTGCTCGTGGGCACCTCTGGTCTGAGACATTGGCACCATGGTCTGTGGAAATAGATCTGAAACCCTCCTTTGAGGTATCACTGGATGTTCATCTGTGTTCTCTTCCTTATTGCACTATAACTTTGTTGAACTACATCAGTATGTCACTGCAATACCTGCAATAAGGAATCACCTGTAAAACCCCAAGACGAGCATCAAATCCCTAAAAAAAGAAAGATGCATATGAAAGGGGTCAGACTGTCCTCAACATCCACAATGGTGGACTTACTAATTTAGCGCTACACTAAATCTCAGACCTGATGTAGTTTCTATGTGTGTGTGTGCAAATCATGCCCTAGGTGCTCTTGTGCTAGTCGCACTTTGTGAAAGTAGCGAGAAATAACTATGTGTAGAAATGTAATAAAATGGTGGATGAAATAGAATAAAATTCCCTCCTATGTAGTGTGATGCAGATGAATTAGCCTTGTGCCTTGTGATGGAGCTATATGGATGCAAATGGATCCTTTGATGGATGCAACCTTAGGTGATGACAGTAGTGCTTAGTGCTTGGTCCCTCATTATGGTCTCATAAACTTTATATTTATATGGTTCTCTTGTTTTAATTTCGTAACTAACCCTAAAAAAGTTTGACCACTAAAAATATGGAAAGCCCAAATGGCTAGAAAGTACCCAAAAGATGGAGGTAAAGAAAGAAAAGGCTCAAGGCACCCCGTATGGGACCAGGGCACCTAGGGCGCCCCAATACGGGGCTGGGCACCCCAGTCAGAGGTTAGAATGTCACCAAATGACAAAAACATACTAGGTAAGTAAATGTGCTAAAGGTTGGCAAGTGATGACAATAAGGAAAAGTAAAATGGCCAAAGAACATGGGTTAATTAGTACTTTCTTCACTCAAAAAGCGTACGAATAGAAGTATGAGACTGGGACTAAATAATGCCCAAAGTGTGTGATTTTGTGTCTACATACACATGGGTCTACTTCCTTTGTCAAAATTTAGATGTTTAGGACTATTTTCATGAATTCAAGGCTCTTACATAAAAATAGTTGGGGAAATTCATCAAGATTCTACAGATAAAATAATGTTGGGGAATATGTCAGTAACAGGTTAACTGTGTTTATAATAATGGAAGATTCCTTGTGAATATTAGTATCCTCTTTTTGGTATTGAGTCTTATTATGTTTATTTTTGCCAAAGTTACGTGCACATTGCCTTGGGTCTTTACATATGTTTTCATAATTGTGTCCCTAGATCCATAATCAAACCCTATTCTAGTTTGGTGCATCACCTTTCCTTATTTTCAACATTTATCTCTCTCTCAACTCTGGTGCCTTGGAATTCTTAGGATAGGATTAGTTAGCAGTAGTGTAATGTTGGGTAGACAATCACAATGAGTTAGGATACAAGGAATCATACCTTCTCTTGAGATTGACCTCAAAAGACACCATTGTCCCACACTTTGGAGGTATGTCCATGTTTCCATAAGGTGGTGAACCAAGTTTTAGCAAGGGTGCAATATCAAGAAATAACAATATCCCTACTCATCCATAAATTCTATTAGATTTTATCGAACTAGAAAAATGTAGCTTCTTTCCATTTTCCATTTGTTTTTTCAATAAATATATACAAATAATAAAAGGAAATGCTATAAAATCAATGCACACTTCATATTTATGATTAAATATATAGATAATTTAGGTGTAAAAAATAAAACATGGAATGCATATGTCATATAATCATCTTAAAAGGTTTTTAAAATGTTAGAAAAACTATCCTAGGGTTTGGATTTAAGTTCGTAATGAAGTCATGCCTCTTTGAATCGAATAACGTGCAATGGGATAAAGCCTTAAAAATCACAAAAATTCAGATTCCCCTGAGGATGAAGTAAAATGTAATCCTACAAGGGTATAAGATTACACTGGTTCAACAAAAATGTAGGATAGAAAAAATAATTGCAATTAATTTGTAACACAAATACCCATTATATTTAACTAGGATAATTAAACAAGTACAATTTACAAAATATATACCATGTTTATATAATTTCAAACATATATAAAGATCTTGCTGGCATGTGAGATTTAAAGGTGTATCTTGAATATAAATAAATTTAAGGAGATTTGTCAAGTTATGGTAGTGAAAAAGTAAATCCATAAGTGACATAAAGATCCTAAAATCCATGTGGAACATAAAATTTTGTGTGGAACATTTTATACCCTCTTAGTGATGTCCAAAGCATATAGTCACCCCTAAAGATGTGATAAAAAAATATCAAAATTTCAATTATTGCATCCACATGGTTATAGTTTTAAATTTTTTCTCATATTCTTATGTTTCACTTTAACTACCTAAAAAATAAAAAATATTCTTCTTGACACTAGGAAGCAATACTTGACAATCGTAAGGTTGAAAAATTTATGGGACCTATGTTACACTAGATAATAATGGAATTATGTCGATACTAGGGATGCCTTATATAGTAACAATAACGACAAATACAAATCTCAATGATTAATAAGTTGTAAACCAAAAATATGATGTGTCCAAACATTATTTACACACTTAAATGAATTCACCAATGAATACTATATATTCTCTAGAATCCTTGTAAATACATGATAATTTCTCTCTAGAATCTCTAGTGTGATTGTGTTTACTCTTGATTTTTATATCGCTTAATTTTTTTGTTTTGACTCCCTGATCCAAAGTAACGTAGTTTGCCTGCATTTATAAAGAAATTGAATTCAAATTAGGAGTACCATGCGTACATTCTTGATCAATAGGCCCTAAGAGCATACAAAGAATCCAAAAAAAGGGGTTAAAGTAGGGACAACTTGGAAGGGAGAGAGAATGGGAGGTAGAAAGGAGTTGAGACAAATAAATTAAGTATCATTGAGATTCAAAAAATGTGCCAACAATGTTTGATTTAAACAAATCATCGACAAAAATATAAGCATTTTAAATTTATGCAATTCAATGACTAATAAATACTCAAAACCATAATTTAAAGATTGTTCATGTAAATAGTTGGTGCATATTGTGTTGATAGTAATGATTCAAAAACAAATAAACACACGATTGAAACAATAAACTACTTGTTTACAAATCCAATTCCTTACGAACCCATGTATACATGTGTATACACAAAACTTAGATCAATTGAATGTTTAAGCTCTTCCATATTTAAATTTCTATCAATTCACAATATAGTTATCATTGTATTTAAAAAAAGGAAGTTAAATATATTACAGATTCGTATGTAGGGGTCCCATAGATGGACCTGTTGCTCCTATTTTTGTTCACTAGGTGACCCCATGAAAAATTAAATTTAAGAAAACATGAAACTTTAGAATCTTTTCCTTAAAATAAGGCCCATAATTTTTTTAGGAGGAGAGTTTAAACGAATGATAAAAGGAGGTGCTGCAATTTTACGACATTTGCTTCTATATTTTAGGAAGTTGTATTGCCGATTTTCAATTACTCAATGACCAAATTTGTTTCAATTTTTTTTATTGTAAATTTAAATATGATAGTTTTACATATATCTCTTAAAAACTGCAGCATACTCTTAAAAGCCTTTTATGCTACACAACCACTCTTGCTTAAAATGTTCCTAAAATTACCCTGTGATACTATTAAGAAATAATAAGAGTAGAGTATTGTTGACAGTTAAAAATGTAGTATGCTAGAAAAGGTGAACTAATTGGGTTGGACACATGTTACTTGCATTTGATGAAATAATAAATACTCAGACATCACCATTCCTTGAAATTGTTCAAAGTTTCAATAGACCCCAAATTTATTAACCAATCAAAATAAAGATAAATACATTTTTACATTTCTTTTGTTAAAAATTGAATAATTTCATTATTATGAAAAATTTATATTTGTTTAGAAAAAAAAAATTTAATTAATTTAAAATGCAAATAATTTAATGACTTGTTAAATGAATATGAAGCATATAGTATATTGCCTTTGGTAATACTAATAAGAACCCCTCCCACAGGACCACTTAGTATAAGAGACAATATTCTTATAAACATTTTCCCCATTTGGCATAGTGCATATTATTAAATTTCATATGAAAATAATTTAGATGCATGTGATGTGCACCAATACATTTGTCTTCCAAGTGATATTTAATTATTTGAATTGTCAACAAAGGTATAATTTCCTTGTATTTTGATTTTGTAATTATAGAACATTTAGGAGGGTCATGTACGAATATGTAGGCTTTGTAAAAAGGTGTCATTAATTTCCATTTTGGTTGTATGCAACATTTCCACATTGCATTTTGAGTTTTAATGTTCTTACGTAGTTATTTCTATTCGGAATAACCTTAATACATGTAATTATAATAGGGATTTTTTTGGTATAACAATGGGTACCACCAATCTCTTAATAAAAGTTGAGGCAAAATTATAGTGAACACATTGCCCAATAAACTTTAGGAGGTACAAATTTTAATAAAAAAATTATACAAGTTTTGATGTAAGAGATTCTAAAACCTCTAGATCAGTATTTAGATTGGAACCTAAATCTTTCTCTCAACTATTTACTATCACCTAATACAATACAATCCAAATATGCTTTTAGCTTCCAAAATATACTTCTCTCATAGTCGACATATGTAACAATTTGAAATATTGGAAAGTGTCGTAATTTTAGTAAATGTCTGTCAATAGTATAGCTTTGTTGAAAACTATTACATACGTGTAAATTTTTGAGAATATGTAATTAGTTGTCACTAAAAAATGTTCCGCAGTATCCTTTTCATAATTATCATTTCTATTATAGTCCAAAGTTTTAAAGAGTTATATAGACATTATGTTTTCATCTTAATTTAAAACTAATGATTTAAATTTATATAACAATGTTGGTAATACAAATAGGTAATACATAACATATCCTTCAAAAACATATTGAAATAAATCAATAGTGCGCAATATAGGTTTTGAAATTGTAAGTGGCTAGTTGTACTTCAAATTTGTATTCTTAAGTTTCATTATTTTAATGTTCCTCCTTGTATTCAACTTAAGGAATATTCATACCAGTAATTTAAAATGTAGACTATAGGGACCTATTACCTGTTCTCCTTATTATTTGTCTCAAATTGATCAACTCCAATATTCATAACATATATTTAATGAATGTTTAATTTGAAAAAAAAAATGATTAAAGAATATGAGTATTATTAGTTTTGTGAAAATATCGGAATTTGTTAAAAAATAGCACAAAATATTTACAACGGGTTTTTAAAACTAATGTGAACTTTTAAACTCTATGTTTAATTTTAAGGATTTTTTTGAGAATATAATATGTAAAATATGGTTAATGAGTTACACAAAATGAAATTCATGCATTCCATCTATTAATAAGTGACATGCCATTCTAATTTTATAGAAACTTGTATTTTACACACACACACACACACACACACACACACACACACACACACACACACACCACACACACACACAACACACACACACACACACACACACACATGCACGCACGCACGCACGCACGCATGCACGCACGCACGCACGCACGCACGCACACACACGCACGCACACATGCACGCACGCACACGCACATACACCCGCACCCGCACCCGCACCCGCACACGCACATACACACACGCACACGCACATACACACGCACACACACACGTGCACACGCACATGCACACACACGCACACACACGCACACACCCGCACACACACACACACACACCCACACACACACTCGTGCGTGCGTACACACACACACACACTCGTGTGTGCGTGCACGTACACACACATGTTTTCATTGGCATTGTCTATAATTTTATGATAGGGAAAACTTGTATTTTATGGTTTGTTGGGTAGTATTTTTATGATTATAAAATTTGTTTTTAGTATACATTTGTTCTAGTTGTTGCATTGGATGTGTGTTGTTTGTGTGTTGTATTTTTTTAATACTTGCTTGATGGGAATGTAAAAGTATCTCATGAAATTATGAATACTTTTATATGGGTTTCATAATTTTTCAACATTTATTGAATTTTAAATTTGTATTTAGACATTTTTATTCACCATGTTAATAGATTGGAGATGTTTCCTCCTTTGAAAATGATTATGCAAGGCACATGTGCAAGGAAAATTTGAAACGGGGAGTTCAAACCTTTTCAACACTAAAAACATGCATTCAATACTATTGCAGGTGAAATTATCTAGAAAATTATTAGTGTGCACTCAAATTGGTGTTGCATCCTTCAACATTTTGACTTTTAGCATGCATGCCTTCATATCACCATGCAAGAATAATCAAACCACATGAAGGGAAGGTGTACAACTTTCCAATAATTTCTCAAGCATGTGCATTATATTATTATTGATGGAATCATGTTCATATGTCCTAAATTACTTTCCCTTATTGACCAATATTGTGAGGAGGATTTTCCCCTGAACACAAAACATACCATTTTGATGGCATATTAGTCAATCTTATTTGTGACCTAGGATAACTACTCCCTATCAAGGATACCCTTATGTATGTTGGGAATTCATATAGTTTGACCATTTGTAGGAGTTTTGTCAAGTCTATCACCCTTCAAATAATATTCCTCTATCAACTTTCCAACCTAAAACAAGTATCCTTCTACAAGCTATTGATTTGAATTCAAAACTGTGATCCTACTGTTTAGAATAGATACATTTTTTTCACTAAAATAAATTCCTCCATATGAATACTCAATACATTTTTTTTTTCAAAAAATAACTTCGTGGAAAACCACAATAAGGAAATGATGAGGTCATTAAATTGTTTCTATTACACATTGCAAAGAAGAGTAAATTAGACGAAAACCCATCTGATTCCAACTATTCCATGTCCCTCTCTCAACTATTTCATGTGTGAAATGTATGAAAATTTTACTCAAAATGTCATGTGATCCTACAATGCACAAAGAACAATTCCTAGATTTCTCAAAGAAACTATTGCAATTATAGGAGGAAATTAATGAGGACTTTCTTTAGCATCTATTTCTAAACTAGTTTCCTCTAAGACTTCAACTTCAAATTGTATTGGATTTGCATTTTGTTTTGAGATTAACAAGGATCAATACTTATTATAAGGGTCCTTTGAGATTGACATCATATTGCATCAAGATCCCGTATTAAGTATTATGATTTATGCTTTCTCACATTAGTGTTGAGTTGCGGAGCTCAATTACTTCAGATTGGCATGCTATATTAAACTTGCAGGAAAACACAGTTATCGACATTGGTTATGGAGGGACTGACATCGGTCATCTATGACTGACATCAGTCAAGCAAGGAGGAACTAACATCGGTTAGGGATAAATGACGTCGATTACCCGTGTGAGAGTGTTTTATTTAACTCTCGGGAATTAGATCTAATTTTAGCATTAAAGCAAATCTATTGATTGTAATTGCATGACTAAGTGCCCTAAGTTTTTATATGCCTATATAAACATAAAATCCAGGGTTTAGAAACAAGAGGATTGTAAGAATTGATGATTATTGTGAGAACAATTGTGAGAGAGAGAATTCTTGGAGAAGAAGGAGAACCTTAAGAAAAAAAAGTATTGTACATCTAAGAGGCGTGTAAGATTGTAGATCTTCAATTGTATATCTTCTTGAAATATTTGGATAACAGATTGTCTTGTTTCTTGGTGGATGTAACCCACATTGGGTGAACCATGTTAAATATGGTGTTGATTTATATCTCTTTTGTTTTGTATATATCTTCTGGTAGAATATCCCCTTTTATTGCATGTATGCTTAGATCTGATATATTATCTATACAACCTTGTGCTAACCCCAAAAACTAGTATTAGAGCTTTGTTTGAGGGTTTTGTGTGTTGAAAGATTTAATCACAGAGGGTTTTCTGATTCAGTGGGAGATACAACAATGGTAGAGGAAAAAAATACAAGGTAGAGAAGTTTGATGGCCGAAATTATCAATTATGGAAGATGCAGATTAAGGATTATCTGTATCAAAGATATTTGTACTTATCGTTGGATGAAAATTCTAGACCTACGAAGATGACTGATGAAGAATGGAAGATTCTTGACAGAAAGGATTTGGGATCTATAAGATTGAGCCTAACAGCATTTGTGGCTTCCAATATTACAGAAACAAATTCTATTGTAGAGTTAATGAAATCTCTTACTAATTTATATGAAAAACCTAGTGCTTCAAATAAAGTTTATTTGATGAAGAAACTATTTAGTTCTAATATGCATAAAGGTGAATCTGCATCTAGTCATTTGAATGATTTCCAATCTATTATAAATCAGTTAAAATCGGTTGATATTCCATTTGATGATGAAGTGAAAGCATTTTTATTCTTATGTTCTTTTCCTGATAGTTGGGATAACTTGGTAATGGATGCTAGTAATACAACATCTGCTAATAATATTTTGAAGTTTGATGATGTGGTTAGTATAACCTTGATTGAAGAAATTTGTAGGAAAAGTACAAAGGAATCATCTGGGAATGATTTGAATGTAAAAGGAAGAGGCAAGTAGAAGGAGAGATCCAAAAGTAAGAATAATGGGAAATCAAATTCATGGTATGGAAAATCTAAATCCAGAGGTAAGGTAATTACCTGTTGGAAATGTGGAAAGAAAGGACATGCAAAGAAAGATTGTTGGTCAAAGGATAAAGAGAACCAACACCTAGAAAAAGGTAAAGAGTCAAATAAAGAGGAAAATATTGTAGCAAAGGTAATGCAAGATTCTCTTATTCTTTCTTTGTATATAGAATATAATCATGGGTTTTAAATTTAGGAGCTTCTTTTAATGCAACCCCTAATAAGGGTTATTTTAGAAATTATATCTAGGGAAATTTTGGGCATGTTTATTCAGGTAATGATGAACCTTGCAGTATTACTGGTACAGGGGAAGTTCATCTAAAATCATATAATGGAAATACATGGGTATTTAAAGATGTGATGCATGTGCCAAGCCTCGAGAGTAATCTTATTTCTGCAGGGTAACTAGGTGAAGCTGGTTACAAGGGTACATTCACAACAAACTCTTGGAAAGTCACCAAGGGTTCTTTTGTTGTGGCAAGAGGTAAAAAGGTAGGAACATTATATTTATCTACCTATATTATTGATTAATTTTCTGTGTTATCTACTTCATATTTCAATGCATGCATGTGGCATAATCGTTTGGGACATATGAGTAAAAAAGGAATGCAGATCTTAAAGGCTAAGGGTAAGTTATCATATTTGAAAGATATAGATCTTGATTTCTGTGAGCATTGCATCTTTGGAAAGTAAAAGAGAGTGTTATTTCTCAAAGTTGGGGCAACTAAGAAGGAATAAAAATTGGAGCTTGTATACTCAAATGTGTGGGGACTAGCCCAAGTAGCTTCTCATGGAGGATCCCAATATTAAGTTACTTTCATTGATGATGCTACAAGAAAGGTATGGGTTTATTGTATTAAACGAAAATATGATGTTTTTGAGACTTTTAAAAGATGGAAAACCCTTGTTGAGAATGAATCAAATTCAAATTTTAAGTGCCTTAGATCTTAAAATGGTGGTGAATATTGTAGCAAGGATTTCAATGATTATTGTTCAGTGAATGGAATACGTAGAGAAAGGATGGTTCCAAGAACACCACAAGAGAATGGTGTTACAAAAATAACGAACAAGACAATCATGGAACACGCTAGAAGTATGAGGATCCATGCTAAATTGCCCTTGTAGTTTTGGGCAGAAGCAGTTGATACCATGGTTTATTTGATTAATCGTAGGACTTCAAGTTCACTAGATGGAGGAATACCAGAGGAATCTTGGAATGGAAAAGAGCTAGATATTTCTTTTCTTAAAGTTTTTGGTTCAGAAGCTTTTGTGCATATTGATAAGGAAAATAAGAAAAAGTTGGATGAAAAATCCAAGAGATGCACTTTCATTGGTTATGGATCTGGTGATTTCGGATTTTATTTTTGGGATTTAGAGAATTCTAAAATTATTAGGAGTTGTGACATTGAATGGAATGAAAAGAGAATGTACATGGATATAATTTTGGTACCCAAGGATGAACCTGTTGAGAAGTTTGTGATTGAAAATGAACTCTCAGATTCAAAATTCATCCTTACGGGGTTACACATTAATCGGTGTCAGTTGACTCATAACTGACACCGACCAACTGAACCAGTATTGGTTATAGAAAAGCCGAATTGGCATCGATTAGTAGAACCAATGTCGGTTACAGGTGACCGGCATCGGTCACTGTCAAAATTGGAAACAAATTTCCAAGAGGTCCATAATGAGCCTCTGGTACCCCAAACTTATGTGAGAAGGTCACAAAGGGTGAGTAAACCTCTAGAAATATTTACAACTTCTCTATCTTATTTATTATTAACTGATAATGGTGAACAAGAAAGTTTTGAAGAAGCAATAAAGGATAAGACCCACATGTAGTGAGAGCATGACATGGATGAGGAGATGGACTCCTTGGAACAAAAACAGACTTGGGATTTGGTTAAGTTGTCAGTAGGTAAAAGGACATTGCAAAAAAAGTGGGTTTACAGGATCAAGGAAGAAGAGGGTGGACATAAAATTTACAAGGCCAAGCTTGTAGTAAAGGGATTTGCACAGAAAGTAGGTATTGAATTTGGTGAAATATTTTATCCTGTTGTTAAAATGACTTCCATACGTACTGTATTGAGTTTAGTTGCAGTACATGATTGAATTTAGAGAAATTAGATAGGAAGATGAATTTCCTTCATGGTGATTTAGATGAAGAGATTTATATGTAGTAACCGCTTGGGTATGAAGTCAAGGGTAAGGATAAATTAGTGTCCAGGTTGAAAAAGAGTCTATATGGGCTCAACCAAGCTCCAAGAAAATGGTACATGAGGTTTGATAGTTACATGCATGAGCATGGTTATTTGATATATGAATCTGGCCATTGTGTTTATTTTAATAAGATTGAAAATGAGAGCTATATTATTTTGTTACTGTATGTGGATGATATGCTTATTTCAGGATCTAGTATGTAGGAAATTGATGAGCTTAAGGGAAAGCTAGCTCAAACATTTGCTATGAAGGATTTATGATCTACAAAAATATTCCTTGGCATGCAAATACATAGAGACAAGAAGAACAAGAAATTATATATGTCTTAGGAGGCTTATATCAATAAGGTGTTGGAAAGGTTTAACATGCAAGATTCAAAATCGGTGAGTACACCTATGGCTGGACACTTCAAATTGACCAAAGATAAGTTTCCTTCATCACATGAGGAGGTCAAATACATGATACGAGTACTTTATGCTTTAGCGGTTGGGAGTCTCATGTATGATATGGTATTTACCAGACCAAACATCACACAGGAAGTGGGAGTTGTGAGTATATTTATGGACAATCCAGGTAAAGAGATTAGAAAGTAGTCCAATGGATACTTAGGTATTTGAGAGGGACATGTAACATGCAGTTATGCTATGGAGGTTCAGATATTTCTTTATGTGGCGATGTTGATTCGGATATGGCTGGAGATCTGGATGGTAGAAGGAGCACTACTGGATATATTTTCACAGTATTTGGGACAAAAGTTAGCTATATTTCGAGATTGCAGAAGGTTGTGGCTTTATCTACTACAGAGGAAGAGTATGTTGCAACTACAGAGGCTAGAAAATAGATGATATGGATGAGCATGTTCATGGAAGAGTTGGGAAAGGATCAAGAGGATTATAAATTGTTCAGTGATAGTCAGAGTGCAATTCATTTGGCAAAGGAATCAACGTTTCATTCTAGAACAAAACATATTCAGTTGAGGTATCACTTCATACGGTAGGTATTGGAGGATGGAAAGATGAAACTGGAGAAGATTCATATGAGTAAAAATCATGCGGATATGCTAATGAAGCCATTGGTAAAAGATAAGTTGGAGCTACACTCCACTTCTGTTGGTCTTCAAGTTTGAGACTTGAAGAGGAAGAAACAAAGCTAAGGAAAGGATCCAAGAATGACGATGTACATGTATAGTGCAGTATTTATCTCCAAGCAGGAGATTGTTGAGTTGTGGAGCTCAATTACTTCATATTAACATACTATATTAAAATTTTAGGAAAACACAGTAACTGACATCGGTTATAGAGGGACCAAAATCGGTCACCTATGACTGACATCGGTCAGGAAAGGAGGAACCAACATCAGTTAGGGCTAACCAGCGTCAGTTACCTGTGCGGGAGTGTTTTATTTAACTCTTGGGAATTAGATCTAATTTTAGCATTAAGGTAGATCTATTGATTATAATTGCATAGCTAAGTGCCCTAAGTTTGTATATGCCTATATAAGCATAAAAGCTAGGGTTTAGAAGTAAGAGGATTGTAAGAATTGATTATTAGTGTGAGAATAATTGTGAGAGAGAGAATTATTGGAGAAGAAGGAGAATCTTGAGCAAATGAAAGTACTGTACATCTGAGAGGTGTGGAAGATTGTAGATATTCAATTGTATATCTTCTTGAAATCTTTGGATAATAGATTGGCTTGTTTCTTGGTGGATGTAGCCCACACTAGGTGAACCACATTAAATCTGGTGTTGATTTATATCTCTTGTTTTGTATATTTCTTCTAGTAAAATAGCCACTTTTATTGCATGTATGCCTAGATATGATATATTATCTGTACAACCTTTTGCTAACCCCAACAATTGGGAATATCCTCTCCTAACTCATGATATTGCCCAAGTTTTCAGCTTGACTTGCCTCACCCACCATTTATCTTTACATGCAGTGGTTAATCATTGCGTTGTTTGACTCACTAAATGATTAGAGTATGTAGACTACAAATTTCCCCGTACCTCGATATGTGAGCTATAATCTCTTCCAATTGTCTTCGAATGAAGTCCATGCATTCAAATATTTTCGCTCATCAATACATTATAATCTTCACTCCGATTTTTTGAATTATAATCTTCAAAATGATCAAATGAGTTATAAAATAAAAACTAAAAAGATCCATATTTATAATCTTGTATGAGTTGGAGGATCAAAGGAGGAGAAAACACACAATAAGTAAATAATTTTCCTCTTTTTCCAACGCCTCTAACATCAATTTTACTAATAATTACATTTCTAAATGTGTCTCAGTAATTGTGTGTAACGCAAATCAATGAAATGAGAGGTCAATATTTTTTGTCAGCTGTTGCTGATGAATAAAGCCAACGAGATTATTGATGAATGGAAAACATAGTCTCTAGTGAGAAACCCTAACCACAAATGTGCATGAAATCGATGCCATAAAGAATATTAATTGTTGACTTTCCATATCTAACATATGTAGATTTAAGGATTAAAACAAGTGCAATTTTATCTTTCAAGTATTCATTAGACACATATTTTGAAATATATCTCAAAACTACATTCCTTCAATGAGTTTCACTCTACAAACCCTTTCTACTTCAAATGGAGCAATTGACACATATTTCATATATGCTTGGTGACAAGAAAGATTATTTTTTCATAGGTTCTAGCTAACATTTCCCCCTCCCTTAGACTTCTTCACAACCCTTTCAATGCCATACTTATCACCCTCTTCCTCCAAAAAATGTTAGTCTCCCTTATTTTAAATACTTTGTCCCTCCCCCTTTATCTTTTCCATCACACATTCCACATGCAATTGCTATTAAATATCCCATCTAATAGTATTATAAGGAAAAATTCATATGTATAGCATGTGTAAATATAAACCGAGTTGATAAAAGGTTGTACCCACGCTGCACACATGATAAATTTCGTTAAACGTTATTTAAGAAACCCCATTCATGTTACCTAGGACCTGCAACTTTTAATTTTTAATTGATTGTTTCCACTCAAATAAGCCACACATGTATGAAATTTTTTTACCCATCTAGACTTTATAAGATTTTCCCCAATATTGTTGACCATTCTTTTTGTTTTTTGATTTTTTCCATTAAATTGATTTCACTGTAGAGGTATTTTTATCCATTAATAGTGGTGGCCTAGTTAAATCATAATTGCGAAATTTTTGTATGCATTCAAAAATAGTTTAGGAATTGCAATAAAATCAATACATTCTTGATTAATCCTTGTAGTGTTTCTATTTGCAATCAAAGATGTAAATAATTTAGGTGGAAATTTTTTTATGGAAAATATACATCATATTATCATTTTAAAATATTTTTAAAAAAATAGAAAATATTTATCCTAGATTTGGAGTTAAGTTCAAAATGAATTCATGCCTCTTTGAATTGAAGAGTGTGCGATGGGATAAAGCCTTAAAAATTATAAAAATTGAGATTTTTCTTAGGATAGTAAAATGTAATCCTAGAAGGGTGTGAGATTACACTTGTTCACCAAAAATGTAGAATAGACAAAATAATTACAATTAATTTTTGATACAAATACCCATTATATTTAACCAGGATAATTAAAGAAATACAACTTACAAAAATATATGCCATGAACAATGAGATTTAAAGGTGTATCTTGAATATAAATAAATTTAGTGAGAGTTGTCACAGTATAATAATGAAATACAAAATCCATAAGTAACAGAAAGATCCTAAAATACATGTGGAACATAAACCTTTGTGTGGAACATTTTGTACCCTCCTAATGAAATTCAAAGCATATAGTCACTCCCAAAGATGTGACAAGAAATATCAAAATTTTAACGATTGCATCCACACGGTACTAGTTTTCAAAAACCTTGCTCATATTCTTAAACTTCACTTGAACTATCTAAAAAACAAAAATGATCCTTCTTTCCCTGATTAGGAAGCAATATTTGACAATTGTAAGGGGAAACATTTATGGGACCTATGCTATAATAGATAATAATGTAATTATGTTGATACTAGGCATGCCTTATATAGTAACAATAATAAAAACTAAAAAATCTCAATGATCAATAATATGTAAAACAAAAATGTGATGTGTCCAAACATAAACTTGTGCACTTTAATGAATTATCTAATGAAAGCTATATCTTCTATACAATGCTCATAAATACATAATAATTTCTCTCTAGAATATTTAGTGTGATTGTGTTTGCTTCTTGATTCTTGAATTGCTTGAATTTCTTCTTTTGATTCCCCAGTCTAAAGTGACATCTAGAATGCCCTTGTATTTATAAATAAGTTGAGTTCTAATTAAGAGTAATGAATGTACATTCTTGATCAATAGGCCCCAAGAGCATAAACAAACAAAGGGTTAAAGCACACATAGATTAGAGGAGAGAGAGAATGTGAGCTAGAAGGGAGTTGCTAGAAATAAATTAAGTACCATAGAGAGTCAAAAAATGTGCCAATGATCTATGATTTAAACTAATAATCAACAATGTAAACATTTTAATTTATGTAATTCAATGACTAATACATACTTAAATTTCATTTTAAAACTTTTCATGTAAATAGTTGGCGCATTTTGTGTCCACATAAGAATTATTCCTGTAGACACCCATAATTACGCTCGAGCAATTTAAATACTTAAATTGCGCTAATTATCTCCCTTCCTACAAATTGGCGACATATCGTGAAAAATGCTCATCTTCTCTCCTATTGTCAATAATTAATTACACTACGCCAATTAATTAAGTCACCTATCCAACAAATACCCTAATTAACAACCTTCCGTTATTAAATCCTCCCTTCTATCTAGACTAATTAATTATTATCAATTAATTAGCTTCCCCTTTAATTTAACCAACAAATCAATATTTAATTGATTTAATCCCCTTCTATAGTCTAAATAATGCTAATATTCCTCTAAAAAGATTTTATAAGCTTGCACATCTATTAATTAATCATCTTGTTTAATTAATGAGCCCCCTTTATCCACATGAGTCACTAAAGGACAAACTAAACCCTCCTAAAGTTAACTCAACCCTATCTAAACCCCCCCTTATCCATAACTAACTCAACATCCCTATTATCAAACATGCAAAGGGATGTAGTGGTTCCTTTATCCATTGGGCTATATAAAGAACCCTCCTCCTACCTTTACACTTACACCTAAATTCCTTGAGAAGACAAAAGCAAAGCACATAGCAAATAGACTAAAAGCTTTCCTTTGTTATTATTGAGAATTCACCATTTGAAGAGCTAAGCCTCCTTTCTTGCATTTTCCAACCAAGTGCTTGGGTCATATGGGGATAGTCAAAGGGTCTTGTAGCTCCCAAAACTAGGTTCTTGGATATCAAAAACAACCAATTTGATTGCCATGGAGTCTACATAGGTCCATTTGATTTTGTTGTCAATCAAAAGAGTAGAGGTTCTTGACAATTAGCATGTTAGTTTGATTTATGCTTTCAAGTTCTAATGCAATAATGTTATTGTCTAACCTTGCTTAACTCTTATCTTGATGGTGTTTTAGATTTTGATTTAGCTTTGTTAATTAAGATTACTAGGTGTTAGTTTTAATTTCCTTAATTTAGTTGAACAAAACCATGCACACATGTGGCACGCCTTACTAAGAACAATTGTCCATTGCTGAAAACACCAACTCTATGCAACATACAAAAATGCAATGCAATATGAGAAGGAAACAAGCTCATGTAACAGGGAAAACAAGTACAAGCACACATATTTGACCCAACAACAGGTAAGACAATTGTACAAATGTTTTGTTATCAAGCTGAAGAGGTCCACATGTTTGTGATTGATGACAAGGGTTAAAAATGATGCCCCGAGCAAGGATACATGCAAGGGGAAATGATGATGGACACTGGGTCCAAGCAGAAAGCTTTCTGCACTACGAAATAGTACCAGGAAAGAAGATGTGCCCCAGAGTACAGACGAATCAAGTAGCTTAGCTTTGTAAATGGTTGTGAATCCAATGATCCACGAGTCATATTAATCGGGGAAGATGTGAAACAAACTAGTATGATATGGAAAGAATACCACGCGCAAGACACACGTTTCATCCGTAATAAGTAGGTTACCTATTTGTGTAGTTTTTTTTACTGTTTAGGATTTTGTGAGAAATTTTGCCCTGCTTTTTTTTTTGAAGTGATGGGTATATATATTGTTTTGTTTTTTGCTATCTAAAATGTGGTGGATAGTAGAAGAAAATAGAAGAAATAGAAGGAAGCGCCTAGATGCAAAAGAAAATGCCCCAGGGGAAGAAAGGAGCAACAGGTGACAAATAATGTCCCTGTATAGTGGAAAAAATTAATAAAATAATTATTTTTGAAAATAATTATTTACGAGAGTATGGAGAAGAAGAAAAATCACATATGAGCAATAAAAATTATCCTAGTGAGAAGAAAGGGGTACTAGATGGAAAAAATGCCCCAGTACGGTGAAAAAATAAAAGAAAAATAATCATTTAATTAAAATAATTATTTAGTAGTAAACAGAGGAGAAAACGACGGTCAAAACAAGCCTCCAAGCACTCATGGTGGTGAAAAACAACTTGATATACCCCACCTGGGGGGAGTAAATCACTGCGACCGATTCATTCGTTACCGACCACTGCTAAGTTTTTACCACGAGGCTCTAACAACGACGAGGACGATGGTGATAGTACAAGACCGATTGCGACGAGCAGACATAGTTCGAGGGTATCAACGACATGCCAACAATGACATCTTTATGAGTACCTGAACCCTCTTTTTCAATTTTGTAATTAATGCCCTAGAAGTAGGAGTTAGGGTTAGAGGTCACGCCGGTGTGTATGCGCATAGGCGCAGGTGCACTAAAGGTGGCGCAGGAACCCGAATGGTGGTGCAGGCATCCTAGTGCAAATGCGCACACGTACAAGAACACACATCACACATCTAAACACATGCGTACATGCTTCACATGTGCACATCGGCGCACACACCTCATCGTAGCGTACACATGAAGTGTCCACGCATGCACATGTACCCAAATGATGGCGTGAGTGCCTTTAGGTAGTTGTGCACACACGCATACATCGAAAGGGTAGCCCACATGCCCTAAAGGGCATGTAGGTGCACTAGGCAGATGGAGGATATACAAGAAAATGTCAAAAATGATGGCATTTAGAAGAAAATTTAGGATTTTTGGGTTAACCCTAAAAAGGATAAGTATAATTTAGAGGAAATGTTAGTAACTGACGAATGGAATTATTTTTACAGAGACATTTTCTAGTGCTTCAGATGTAGGAGCGTCATTCACGTATCACTGAGATAGAGGGGAACATGCATCAGCGAGACTGATGTGTGGCAACCATTCTCCTAGAGGCAGTGGGCCTAGGCCCCATGTCTCGGATGCCTTCGATCATGTTGGATCATAGGCTGATTACTACATTAGCTGAGCGGTGGCACGACGAGAGCTAGTGTTTCTAACTCCCTACTGGGGAGATGACCGTGACTCTAGAGGATGTATGGCGGATTCTCTGTGTGCCCATCTTAGGTTCACTGATCGAGTATACTTCTGCTCTTGGGCAGATCAGAGCAGTTGTCAGGGATTTGTTTGATTGAGATTACATACCGCATGATGGTATGACTGTTATATTGCATGATTATATCATCGACCCGACACTGCACCGGGGGCCTCTATATATTATGCCAATTATCAGTGGGTTTTTGCTCACTGATAAGACTGGGACATCCTTTCCGAGAGGGTTGATGACACTAGTACACGGGATATTCAGTGGTGAGCACTATTGCTGGGGACAATGTATACTGGCACACCTTTATTGGGACCTACATCTTATCACCTACCACTGTTAGAAGATGGTGGGGCCTGCCTTGCTACTACAAATTTGGTTATGGGACCACATGGCCATTGGGTGCCTCGTAGGTACTCTACATGTTCGAGCTCCAAAGGATCCATCTTATATGGTGTGGGTTTCAGTAGGTGGTAACGCACGAGGTCACCTGGGTAGCTTATATAGATATCGGCGAGAGTTTGATGAGTTTCCCGATAGAGATATCATATGGAGACCCTACATGTAGATAAAATGGCCAGAGGATGTAGTAGAGCTTAGCGTTTGCACCATGGAGCATTTCCTTCTTGGCATTCAGAGTTATATTATTGAGCTATATAGGGTAGATAGATGCTAGCGATAGCTAGGCATAGTACAGTGGGTTTTGCAGCCAGACATATGGTATGCCAGTTGAGATTCTGAGAGGTAGACCATGGGGCCACACAAATAGTTGACCTAAGCCAGGGCCAGTTTCTTACAGGTGGTTCCACAGGTATGGGACCGAATGCAACAAGTTAGAGATCCAGGCACTAGTGCAGATTACTGGACTTGGTACGCTGCTATTTTACCTCGACACTTGACTATCCCAGAGGAGGCCTAGGCAGTAGGCACTTGACCACCGAGAGAGATTTGTCATGGTGATGATATGAGAGATGGTGTAGTAGCCCATGACCCAGAATATCCATTTGATGGGTTACCACATGACGAGCAGGGTGCCACACAGGTACAGGGACTGAGGCCACAGGGACTAGGATAGACACCTACACAACTCCCTAGGCCCAGAGTATTAGAGCAGGGACAATCTTCCAGGCTAGTACATGAACAGGCCCCAGTGGCACAGACAACCACTCTATAATAGTGGTTACAACAGGCTCTAGCAGAGCAAGACTAGGTCACAACAGAGAGAGATTTGGCCCAAGCTTAGATTTTAGCAGTGACAGCTGAGCGGGATCTAAGTGTCCGCATTGTGGCGTTATGCTGCCCAAATTTTTACACATCCTTAGTATACTTTGACTTAGTTTTATTTCAAACATTGTCCCAAATTTTGAAAGGTGTCACTTACTTTGTTTGTGTTGTTTCGATACCACTTTGACACTAATATCTCGTTTCTTTGTGAAGCTTGATAGACGTGTCCAATTGGTGTGGTTATGTGGCTTACATTTGTAAACCTCACCCTTTAACATTTTGACCTTATTGGTTGTTGAACTTGTCATGGTATCCTTTGATGGGGATTCACATCTACCCTTTGTTAATATTTACACCTTGTTCATTTCGAGCTTGACGTAAATATAGACATTGTGTTGATCACCTTTCAATCAAACTATCACTTTACACACACATTTTCATATGGTGTATTTCCTTGTCGATTGGCTTTGTGTTTCACACTTGCATGATTGTTCTTTGTGATTATTCATTGAGAAAACTTATTTTCTAGGAAAATCCCTTTTGATCTCATTAATATTGTGTCACCACGATGTCTATTTTCCTTAGAACTTCTTCGAAAAATCATGCACACATATCAATACTTACGAAATGTCTAGTTGGTAGTCCTTATGCTACCCAAATTGACATGTCACTTCCTTCCCTTTGAAGGAGTTCCATCACACTATCTAGATCTAGACATTTGTGATTAAAACAACGCCAAAAATGATTGACTATCGCGCGGTTCCCCATACTTACAAAAATACGGAACCTAGGTTTAGCAATTCAAATCAAAAGATTATCATTACAAGTAAACCTCGTTTGGTTCTTTGTGCTAGAGAGCCCATATGGGTAACCCGTTCCCCACCTTCAACTCATAGTCGGTGGTATGGTTTGGACACTTCTGATCCAAATTATTATTTGGGCTCCGCCCACTCTTCTTCTAATTCTAACCCAAACATTTCCTCTTCTTCTGAGGATTCCAATTCAAACATTTCTTCTAATTCTAATCCAAACATTTCCTCTTCTTCTGAGGATTCCAATCCAAATAGTTCCTCTGACTCTTTTGATGATTCAGATCCAAAATACTATTTGGATCCAAACTACTATTCAGATTCATCTAATTCGACTCCTAAGTCATCTAATGCGACTCCTATGTCACAGTCCTCCCCTTCTTTGCAGGACCTTCTTCATCAATCATCCCCAATAAGTCTTCCTTCTTTGAATATTTTTGTGACTCAAATTCCTTTGATTCAAACATCTAAATCGACCCATGTGTCACAATCTATAGACTTTGGACTTGATTGTACTATTTTATAGATGATATACCATTGTATAGGTATGTCAACACCACCTTATTCTACTCCTGAGACATCTAGCTACACATCTTATTCGTCCCCCACATCATCCTCTTCTATCAATCATCATCAAACATCTTCTAATTCTTCCACACCAAGTGAACCTCTTTCTTCCAATCAACCCCTAGTGGTCGATCAACAATTCATACCGATTGAACTTTTTCATAACAAAGAAACAAACAGGGAATTTATAGGGGCATATGAAGATATTTCTTTAACAGATTACGAGAAAGGATTCTCTTTAGAATATGATGCGATGCGTCTGCGTATTTTATGTTAGGAAATATATCTTAGTGCTCCATTTGTATGTATGAGTGAATAATAATTACATGTGTAATTATTATTATGGTAAATTAGTGAAAGTACATTTACTATGTAAATGTAAATAGTAAATGTAAAATGTGGTTAGTATATGGTAAGTTAGTAAGTTAGAATAATAAAACAATTAGTATTGTTTTATTATTATATTGGTGAGAGGTTGAAACCATATGGGTGTATGGTTGTATATGAAGACAAATGTTGTTGTAAGGATTCTTATTTTACATCTCCTATATAATGGAGTGTATTGAAATAGTGAATTAATGAAAATATAATATAGAGTTGTTGATTTCAATTATTGTCTGTGTATCTATTTCATGGATTCTTTGTATTAGATCAGATTAATTTCTGCATTTTAAGGAAAAGGTCGATTCCTTTTATCAAGAAATGGAGGAAGAGCCTCAAATCATGCAACTTGATCATCCTCTTATTCTTCCATTTTCACATTCTTCATTATGTGATGAAACTCCTTGGTCTTGCATTGATCCATGGCCTATCTTCTCATCACCCAATAAATCTTTGTCTATCATAATTCCTCAATCACAATCTCTTATGGGGTCAACACCAAGTATCTCTTCATCTTCATATAGGTGTGGGTCACCTTCTAATAGCCCTCCCTCTGCTATTTGTGGGACATTTTTGAGTAGTACACTATCTTTTATTCTTGGGGCACACCCAACTAACCCCTTGTCTTCTAGGTATGGATCACCCCAGGTAGTCCACCATCTTCTATTCTTGGGCCACATCCTAGTAGCCCATCATCTTACATCTATGGGTCACATCCTAGTATCCCTTCTTCTTCTATTCTTCGGCCACATCCTAGTAGCCCTTCGTCTTCTATCTATGGGTCATGTCGTAGTAGCCCTTCTTCTTCTATTCTTGGTCCACATCCTAGCATCCCTTCATCTTCTATCTATGGCTCACATCCCAATAGCCCATATTATTCAATTCTTGTACCATATCCTTTTCATACATCACATCTTTCTTCTATCAATGGTTGTGGAAAGCCCACAGTCATTTCTCACATTAGTTCTAAACGTCCACATTCACTTTCTTCTCCTTCTTGAGATCAAACAAGTCATGCATTAGCTTATAAGAAACCCAAATAGGTTCATTATCAAGCTAAGATCAAAACTTCCAAGAGCTCTATAGCTCCCAACAAATCAAATGATCTTAAGGTTAAAAATCAAACACAATTCAAGAATGCAAATAAACATAACCATCAAGTAGGGCGCAAAGTGCATAAACCTCTGGATGGGAATTGAATCTCCCACATAGAAAATCCATGTTTCAAAACAAATCACATTCATTTGTTGAGTATGAGCTCACCTCGATCATCGAGACTGGGGATAACATGACTCTAGATAAAAAAACATGCCTAGTCTCCCTTATCAAGGAAGTTGCAAATATTGTTGTTGGATCTTATCATGAAGACTGAATTTTTTGGTCCCACCTTTCCAAAAACTATCAAAAATATAAAAATCAAAAATAAATTCACAAATACAAAACATTGAGAAAACACGACAAAAATCAAAGGTACAAAGATCAAACATTGCAATCAGGTGTTGTGTACACATGGATGTTTCTTTCTTCCCTTACTTGCTATTATTTTACAAGTCTTCATGCCATTTTCATCCCTTCGGTGATATTTTGGTTAGCTTATTCGTGCACAGTTTGTGACATTTATCTCTATGGTATCCGTTTGACCCTGGTCTTTTATCACCTAGGTAAATTAAAGAACGACCGACCTCTTAGAGATCCTATCACATTCAACATCTAATAAATTTGTTGCGAAGAACTTTTGGACATATTTGTTGACACTATCCAATGTTGCCATCGTAATCACTTCCACATCCTTCCATCAATCCATCTATGGTTCTTAACCCCTTGTCAAACAAGAGAGCTGAAATAAGTTTTCAGAAAGCAAAAGAATCAAAATCAATCAAAAATCAAAAGCTAAAAGCTATAAAGCAAAAGAAAAATGATATATTACTCTCTCTTGGGGTATTTCCAATAATCTCTATCAGGGCTATGGATGCCTGATTGGCAGTAGAGAAATGTTGTGATTAGAATAAAATACATCTCCATTGAGGCTATGGACACCTGGCTAGCAGCGGAGCAATGTATGGCTATCCTTCCACCATCCATTCAAAAAATCACCTATCAAACTATATCATTCCTACACATTGATTAGGGTTTCATCACTTGTCTATTAAATCTTCACTTCAAGAGGTAATAAATTCCACGTACACACACTGGATCTCTATGAGTAAATAGAATTAGTATGTTACCAAGTGTCTTTTTTGGACCTTATTTAGAATCTTATTGTAATCCGTATCTTATCTCATGATTTGTGCCTATGGCTAATCACTTCTTCATCACAAGGATTCTAAGCTACATTCATAACATTCACATCGTTCTTCTACTTTGTTTAGAACATCCATGTGTATAAGATTACTTTTTTGCCTTGTTTTTGGGCATGTTTGTCCCCTTTCACAAAAACAATCTTCTCCTTCCTTTTTATCATGTGCTTTTAGGCCAACATACACTGGGGGAATCCTTGCTCCTTCCCAGCACTTCATTGGTTTACGTTCATCATCATGTTGAACCTATCCATAATGGCCTTGGGTCTCGGTTCTACACGTGAAGAGTTTTCCTTTGAATACTCCCACCTAATCACTAGAGAATTTTTACATCTTCACCTTTTGCGTACACACGTGGCCTTATGCCCTTGTACATCCCATCTATCGCTAGGGGAATCCATGCTTCCTTGTCTTCCTATCCATAATGGCCTTGGGTCCCGCTTCTACACATGAAGAGTTTGCCTTTGAATACTCCCACCTAATCATTGGGTTATTTTTACATCTTCACCTTTCTCATACACACGTGGCCTTATGCCCTTGTACATCCCATCTATCGTTAGGGGCATCCATGCTTCCTCGTCTTCCTATACATAGTTTCAGAAAACTTTGAAAATCATAAAAACATTCAAATATGTTAGAAAAATAAAAAACATTAAAATATGTTTAAGAAAACTTCTAAAAATTGAAAATCATCCTACAAAATTTTGCTATTTGGTTCTCACTTGTTCATGTGTGCGACTCGCGGATCATCTTGATCTACCTCCATCAACAAAATCTAAGCTACTTACTTCATCTATACTCTGGGGCACAATGAGTTTCCTGGTAATGTTTCGTAGCGGATATTGCTTTTTCATTGGACCCAAGTGTCCTTCGTTATTCCCCTTGCATGTATCCTTGCTTAGGGAGCCATCGTTAACCCTTGTTGTTAATTCTAATAGGTTATAACTGAAGCTTGATAATAAAAACATGGTACTTTTTTTTCTATTAGGTTTGGCTTGTTTACTTTCTCGTATTGCATTGCATTTTTTATGTTGCATGGAGCTAGACATCTTTTAATTTCTCATATTGCATTGCATTTTGTATGTTTCATGGACTTAGGCATATTTTACTTTCTCGTATTACATTGCATTTTGAATGTTGCATGGAGTTAGGCATCTTTTAATTTCTCATATTACATTGCATTTTGTATGTTGCATGGAGTTGGTGTTTTTAGCAATGGACATTTATTCGTATATGACTTTTCATGTCATACTACACTTTTGTTCATTCTTTTTAATAAGAACCAATGATGAAGATCTTTAGCAATATGATGAGAAATAAAGTTGTTTAAAAGGCACTGGATGGATGTTAGCTCATTCCCTCTTCCTCATATTCCCTTTTTTCTTCTATATCCCCTTTCTTCTTCATACTATTCTTTCTTTTGTTCTCTTCTTTTCATCTTTTCAATCGTCAATCAAGTTCTTCTATCACCCCATCGACAATCGAGGGGGCATCCTCCATTCTACTCATTTTTTTCTATCCCTTCAAAATTTTCTACTTGTTTATGCTTGTCTACTTTCTTTGAAGTGACATTGCTTACGTCACCCCAAAGAGGGGAAAATGTAGACACATAAAATATGCTTACACTTAGCATTTCCTCCAATACAATAGATTGACAACACTTTGTTAATCAACCCATCTTTGCTCCACTCTCGGATGCCCATTTATGACACCTTATTGGTCGTACTCCTCCTGTAATTAGCTTATTTGGCTAATATCTCTCTTATTAGCTAAACATTCCTCCTTTTGACAATTCATAACCTCCCTAGTTCTCTCTAGACCACTTCTATTGGCTTCGTAGGCTATCTATTAGTTAAAATTGGTTATCCATACCCCTCCCAACTCTCAATGAGTCTCTAATCACTTCCTAATCAAGTTTAAATAGTCTAATCCTAGCTTAACTAAGCCTAAAGCATGTTTATCCTAATCTAATCCTAAAGTGCTTTTTAGAATTTAGTCCCACATGCACCAAAAGTTCAAACTCTTCCATTTGGAAAACTATAAATACAAGGCTAAGCCTACCCATTCAACTTACACCTTCACACGTAGGATATCTTATTAACACTAAGAACACCTAGTTTTCGGATTCCATTTTTATTAGCTTCAAGCTATAAGAACATTTGGATCTTGGCCATACTCCATTGTTGAGAGCTCCTCCATCTTGCATCCATCCATTCCAAATATAGTTAGTAAGGGAATATCTAAAGCTTGGCCATGTAGCCAACTTGGAGAGATCTCTTCACTATTTTTGGGAGTAAACAACACACAATTTGATTTCTTAGAATCTAACTAGGTTCACTTTCATTAAGCTTTCATAGAGTAGAGAGTAGTATACATGTTAGTTTTTGATGTTTTTGTCAAAGTTATAATGCTCGCATGTTAGTTTCTCTTATTTAGCTCTAATCTCATGGTGCATAGATGAGTTAGCAAATATTTTAGGTTCTTTAGCCTCATTCCATATCTTTTGCAACTTTCCATTGCATACAATTCCAAAACAAATAACTAGGTGATTTAAACAATCATCCACTTGTTTACAAATCCAGTTCCTTACCACCATATATACACATACGTATATACAAAAAACCACTTGTTGAATGTTTAAGCTCTTCCATATTTAGGCATCTAACAGTTCACAATATAGTTATTGTTGTGTTTGAAACAAATAAGTTAAATATATTATGTAGATTACTTAGTATAAGAGAGGCTATCCTTACATATATCTCATCTAATACAACTAGCAATTGCACTAACATTGGAAGGGATGCAAACATAATGTTTATATAGAATTTCACTGGAATATAACAGTTTTGAAAAACCTGTTTGAACAATGCTTATGACCACCTTACTTTTAGCAAATTTTAATTTATCAGATACGGTCTTCCCAAGGGTGGTAAGCTATGGAAAGGGAATGGAATATATTTATTTTTGTCAAAAAAAATATATCAGTCAAAGCAAACTAACATCTTGATGATAAAGTTTAGAGTTTCCTCAAGATAACCAACACCGCCATGAATTTCAACCATACTGACATAATGATTGATTATAGGTGAGGAACTCAAGCCATTCACAAGCTCCTCACCTAGAATGTATTTATCTTCACTAGAGAGTGTTTTGTTAATAAGTAAACACTTTTTACTAGAACTATGAACTGGGGGGTTCTTGGGTCCCCTCCCTTACATTAGTGTATATAGATTCTTAAAAACTAGGGAAAACTATACAAAAATAGCTATATTATGCCACCCTAAAACTGGTCACACAAACAACCAAAATAGACAACATAAGAAACCTGAAACATAGAATTAGTCATAAAATTCCATTGTATCCTCCTTCACACGAGCTTTGGGGATGAAATAATCCTCTGTTACATTCTTGCGGATACTAGAATGGCGCCCTACTTCTCCCACTTTAGTAGCCTTTATCAGGAAGTCATATAAATCCTTTCCTTTCAACCTAAGTTGATCAATTTGAGCAGGAACAAGACCAATTAGCACATAGAGAGAATCAAGATCCAAAGGAGGAATGAATACTGGTCTAGAGTCCTTCATGTGCCATTTCTTGTGAACCATTACTACAAAATTCCAGAGGGATTTTTTTCTCTTTTCTAGCTTGACCACGTGTTCTAGAGAAACTATCTCCATCTCCCCTGTAACTAACTCCTGAAGGAAAACCAAATGAATACAAAATTAGCCACTTCATTATCTAACCCCACTACATTCCTTGGTAGAATAGTGTGACGAGAAATCATGATAGTTTCTTCCTTGTTCTTGTCGATTATCAGTAAATGGGAGATGAAAACGGAGGTTATTTTTGCATTTACCCTTGCGTGACTATTGTCTTGGACATAGCTTTCCCCCATAATTTTCTCCACCACATTAAAAATAGAGCCTGAACCAATGCGAAAAACCTTCCTCAACCTAGAATGAGAGATGATACCATAAAACTCCATCTCACGGGTTTCCCCTTTCAGAAACAAACAAGGAAATGACAAGGAATCCATGAGAGCTCTTCGCAAACCTTCAACTGATCAGCCATAAGAAACTAGAAAGTATGGGCATAAAAAATAAAAAGGCGAGAAACAATTTTAAGTAAAACTTCCTATGAGATAAGTCCCATCGAATTTAACTAGACTTATATTTAGCATCACCTTCTATAATGGTAACTAAGGCAAGCCACATAGATTTATCATTGGATATAATGGCCTCCTCTATTTGCTTCACCCCACAATTTTCCAAATAGTCAACCGCTGAGTTATCCTCCCTTAACACGTGGCCAATGCTCTAAGAGTCCATGTTGTTAAGCCAATATAGGATGTTTGAAATGTAGAAATCAAGGAACCAATGAATGGCCTTACCAATTTTGACAGCCTATATAATAACTTGTGAATCTCCTTCAATGAGAAGATGAGAGCATCCATATTCAACTACTCTTTTTACCCCAAAAAGGAGGGCCTAGGCTTTTGCTAGGTTGCATGAGCCATCTTGAAGATGAAAAAAAATGGTGGTAACCAACTCACCACACTCGTTACAAATAATGCACCCTTCCCTTGAAAGTTCAGGATTCCCCTTCAAAGCCCCATCAAAATTAACTTTGCGAAACCTAGGGGGTTGCACTAGAGAGTGTTATTCTCAAAATGTGTGGCAATTTCTTGTTAGTAACCTATTATTTCAGGATGCCCGAAGCCCTTAATAATCTCATGTGCAATGGCCCATAACCAAGTGGTAATACAAAGCAATTGGTATGATGAGAACATGGTTCATGTTGAGTCAACATCCAATTAGGTAGGGAAAACTTTCTCTCTAGTTACACTGGTGAGATCAATTGGATTTTACCCTTTACAAGGATTAGGATTAGGATCAATATTGTCTAGCCACAAGCAACCTGTGAGTACCCTGCATGGGAGAATTTATCATAAGTTGAGTTATGAATGGGGTAAGTGCATGGAAATGGGGGGCCAAAAGGGGGTAAAAAAGGGACACCTTTTTCTTAAAATCAGTGAAACATGAGCTTCATTGAATAATTCGGAATGCTTATGCTCAAAATTTGACAAAGTGATAACAATAAGTACTGTAGAGATTGGAATCTAGTTTCTAAAATACTATTCTTTTTAAAAAATGGTTGAAATTAAGAGGGTCAAATGTGGTGCGCACAAAAAGTATGTCTATTTTTGTGTCAAAAAGATAATAACCTATTGTGTGTGCACCCTCCCATTTTTTGAGTTCTATATATATTTTTTCGAATCACTTTGGTAGAAATTTAGCTGAGACCATGTACGAGGTCCCACTAATTTTTCATAATTTTTGAATCAATGTACACTTTTTTTAATTAATTTTCAAAGTGCACATATCCCGAAAATGAATTTTTTGTGTGTGCACTCCCATAACTTTGAGAAAAAAAGTCATTTTTAATTTTTTTTAGTGCGTGTAGAACGGAGTTTAGAAAAAACCACTTTTAAAAAAAAAATTGGATGAAAAAATAGTAAATTGTGCACCAAAATGTATGCATAGGTTTTTACAAGAAAACAAGGCACTAGTAAAAGAAAATATGGATGAAAGCCTTAAAATAATCAGATTTTAGAAAGAATTATATCGTCATCAAGGTAATATTGAGCTTGACATCATAGTAGAATTTATTTCAGAATATTATGTTTTAATGCATGAGATATTGGGGTTCACACATGAAAATTTGATGTTTTTTTGTCAAACACGGTTTTAATCACACAGAAACAATCCAAACCTTTAGTTTGGTAATCCAAGGACAATCTAAGCCCATGGATTGGGAATTTCATACCTAAAAAAAGGTGAAATGCGAGTGAGTTATAACACACTCGTGTTTAAATTTTTTATGTGGCATGCTTTTATTTACATAAATAATTTTTTTAAGCATAAGATAAAATATAAATAATAATAAAAGAAAATCTTATACTTTAAATTTATTTTAGTAAATATAAAATATTAGGGTAACTCTACACCATATGGAACTAGTATCACAACTCCATCTTTCATGGTTTAGAAGACAATTTTTCAAATTCTAATCTG
Source organism: Taxus chinensis (assembly GCA_019776745.2). NCBI lineage: Eukaryota > Viridiplantae > Streptophyta > Pinopsida > Cupressales > Taxaceae > Taxus > Taxus chinensis. The sequence goes on from CM034146.1 coordinate 579,363,020, forward strand.
GTCAGTACATAGGTATTTTTCAGGATTTCAGTATTCATCATTCAAGCTTTTAGGGTTTAAATTATACAATCGATATCTATTTTGTGAAAGAATATAGTCATTTTTTAGCTATTGGGGCATTTTAGATTTTTTATTGACATTTGTAGGAGTGTTTAGGAAGATTTAGGAAAGTTTTACTCATTCAAGGGAAATCTTCTCAACAATGGGTTTTCTAGGTGTAAGGAACAAACACTCTAATGGTGAAATTTGACTTCTTCGGATGATTTTGGGAGCTCTGTAAGGAGTTAGGAGGAAAAAAAAAATGAAATGGAAAGATATGTGAATCCTATACATTTTGGTAACATTAATTTTTCTTTAAGACTTGAAGGTTTCATGAATAATTTCAAGATAGTGCAGCTACCCCTTTCGGTTCCAGACAAAAATGTCCCTAAATTTGTAAGCCGTAAAGATATGATCACCACATGGTGATAAGTTAATATTTGTAAACATTGATAAGTACCTCTAGAAATGTGTACTATCATAAATAGACTATTTTTTACCATGGGTAAGGATCTCATGAGGATGGGGCCCATTTTGTGAGTTGAAAACACCTTCCTAATACCCCCGATTACATTTTTGAGCGTAGAAACTTCTAAAATAAACTTTAAACCCTAAACCATAAACCCTAAGCCCTAAACCATAAAATTAAACCCTAAAATCTAAACCCTAAGACCTAAACCCTAAACCCTAAACCCTAAATAATCAACCCTTAACCTTGAGCCCTAAACCCTAAACCATCAACCCTTAACCCTGAGCCCTAAACCCTAAACCCTAAACCATGAAACCTAAACCCTAAAGCCTAAACCCTAAATACTAAACTTTAAACCTTTAATTGTTAACCCTAAACCCTAAACCTTAAACATTCAACCCATGACCCTAAGCCCTAAGCTCTAAACCCTGAACATGAGCCCTAAATGTTAAACCATAAACCCTATAACCCTATAACCCTATAACCCTAAACCCTCAACACTGAATCCTAAACCCTAAACCCTAAATCCTAAACAATAAACCCTAAACCCTGAACACTAAAATCTAAAACCTAATCCTTGAATAGTTCTGAGCTAATTAAACACCTTCTAGGATAGTTAAATAAATATATTAAGCGTATGGAGGTGATGTCAGAGAATCTTGGAAGTGTTGGAGGAAATTTAGGAAGATTTAGTAATATTGTTTATGGTTTATGGTTTATGGTTTAGGGCTCAATGTTTATGGTTTAGTGTTTAGGGATCATTGTGGTAAAAATAGGGTTTAGGGTTTAAGGTTTAGGGCTCATGGTTTAGGGATCAGGGTTTAGAGTTAAGGGTTTAGGGTTTATGGTTGAGGGTTTAAAGTTTAGGGTTTATGCTTTATGGTTTAGGATTTAGTATTTAGGATTTAGGATTTAAGATTTAGGGTTTAGTGTTTAGGTTTCATGGTGGTAAAAATAGGGTTTAGGGCTTAGGGCTCAGGGTTTAGGGATCATGGTTTAGAGTTAAGGCTTTATGGTTTATGGTTGATGGTTGATGGTTAATGGTTTAGGGTTTTAGGTTTTTGTTTTAGGGTTTAGGTTTTAGGGTTTAGAGTTTAGGGTTTAGGGTTTCGTTCTTTGGGTTTAAGGTTTATGATTTAGGGTTTAGAGTTTAAGGATAAGTGTTTAGGATTTAGGGTTTAAGGGTTAGGGGTTAAGACTTATGGTTTAGGGCTTAGGGTTTAGGGTTGATGGCTTAGGGTTTAATTTTTAATGTTTAAGGTTTATGGTTTTGGGTTTAGGATTTAGGTTTTAGGGTTTAGGGTTTATGGCTTATGGTTTAGGGTTTATGGTTCAAGGTGGTAAAAATAGGGTTTAGGATTTAGGGTTTAGGTTTTTGGGTTCAAGGTTTAGGATTTAGGGTTTATGGATTACAACTTAGGGCTTAGGTGTAGGATCAGATGATACCTTTCTAGGTGCATCTCCCCTCTTGAGGATCATATTCATATCTGATGTATTGTTGTCGAAGATGGCATCTCCCTTGTCAAATCGGTCATTCAGTATAACGTGGAAGATGAGTAAATAAAATGAAAGTTGGAGCATTAGATTTCATTGGTAATTAGTACTAAGTATCAACATGACTAATATGGCTTCCAACTACTCAACTAGGAGGGAATGCCAATATTAGGACCATATTTCCTAGTATCATGCCTAAAACCATCATTGAAGCTACTTGTGCAAAATAAACAGAACGATAGGGGTGTGGCTAAGAACACAAAGGAATTAGAAATAGTCTAGCAAATCTTTCTTGTTTAGTTCTGAATGGGAGTCAGTTGGCCTATGGCTTAGTGACCTTCCATTCATTGATAATTCCTTCTATGATAAACCCATGGATTCTTTCAAAAGTTCCTTAAAAAAGATAGGAGTAGTCATCAAACCTAATGAAGGGTTTGATTGATGTGTCAAAAATATATATTCACAAGAACCTCTTCTTCCTTTAAAGTCCCTATTTTGTCTTAGTAATGATGTCTCCTTGTATCCAAGGATCGAGAACTAATGGGGTCTATAGCAGGATTGGACATTTAGGAATCATCGAGTTTCTGAATTAGAATGTCGTTGAATATAGAGAAACTTTCTTAGATGTTGGAGTAATGCATCTTGGAAAATAAAATTGAACCTCAGAAATCCTCTCAAATTTATAGTCTAGATCATGTTCCTGATCCTGTAGCGGGTATCAACAAAAAAAAGAAAACAAATTTGACTATAATTACTTATGAAATGCATTCCTTTGCTTCAAGATTATCTTTATAAATGTAATTTGTCTTTCCAAGCACTACATATTTGCCAAATTTGGGCTGAATTGGCATTCTGGACCTCTAAATGCATGAAGAAAATGGTGAGTTTGTTTTCTCCAACCTTTCTTGAAGTGAATTTACACGAAATGAAATTTGGAATTTGGAAGTGGCACGTGGTAGACATTAATTGTCCTGCCACCAATTTTGAGTGGTAAAACTTCAAACATCAACTTTAAACCCTAAACCCTAAACCCTAAGCCCTAAACGATAAACCATAAACTTAAACCCGAAATCCTGAACCCTAAGACCTAAACCCTAAACCCTAAACCCTCAACCATAAACACTAAAATGTAAACCCTAATTACCAAAATTTTAACCTTAAACCATGAACCCTAAACCCTAAACCTTGAACCTTAAACCTGATCCCTAAACCCCCTAAACCCTAAGCCATAAAGTATAAACCCTAAAACCTAAACCATAAATTTCAAACCTTGAACACTAAAAATACTTGTCGAAAAGACTTCTAAAAAAATATTCTAATGAGAATGATTGAAATTTTAAGGAGGTAAATCTCATATATCCAAGAAATAATTGGTACAACCCTTTTCTAAGCAACCCCTTCCCCACGGGAAGCTTGCACAAAGAAATGTTACCCAATACACTATCTTCTTTTTCCCATCGTATGGGAACTATTTCACTCAATGTAATTTTCTGTGTCTTACCCATTATTATTACTATTGACAGAGAGTATTCAATTGAAAAGGGTTCATTTTCTTCAGAGGCATAATATTCAAAGAGAGTCATTAAGATTTGATGAATTTCATCTGCTGATATTTTGAAGGAGGGAAATGCCAGATATCCAAGATTAATTCAATACAAAGGAATGTTACCCAATACAACTATCTCCTTTTTTCTATAGCTTGTGAACTATTTGGAGCTCCAAGAGTGTTATAAATTGAGAATAAAAAGTCCAGTGGTAATTTTGGGTCTGACTGATTTGGATACCACTTCAAATTTGATCATTTTTTACGCTCTTTTCAATAATTCTTTCATTTTTATAGTTTAGACTCCAATAATAAATTTCTATGTGGCATCGACCATATCTATCATGAGAAATGTGAAGTTTATTGAGTATGCATAATCCTTACCGAGTTAGTGAGACAAACTAGAAACTTTCAAGGAAGAAGAAGTTCTTGTGAATATGAACATGTATCAAAGTGAATCATGAATGTGAATATGAAAATGTGGTTATTTTTTCCTGCTTCCAATGGGTCAACTTGGCTTGCATAATACCATACATTGAAATATGATAAATGTGAAATTTGTTTTAGAGTGTGAATAAATTAACATTCAATAATGCAAGTATACGTGGGGAGAAACATGTTTGGTAGAGATGTGTAATGTATAAGGTTTTTTGATCCTTATAGTGCAGAATATCAAGAGCAGTGTTTAATTTGTAATCACTACTTTAGACTGAAGATCAATACCATTAGAGTGTTTATTATATAGACACTGAACCCTGAATCTTAAACCCTAACCCATGAGCCCTAAACCCTAAATCTTGGACCCTAAAACCTAAACCTTAAAACCTAGGCTCTAAACCCTAATCCTTACACCCCAAACATTAATCCCTTAACTATAAACCCTAAACCTAAACCTTAAATCCTAGGCTCTAAACCGTAAACCGTAAGCTATAAACCCTAAACGTTAAGCCCTTAACCCTAAACCATGAACACAAAACACTAAAACCTAAACCATAAACCCTAAACACTAAAATCTAAACCCTAAACACTAAAATCTAAACCCTAAAACATGAACCCTAAATCCTGAACATTGATCCCTAAGTTCCCTAAACCATAAAACTTAAACCCTAAAACCTAAACCATAAACCCTAAACACTAAAATCTAAACCCTAAAACATGAACCCTAAACCCTGAACATTGATCCCTAATTTCCCTAAACCATAAAACTTAAACTCTAAAACCTCAACCCTTAACCCTAAACACTCAACCCTTAATCGTGAAACATTACCAACAAAGGAGTCCATATTGATATTATGGTTGGATGAGGGTCAACTCTCTAGAGTCATATTCATATTCGGTGTATTACCGTCGAAGAGGGTAGCTAACCTTTCAAATAGGTTATTCAATATGTTGTGGAAGATGAGAAAAGAAAATGAAATAAGTAGAATTATATTTCATGGGTAATTAGTACTAAGTATTAACAAGACTAATATGGCTTTCGACTACTCGACTGACATGAAAATATTAGGACCATATTTCCTAGTCTCGTTCCTAGAACTATCATTGATTTAGCTTGGAAAAAATAAGCATAAGAACATGGGAATGGCTAAGAAAACACAAGCGTTATCAATCGCCTAGTAAATATTTCTTGTTTAGTTTTGAATGGGAGTCAGTTGGCCTATGGCTTAGTGACATTCTATTCTTTGATAATTCCTTGTATGATAAAATCATGGATGCTTTCAAAAGTGCATTCCAAAAGATACGGTAGTCATCAATCCTAGTGAAGGGAGTGATGTGATTTCTAAACAACTTGAAATGCATACAGATTTAGAGGTCATAACATGAATTTATAAATATTTCTATCATTATAAATTGAAGCCAAGTAATGGTCTCTCCTTGTATTTAAAGATTGAGGACTACTAGGGTCTGTGGAAATATTGGACATTCAGTAATCATCAAGTGTCTGAATTAGAATTTTGTTTCATCTGGAGAAACATTATCAAACATTGGATTAATGCCTCTTGGAAAATAAAATTGGACCTTAGAAATCCTCTCAAATTGCCAGTCTAGGTCCTAGTCTAGGTCATGTTCCTGGTCCTGGTCATTTTTTTGTTTTGAGTTTTGGTTCTAGTTGTGGTCATCAAATACGTAATTTTTTAGGAAAGGAATCCACACTTGAATAATTATTCCCATTTAGATTGTTAGAAATGCTAATGGTAGTGGCAGTGCATGTGGAATTCAATTGGTGGGAGGTGGGGTTGTGCCCTTGTTGGTTTTTTCTCATGGCATCATTGGTATCCTTTTTGGTATTATTAGAGAGAACTCCCCATGCTTGTATGATAAGTTTAAAATCTCCCTCGACTCCTGGGAACTTGTTTTTATTAGGATGCAATAACAAGGCTAGTTTTAGCGGGTATTAACAAAAAAAGAAAACCATTTTGATTTGAATTAATTACGAAATGCATTACTTTGCTTCGAGCTTATCTTTATAAATGCAAGTTTTTGGATTTCCAAGTTCTTCGTATTTTCTAAATTTGGGTCAAATTGACATTCTTGACCTCTAAAAGCGTGAAGAAAATGGCGAGTTTATTTACCCTATCATTTCTTGAAGTGATTTTAAATGAAAATAAATTTGGAATTTAGAGGTGGCATGTGGTAGAAATTGATTATCCTGCCACATATTTACTTATTTATGATTAATTGTTATTAGTTGGATTTATTTTCCATTATTATGATAATTACATTTTTGAGATTGCCAAATCACTGTCTGGGTTATTCATGAGAATACAATTATTATTGTGGCACGGTTGATGCAACTCCTTAAAGAGTCCCATAATTATGAATACCTCTCCTATGGAACCCCATACAAGTGGATATATGTTAAACAAACTTGTCATACCTCCTTGATATTGAGAAGGGTGTTTAGGGATACTTTTAGCTTTCTTGAAGAGTTTGCAATGTAGACAAACCAAGAAGTGACCAGTGAAACTTGCTCTTGTGAAATGTGTTGAGAAAACATAGTATAAAACTAAGGAGAGGGCACACAGAAGATTTTTGCGTAAGAATAAGTTGCATTTGAAGGTGCGGAAGGATAGGAAATGGAACGCGCACCAAGACAAGCTGATTTGGGGACTTAGCCATTTTCATGGTTACAGGCTATTTTTGGAGATAGCGTGTAGAGTACACATCAGGATGGAGACTTATGTGACACAAAAATACTATTTTGGGATGATCGTTTGATGAGAACCATGCACAAGTTGAAGATAATAATAGGATTACTACTACCAGTTAACTGTAGGAGATATATTATTAGCACACTTGCATGTGTGCCTATAATTGTAAAAGTGCATGGCTATTTTCAGCATGTGACCTATTTTAGGAAGTTCGTAAGTGGTGAAGGGCAAGTCCCCACCCTTATAAATATGGATTGAACTATGTAGTTTGATATACAGAGACACTATGTATGAGCTATTATGGATTTATGCTACCAGATCTGATGCTCGCATAAACTTATGATACTATTTATTGTAAGAAGCTTATGTATTTACTGTGTTTAATATAATGGAGTGTATTGGCTGGATAATGGTGTTAAACATAACTATAACTGGTTCTTGTATGGTTAATCCTATCATTTCTATTATTTAATTCATGATTCTTTAAGATCTAGATCTAGTTATGCTCTGTGGAATGTTTATGCTATTTATGGATCTGAATGCATTATATCTTCATCACGTTAACATCCTACACAAAAAAATCTAAGGAGGGTCCTGGTACCTTTGCGTGCTTTAGGTGAGTGCTCAGATTAGGCTAGGTGATGTGCCAGCCATGCTGGGTTATTCATGGTAAATTCTAGGCTACATCATTGGTTCCGTTGTCTGGGACCTCTTTTTCAGTTTTTTTCAGGATGGTTTCATGATGAAGACGTACTAGTTGACCCTAGAAAGTGTTGAGGAGTGGATAAAAGATCTAGAAGAAGAGTACTCATGGAGGTTCAACACTGGATCTGAGTTTGATGCACGCGCATGGGTGGAACAAAATATGTATGACTGTTTGTATGAGAGATTCTTTGTTATTTTTCCTATAGAACTATACGAGTGGCTGGTTGCTTATGCATCTAAATAGAATTGGAGGTATCACACACTTGTCTGGATGCAGGAATAATTTCAGGCCCTGTATGATGCTGATCTGATTTGGACACACGATTTGGATACTTGGTTCCATGGTGTTTTGAACAACTATATTCTAGAGTACTCAATTTCCACTTATTCTTTCCCAGAGGTAGATGAGTTTAATTTTTATGGTATCCAAGGGGAACTTACTTGCAAGGCATTCCAATGGTGATCAAGATCTTGATGGTGACCCTGAACTTGGAATAAAAACCAATGGCTAGCTAAACCCCACCATACATGGGGGTAGGAGCAGGTTTGGTGAAAGATGGTAGAGTTAGCAACAAAAATTCAGAGAGAAGAAATTTGGCTTAAGTACAATGAGGCAGACGAGAGGGAGATAGAGAAGTAGCATGACATTGCAGAGTAGATGTCATTGAGGAGAGAGATGGCTCATGAAGGATTTGGAGCTCACGTAGAAGGCATGGAGCTAGAGCATCAGGAACTCCCCCATTTGGGCAAGCATGACAGGGAACCCTCCTCGGCCTCACACAGGATCACACCAGCAGAGATGACCTGGGCCACAGGCGTGCATCTAAATCTACCTGGCAACCTAGCCCTTGTGCTTGGTTTTCCAGTATCTAGTACATCCAATAGTCAACAAGCTAATTTGGGCAATAGAGAAGCAGGGGTAAGTCACATAGCAAGTACATCTATGGTAGGGCATACATCTTCATTGTTGTTTGGAGGTACCTTTTCAGGCACATCATCAACACGTAATTTGAGCGCACATAATGTTGGACTCACTTCTAGGAGTAGTACCACCACACAGACTGTAGGAGTTCAGTTCAGTACTACTATTGGGACATAGGGAAGTACATCTTTTGGTCTACTTTCAGTTACAGGTGGAGGATCAAGGGGTATAGGTGGCTCTAGTTTTGGTGGATCTGGTGGTTCTAGAGGTAGAGGTAACACAGGAGGTTCTAGATCAGGTGGGTAGGGTCTACACCAACCCCAGAATATTTACATGGATATGTCTCTTCATCTTCTAGAATATAGGGGCATAGAGGATGTTGCTGAACACGTACACATGTGTGAGATATTGTGGCATGTAAAAGGGATCACAACTTCTGAGTGCAAGTCAAATCAATTTATAACTACATTACAGGGACATGCACACAGTTGGTACAGGAAGTTTGACCCAGATCAAACTTACATAGATTATGCAGCATTAAAATATGCATTCCTTAAAGAGTTCTATATCCCTGAATTTGAGTAGAAGAGTATAAGCACACTCAAGGATATTAAGCAAGGCACTACTGAGAGTTTCAGGGAGTATGATGCCCATTTCAAAACATTGTTATCTAAGCTTTCTTATGATATTCATACAAGCCAAGCATGCACAATGGTTCATTGGAGGATTGATCACACCTTTTAGAAGGGTGTTGTCACATAAGACATACACTGATCCATGTGAAGCACTTAAGGCAGCTTTTACATGCTGAGGTAGTTGGAAGTATAGATATGGAGTCAACCCATTATTGGAAGCACTGATTCCAGCTATGGAAAAATATTGGAGAAGCTATCGATGAATTCAGCACATGAGACACGTACTGGATTTGGTGTATAGACTGTGAAGTGGAAGGGCACACCAAGGATAGTTGTTCCCACATAGGTCAGTGTGCTCATTATTGCTAGACTGTGAGATATGTCATCTTAACCATGATGCCAACTGCTGCCCATTATTACAATGCACGATAAGGAAGAATGTATCCTGCTATTGTAAAATTTTTTGGTCCATGACTCATGATACAGAAGACTGCAGGTTGATTGGTCAGATCCATGATGTTATAGATATTGGTGTGTGATAGACAGGAGTATCAGATAACTCAAAGGGTAAAGGTGAGCACCAGGATTAGAATCACAATCAAGCACACTATGATCAGAATGAGGGGTGCTATGAAGGAGGATGTGGCAGAGGTCGAGGATACCATGGTGGATTCAGAGGTCGAGGCCGTGGTGGTGGATGAAGTGAATTTCCCTTACAGAACATGCTTTACATGTGGATCACCTGACCACTACATGCGTGAATGTCCTCATAATATTACATGTTCTTTATGTGGGAAGAATCATAGCTATGAGGAATGCCTAGAATCTATATGAGCATCTTAGCAAGAAACATAAATAGGAGAACAAAGGCACAAGGATGGTTAGGATACAACGCACTATGGAAAATCAGTGGATGCCAAAGTTGGCACCAGAACCTGAGGTATTACCTATGAAGATCACTACACGTGTTGAAGCTACATGTGCTAGAGAAGTGTTACAACAGAAGCCTACCATCACTAAGGAGGACATTTTACATGCAAGGTATCCAGATCCTGTGCACTAGAAGGAGGTTTATCAGGAGACCATGGAGGTACTCAGAAACCTTCAAGGGGAAATACAATGTTTGAAGGAGAAATCATGGAAGATGGAATAGAAGAAGGCAGCAGTAAGACGGTTCAATTGGATATTGATGACTTGAAGGAGGTATGGAAAATGTTTGCACCAAGAGAATATCATTCCATTACTAGGGAGTTGGCTAAAGGGAAACACTCCATGCATGAATATTGAGAATGGATGTCAGATCCTGCATGCAAATCTTCCCCCTCATAGCTTGGATTATGATAAGGAAATCACTCTGAATGCTGTAGTGGATGGATGGCTCTTGAGTAATATATTGATTGACACAGGCGCGGAGGTAAATGTGCTTACTTTAGATGCATGGGTATAGATGGGGAGACCTCCATTGTATCCATCTTCTAATGTATTGTTTATGGCTAATCGAACTAAGGCCACTCCTATCAGAGTTTTAAAAGATGCATCCATTACTATACAAGGGGCCAAGTTCACTGGGGATTTTGAGGTTTTAGCACTTGCAGAATTAGATAGTTTCCCATCTCTACTTGGGCACCCTTGGTGTTATGCAAATAATGTTGATCTTCGGTTCAATAAAGGATATATAAGTTTTGAGAACAAGGATGAAAGAGTTATTATTCCTTTAACGGATGGGAAATCTACACCATATGTTGAGCCTTTGAGTGAAGAAGATCTGAATAGGATTTATGTGTGCATCATTTGGGACCCATAAGTACTCAAGCCATCTAAGGAAGGAATCCTCCAGTGGGAAGATGCATAGTCTATTAGTGATACCACAAGTATTGCTTGTGATAATTAGGCTCATGGAACTTATGAGATGGTTGGGGTGAAGTAAGGAGCACATTTGCAGGGAAAGTAAACCTCATTGCATTAGGAGGATAGGTAACATCTTGGTACCTCGGTACACTGGAGAGGGAGACCCTATGGTATTCCTGTGTGCCATGGAGGAATAGTGGATAAACCAATTTGAAAGAAGAAATATGTTAGCATATACCCTGCGTGGGACATCAATGCACTGGTGGGTGGTTCACAGGGATAATCTTGTAGAATGGAATGAAGTTAGATTTGCTCTAACAACTCAGTTTTCTAGGAGCAATGCACCTACTCAAATCTACACATATCATGGTAATAAACCTGTTCAACACCACATTCAGCGGTGTGAGAGGCTCTGGACAAAGGGGTAGGAAGTTTTACCACCTTCGCTATGGGTGCACAAACTTTATTCCACTTTACAAGGTTACGCATGTGCTTGGTACGTATACGTGGAGCTACATAGAGAGACTAGAAATTGGTAGGATTTGATTGCAGGAATGGTCCAGAATTTTGACTACTTCTCTACTAAACCTCCAGTAGAAGAGGCATTAAGGGTTATAAAGCATTTAACTATGGGAGATAGTGCAAATGTGGAAGAACTCATTCAGGAGTTATTTGAGGAGAATGACTCAGGAGAACACTTTGATAAAGAAGAAGAAACAAATGTTGCGTTACTTAAGTGTGCTTTCTTTGAGAAAGAAAAAGGAAATATGGTCTACATAGTGGATGATGAAGAAGTAGAAAATCTAGATATAGATCATTCAGCAGGTATGCATGAGGTTTAGATAGTGTGGATAACAACGTGCACGCCTATCATGAACCATGAAGATAAAAAAAAGTGAATATTGGTATAAATGTTGAACCTAAGGAGGTAATAATTGGAGATTATTGGTCTGACTCTCTGAAGTGGCAAAAATCATTGAGTTACTACATGATTTTCAGGACTTATTTCCTAGGGGCTACCATGAATTAAAAGGAGTGCATGAATCATTAGGAGAGATGAAGATTAAGCTTAAGGAAGGTGCTTGCCTGGTCAGGAAAAGACCTTACAAAATGAACCCTAACCTGTGTGTAAAGGTTAAGGAAGAAATTGACAAGATGTTGAAATCTGGCATCATCAAGCCCCTAGAAGAATCAGAGTGGGTTAGCCCCATGGTTATCAGTATAAAGAAATATGGTCGGATTAGGATTTGTGTGGATTACAGGAACTAATGTTGCATGTGTGATTGATCCCTTTCCTACACCTTTCACAAAGGAGATATTAGAAGGTGTTTTAGGGTGCAAAATCTATTCTTTTACAGATGGATTCTCTGGGTATCATCAGGTCAAGATTACATAGGAGGATCAAGAGAAAACAACTTTCACCACTGAATGGGGAAGTTTTACATATATTGTGATGCCCTTTGGTCTGAAAAATGTGCTTGTTGTATTTTCACACATAGTTGTTCAAGCATTCTAGGATTTTATTCACATTTTCTTACAGGTTTACTTGGATGATTGGATGGTGTATGGACTTGTTAAGGATCACTGTGAAAATTTGTGCTTAATGTTTGAAATATGTAGACAATTAAGCATCTCTTTAAACATCAAGAAGTGCATGTTTGCTACACCTTTTGGCACTTTGTTAGGGCACATCATCTACAAGGAAGGTTTGTTAGTGGATCTAGCTAAGGTTGCAGTTATTGTAGGCCTAGAAGAGCCTACTAGTCAGAGTGAGGTGCACAGATTCTTGGGTCACACTGGGTATTATAGAAAATTTATCAAAGGATATGCTAAGATTTCTGCACCCTTGGAAGAGTTACTAAAGGGAAAAGGGACATTTTATTGGGGAGAACCGCAGCAACGCACATTTGAGGCATTGAAGGAAAGACTTACTACAATGCCTATTCTGCATTTTCCCTCATGGAACCAACCATTTCATGTACATGTGGATGCCTCTGGCATGACCATTGGCATGGTGTTAGCTCATCCTGGAGAAGGTATTATAGATCATCCTATCTATTTTGCTAGTAGAAAGTTGACTCCTGCAGAGCATAATTATACAACTACTGAGTGTGAAGCCTTGTCCATGATCTATGCACTACATAAATTTAGACAATACCTACTAGCAACACCATTTGTATTTTACACCGATCACATGGCATTGAAATACTTGGTAAACAAGCCCATTTTACAGGGGCGCATATGTCGATGGGTGCTCTTGTTCCAAGAATTTGATTTCATAGTTGTGGTAAAACCAGGTAAAAGTAATTCTGGCCCAGACCATTTATCAAGAATTCAGTCAGGGGAGGATGCAGAAAATTGAAGATACAATGTCAGATGCACAAGTTGTATAGGTTACAACGTGTGCCTTCGGAATTGGAGGATATTGTTATCTTTTTACGTACAGGTATGGCACACCAGAAGGAATGAAATCCTTAGAGAAGAAACAACTTGAAATTCATGCAACACCTTTTATGTTGATTAGTGGTGACCTATACAAGTTAGGCGAGATGAAGTATTATGTCGGTGTGTACTAGAGCATGAGCACATGGATATCATGGAAGAGGCTCATGGTGGTATTGCAGGTGGGAACTATGTAGGTGATGCCACTGTACATAAGATTCTACTTGCTGGATTATGGTGGGAGACCCTTTATAAAGATTGTAAAGCATATTGTAAGGCGTGTGATCACTTTTGGCACCTTGGTAAGCCTGGGAAAAGAGATGAAATGCCTTTAAGACCTATTCCTAGTGCAGAGCCATTTGAGAAATGGGCTATAGACTTTGTGGGTCCTATTTCACCAGCCCATGCATAGAACTAGATCACCATACATCATCACTTGCACAATTATCTTACAAGGTGGGAAGAAGCAGCACCTACCAAGGATTGTACATCAACTACAATAACCAGGTTCTTATGGGAAAATATTCTTACAAGGTATGGATTCCCGCTGAGCTTGAACAAGTGATAGGGGTACACACTTTCTGAATGAGACAATCAGGATACTATTGGATGAATTTATGATTGCGCACCATAAGACTACACCCTATCATCCTCAGGAAAATGGGATTGTTGAGGCCTTCAACAAGATTTTGAGCCAGACATTGACAAAAATTTGTGATGTTGGAAGGAAAGATTGGGATGATAAAGTTTCTATTGTGCTTTGGGCGTATAGAACAACATATAAGAGGTTGAAAAAGGCCACACCCTTTCAGTTGGTGTTTGGCGCAGAAGCAGTTTTTCCTATGGAATTCATGTTACCTTCTTTGTGTATTGCATGCTGGAGGTCTAGCCGATGAGAAAGCTTTGGAAGAAATAATTGATAAATTGATACAGTTGGATGAGAGGTGCACCATAGCATGTTGGAGTCAGAAGAAGGAAAAGGCCAGGCAGAAGGCATGGCATGACATAGGCACATCAGGGACAAAAATCTTGAGATGGGACAGATGGTGCTTCTTTATGATTCTAAGTTTCTGCGCCATCCAGGAAAGCTTAAAGTGCATTGGTTGGGACCGTATGTTATCACTCATATACTTGAAACATGCACTTTCTAGTTAGAGATGCTTGATGGAATATAGTTACCCAGTTACTTCAATGGGAGTAGGTTGAAGCCCTACTATAAATAAGTCTTCTTGGTGTTTGTAATAAGACAAGTGTTTCCATTTAGAATAGGTTTTCATTTATGTATTTCCTTAATGTATTTCCTTCTTCGTCGCTATGCTTTGTCAATTTAGTTTGGTGTTTTGTGTAATAAGTGTGTTTGTGGGCTGGAAGCTAATTACCATTTGAAGTATTTTTATGTGTAGAGGACTGCACATACCATTGGTGTGGGGTGGTTACTCACAACTGGGTACACATGAGAACAAAATTGTTATAGGTGCTAGTTAAGTGTGGAAAGGAGATGTTAGAAAGAAGATTACTCTAAAAAGATGACCATAGATGAAGATAAATGAGGGAACAATATAACACGAGGTAAGCAGTGGTCGTGGAGACTACCTAGGGAAGGTGTAGTGGTGAGGTACTCAGGTGCATGGAAGCATGCTGAAGAGAAGTCTATAGCCAGAAGGTAGGAAGGTGCGCTAGAAGGTTATAACTGGGGCACGAAGATGTACCATGTGGATATTGTGAAAATGGTCAATTAATGAGAGGATTATTGGTAGGTGAAGGAGCAATAAATGCACTAAATTTTTGAAAATCTATATAAGGACATGATGCAGGTTCATTTTTACCTTTGCAATCACAAGTATTTGAGTGAGCTAAGTATGATCAAGCCGAGTGAATCATGTTGAGGTGCGGAGTGTTGTGAAACTAGACGTGGAGAATATACTATTGCATGGAAGAGGCTTGTGTCCCCATTGGTGAAGGGTTTGAATGAAGCAGAAGCATTGAGAAGGAGCTAGGGCATGCGGTTTCAAGCTAGGGCAAGATTCGAGCTAGGGTTTGAGTTTTCTCATGATAGACAACAAAAAGGTGGGATTTTTATGATGGCACCAAAGAAAGCACCTGCAGGAGGCATGAAAGGAAAGAAGAAGGTAGAAGATGAAGTTGAAATTACTCCCGAGAGTAATTTTTTAGAGATGCAATACCCAGAAGGAGTAATAATTAGACAAGAGTGGGATTCCCACATCCACAGGTGCAAGATAAGTGACTACAACCACCGTACCTCTGACAATAAGGGAGAGTTGGATGCGTTGTTGAATAAGAAGACCAACAAGTGCATAGTGGAGGATATGCCAGTGTATGATGATGCTGGGGAGAAATTACTGAAGCAGGTAGGAGTTTATCAGTTGTATGAGCTCTCATATTTTGGAAAATATGAACCCTTATAAAAATGGATGATGAGAAGAGTCCATGAGGACTTCTTTTATTTCGTCAGATGAAGGGTTAGGATCACACTAGCCCTAGTTTTGACACTAACAGGATTGAAGGGCATAGGGGTAGACCTTGTTAGTGATCTGACTGATAAAGCAACAATCATAGAAACAAGGAAGGAGTTGGGGTATACCAAGGGTCCACGTGGAATGGACATTGATAAAATGAAGAAGTTTCCTGTGGTGTAAGTAGCCACACATCTACTAACCAAGTTGAATGACCAAGAGAGATGGTCGCAGGTAAACACCATGTGGCTTCATATTGCAAAGAAAATGTCTCAGGGAGTAGTATACAACCTAGCAGGCTATATTACAGACACCATTATTGAGGAAGTGCGCACAGGAGAAAAGATAAGTTTTGGCGCTATCCTCCTTTCCCTTGTGTTTTTAGAAATTGGAGTGCCCGATGGGCCAAAGAACAAAATCTAGGAGTACCCCTTGGAATAGAAGTCCCTCACGAAGAGGTTTGAAAAGTATTTATGTGAAGGATCAATGAGTGGGCCATTTAAATAGAGGGTGGAGATGTGGTATGAACGAATTCATGTGACATTTGAGGAGGGTGGAAAATTCCCAAGGAGCTACCTTCGGTGGTGGGAAAGGTAGTACAGTTCATGGTGTACCAACATTTCTGCATCGCACATGTGGTTTTCTATGAGGGATGGGACATGGAGCCCATGGTGAAAACTACCCTATGCCTTCACAGAACACTACTTCCAAGAATCAGTCCACTGATTTACTGATGCACGCTGTCTAAACTTTAACGCAGATAAGGTAGACTATGACTACCACACTCTGAGGAAGACATATGTGTATCTAGGTTAGACTACCTACATTGAGAGGCTCATCTCAGACGTAATAAGTATGAAGCAAGTAAGCTTGGATATTGGGGATAGTGGAGCCATGCTTGTATACCTTTAGCTTAAGCCTAAGCTGGAGAATAACAAGTATGTAGAGAATGAGTTCATGCTCCCTTGGGCCGCCTAAGGGGAAACATACAGTGGAGAACATGTCAGCTCCAAATCCTGTGTCGAACTATAGAGGTAGATGAGGAGGAAGAAGAACATGAAGATAGTGGTGGCTTAGATCATAGAGGCCGGAGGTAGCCTACAGATAGAGTGGAGACAGAGCATGCATGGATACTCCACCTCAGGCACAAGAAGGAGATGAGGACTTAGATGCAGAAATAGTCCATGAAGAGTTCCATTTTAAGAGGGTATTCCAGAACAAGGACCCAAGGCATGGGAACTCCACAATGCCTGTAATGATATCACCATGACTCTCCCCTTAGAAAGAGGCAAATGAGAAGAAGAGGAGGAAGCTAAAGCTGAATGAGGAGGCAGAGGAGTCTGCAGAGAGCACTCCTGGAACCCCAGTGCAGCCAGAAGATATGGAGGAGCTCAGAGATGAGGACATGAAGGATGAAGAGGAAGGTGCAAAGGAGGCATAAGAATTAGAGCATGAGCAGCCTCACATGACACTACCCAGGACGTAGAAGGGCCAACTCCAAACCTTGGCACTCAGGTTCCTAAGGGACCAAGAACAAGGAGAACAAGTGGAGAATATGTTGTGATGAGTATGGGCTATGATGAGGACACAAGAAAAATCATTTGTACCCATTTTCAAAGCACAGTGGACCTGAAGGAGTTATATGGGTGGGAGCTAATGGACCTAGACATGGCCACTACGCGTGCAAGGAAACAACTGTCCTAGTCCATGCAGACTCACATGGACAAGCCATGAATTTTGATGTATGTGAGGAGTCTTGTGTGTTAAGAAGAGTGAAGAAGACACCTCAGAGTAGGCACATGACTATAAATCCCACTCTCATGTCTGATGAGTAGGTGAGCAATGCCTTAGTTAAGGTATCTATAGAGGTTATGCAGAGGAACATCGATAAGGCTGCCACTATTAGAGCGCTTCTTGAAGATAATAAGGAAAAAACTGTAGAAATAACTCGTCTAAAAGGAGAGAAGGATCTAGAGAAGAAAAAGAATGAGGCCTTCATCAGCATGGTGGAAGAAATTGGTGATTATATCCTATGAAAGCAAGACCACATCTAGAGTCTAAGGTACCTGAAAATTTTCCTTCAGCTATGCATTATGTGTGCACATTAGTTGATTTGGTGCTTGAGGATGGACCAATTTGAATGCCAGTGCACCAAAGGATCCTGAACAAGAAGAAGAGAGAGCTAAGGCCTCTGTGGTTAGAAATATTTCATCTTACGAGGCATTACTACCAAACTTTACAAGATGAGTTGAAGAAAACAGATCAAGCTTTGAACATATGCGCAACACCAGAAGCAGTGATCAGGATTAGAACTATAGTAGAAGATAATGAAGTTCTGAAGGAAATGAAGGATGAGACTTTAGGGTGCATAGAGAGATTGGCATTAGTAAAGAAAAATTGTGAAGCCCTTACAGCAACACAAAACCCACATAAGGAGAGGCTGGATGAGTTTGGAAAGCTCATAGCGCAAAAGATGGATCTTCTGGAGGAAGGATGTCTGCTATGGCTAATGTTGTCCTTGTATTGTAGAATGAAAAGGGAGAAATAACCCAGGAAGAGTTGGAAGCTATTGCCACAGACATTCCAGAGAAAATGAGAAACATGTTGGATGACTGGAAAACATTGGAGGTTGAGATAAAATAGAATATCCAGAGTTGATCCTCCCAGTTGAAGCAGAGGGGTTGCTATAGAATAGAAGTCCATATTCTTTGTAAAAATTCTTTACATTCTTTCCATTCTTATTCTTTATTATTTGGAAATGTCAGAAGGAAACCCCATTTCCGGGTGATAATGTAGTTTAGTGTGGGGTAATGTTGAGTAGACAAAGTATGACACTAAGGAGAGGGCACACAAAAGATTTGCGCATAGGAATAAGGTGCATTTGAAGGTGCGGAAGGATAGGAAAGGAAACATGCGCCAGGACAAGCTGATTTGGGGACTTAGCCGTTTTCATGGTTACGGGCTATTTTTGGAGATAGCGTGCAGAGAACACATCGGGATGGAGACTTGCGCGACATGCAACTACTATTTTGGGATGAGTGTTTGATGAGCAGCCATGCACAAGTTGAAGATAATAATAGGATTACTACTACCAGTTAACTGTAGGAGATCTATTATTAGCACACTTGCATGTGTCCTATTATTGTAAAGGCACATGGCTATTTTCAGCATGCGACCTATTTTAGGAAGTGCATAAGTGGTGAAGGGAAATTCCCCACCCTTATAAATATGGATTGAACTATGTAGTTTGATATATAGACACATTGTGTATGAGCTATTATGGATTTATGCTACCAAATCTAATGCATGCATAAACTTATGATACTATTTATAATGTAAGAAGCTTAGGTATTTACTAGTGTTTAATATAATGGAGTGTATTGGATGGATAATGGTGTTAAACATAACTGTAACTAGTTCTTGTATGGTTAATCCTATCATTTATATTATTTAATTCATGATTCTTTAAGATCTAGATCTAGTTATGCTATGTGGAATGTTTATGCTATTTATGGATCTGAATGCATTATATCTTCATCTTGTTAACATCCTACACAAGAAACTCTAAGGAGGGGCATGGTACCTTTGCGCACTTTGGGTGAGCACTCAACTTAGGCTGGGTGATGTGCTACACGTTCCTAGGTTGTTCGTGGTAAATTCTAGGATGCATCACAATGTAAGAGAAATTGTGGTAACGACAAGTGAGATGAGTTTTTGGATGAATGTTGAGCAACTAGATGAGTGAAATAGGTGGTTTAATTATCTGTGAACATGATGGAATCCTAAAACTCCTACAAATATCAATAACCAATGAATAATACATCTAGAAATCGTACAAATATAAACAACCAATCCAAAAGATCCCAAAACCTCAACAATGCCTATATTCTTTCACAAAATAATATCGATTGTATAATTTAAACCCTAAAAGATTGAATTTTGAATGTTGAAATCCAGAAAAATACCTATGTTCTGACCAGATTAGAATATGAAAAACTATCTTCTAAACCATGACAGATGGAGTTGTGAGATTAGTTCCATAAGGTGTAGAGTGACCCTAACATATTATACTTAAAGATTTATTTTTGTACATAGAAGCATGCCTCACCCACATATACCACATAACACAAAGGAATGTGAGCACACAATAACATGCTCACATTTTAGGCTTGGTAACGACCAAACCTAATAATTGGAATAAACACATCTTACATTTTAACCAATCATTGTTGATCGCATTTTGCTTAAAATTCTATTTGTTTCCACTTTTTGGCCTCCCATCTTTGTGCATAGGCCTAATGCATAGATTAAATTATCCATGGATATAGTAGTGTTTGAGACTTGAGCCTTCAACCAACCTAAAATATGCTAATAAAAATGTAAATTTTTTTAAAAATTACCTTTGGTATCATGGTTTTCTTGTTTGCATTTTTGAACTAGAGGTAAATATGTAAAATATTATATATAGTTTAACTGTAGAATTTATTCATTTTCATCAGAGAATGCCTTGTTCAAAATACGTGGCATTGTTTTGCTAGTAACTTGCTCTTCAAGGATGTCGAGAACCCTTCAAGGTATTGTTATACTAGAACATTCTCCCAAGGATCTTTTATGGCGTTTGATGAGAATATTACTCTTATTTTGTAGTGAATTTGATGCAGGATAAATCTATTTTATATATGGACATGTCATTTATCTTGGTTTTGTGGGTGTTTTCATTTAGCAAGGGGCATTCCTTATACATTACTGATTTGTAATAGGTGGATTCCATCAATTTATGAATTTTCTAAATAATTATTTTGAATAACTTTTAAGTTTTTCTATAGGGATTCATAGATGCCCAGGTTATGAAAAAAAGAACATATTTAAGCCTTGAAGCTCATTGTGGAGCTTTTCCATGATTTTATGTTATCAAGATATAGCATTTGAAAGATAATGATAGGTAGGAACTTATTTATTGTTTGGATAATTTAAAGCCTAAAATCCATTTATAGATGTTTTTAAATTATAGATCATAACCATAAACAATATCATAGATTATTTTCCCAATAATTAGCAACCTCTTATTTCACAAGAAAATAAAATTTCAAGAGATGATTGAGAGTTATAAAATTTCTTGCCATCAAGATTACTTAGGGGTGACCAGAAAATTCACGGTCCCAAAAAAAGTCAAGTAGGCACTAAAAAATGCCTAAAGGGAAGACATAACATGCTACGAGGAAAATACAATTTATTAAATTACATAAACCAGAGAGCACTAAGAACATTAACCACCATTCTGATAATATGATAGGTAATTACAACAGTAAAATTTCAAGATAAATTGATTTAGGTGTCCACTTAAATATTAGGATGTGATCGACCCTAGTGTGAAAACAAAGGGAATCTCATAACCACTAATCAATTTGGAACATTTACTTTTATAAGAGTTTGTGAGGTATATGGAACTTATAATAAGTACAAAATTTTATTTTCCTTGTTTATAGAGTCAAGATATGTGAAGGGATTTTTCCAATGAGGAAAATCTTCCTAGAATATTTTCATGGTGGCATGCCTCCAAGAATGATTTTGCCTTCAATGAGTATAAACAAACACATTTTACATTTATCATCCAATGGTTGTCCAATGACCACCCATTTCTTGAATTATGAATCGTGAATTGGTCAAGGGTTATATTTGTCTTCTTCACTTTAGTTTTTCAAAATGTTGACATCGTATAGGGGAGAGGGGCCAATAGGTGAACATGGTCCAATTAGTTGACTATGTTGTATTGATAACACAATACCTAATAGTTGTCATAGTACTATCGAATAATTTATTTTTGACATGATAATTATATAGAGTATGCAATCACATCATGACATGTAAGACCTCTCACCCATGTGCAAGTATAAAAATGGGTCAATGTTCAACCATTGCATCAAACATGATTTAAGTATGGTTTCCACCATGGTTGTAGTGTAACTCAAATTTATTATTTTAAATCAATTCAAAATATGGAATTCCCTTTAATTGAGCATTCTAGAGAAAAATATAAGCTAACACAAATCTGAACTACATATTAGTGAAAAAATCACAATCCCATATGATAAAAAATTGATTTTGTGGACCACTTAACTTAGGGTGTACTACTACTAGCCCCCTCTCCCCTAATGGTATCTTTAATTTTATTTTAAATTTATAGTATATTTACAATTAATATATGTTTTATATATGTATCCATTTTATTACTTGGTACATGTATTTTGATTATAATGCGATAATCACCATTGTGGATTCCTATCCAACGCTCTGGGAAACTATAATCTCTAGCTAACTTATAAAACTAATACATTTTATATACCATATATAATGGTGTTAGAATCAATGTGTGATGTGTGTGTAACAAGTAAGTATATTTTCGGCCGGGGTAATAAAGAAATTAAAAAATATTTCTTTTTTTTCATTATTAGCTTTTAAGAGTACTTGCAAGGAAATGTAACATATAGATTTCATTAGTTTGATTAACGATAATCATGACCAAAATTTTCGTGTTATAGATTGAAATTGTTATATGTGAAACAACTATATTGTTAAATTCATCACATGGGTATTGATTACCCATTCTCATCTACTAATATTGGCATATAGTATAATAAAGAAAATTTGGTAAACAAATATTGAAAGAACTTTTTGATTGACTAACACATACCATTTTTAATGGATTTTTACAACATTGCAATGACATAATTTATACAAATATCCATTTCAGAAGAAGAGATAGAGATAGAGAGAGATACATCTGACATCTCCGAATAACCTTATTCAATATTTGAGTAGGGATAAATAATGTAACTATTTATAATAACATTAAAATAGAACAGTTGTTTTCATCATTTTCTAGGAATACAACAAATTTGCAATAGGGTACAAAGTGTCTATTTATAACTTTTAACACAATATCACTTGCATATAGATTTTAAAGCTTTCATCTTATTTGTAACTATATTAATATATTGTTTACTCAGTAAGATAGGAGAAAGAGATAGAGAGAGAGTGTGTGTGTGAGAGAGAGAGAGAAACAATTGACATAACAAAAAATATAGGAGAAGGAGATAGAGAGAAAAAGAGAGATGACATACTGTTTTATTTCATTTTCCATTTTCGATACAAATTTTATGAAATTTAAGTTACAAGTATCTCTCAAATGTAACAAAAAAGAATGTGTCTCTCACATATGCTACAATGTTTCAAGCAATCACAAGAACACAACTTGTAAAACACATTACAATGTTCCCAAATGACAAGAAGAGAAAAACTTGATCAAAACCCATTATCAAATTTTTATTTACCAACTTCCTTCTTCTTTGCATACTTCTACAAGTCACTTTTATGCCAATAAAAAATATAAATCTGGTGACACTTAACTACCCAACCATGCAATGGGGGAATGATTTAATCCCCATTGCTCCATAAGTTCCCTAACTCACACATGGCTCAAGAAAAAACAACCAAGATATGAAATGAGTACAAAAAACATACAACACATGACCATAAAAACAAATTTAAATCCAACAAGAAAGTAAAGGGGGGAAATCAATAAGGTATGCCAACCATGGTGGTGTAAATTAACTTACAACAATTAATATGTTGTTCATTGAATCATAATCAATTAATCATCAAACCAAGGGATGTAAAATTTCAATAATGTCAATGTTGTATGCATGGTTATTGAGAATTTAGGAGGTATGGAAAGAAAATGTTATCACTATAATACTTGAAATAAAAATGCTTGAAAAAAAACGTAGAATTGAAAACAAATAAGCATCTAAACATTATGACTAAAGCAAAGATTGAAAATTTCATTCAAATGAGGAAAACAATAAAATTTTCACGCGTCCAGACAAGAAAACAAAAAATTTATCAAAATAAGCAAATTGGGGATTTTAAACAACTCTAGGGCATGGATTTCTCTATCACTTCAAACTTTCAACTTGGCTTAAATAATTTAGGAGGGTGAGAGCTCAAAATTTTGAATTTAACTTGGAAAATGAAAAGCGGTTTTTGGGAGAGAACAACTAGCTCTAACTTGGGGACATGGCATGGACTGAGCATGGCAAAGATGTGGTATGAGGATCCAAAATCTCAATTTTTAAAACATATAATGTTGACCAGTGCCTTATCCATTAGGCCTTCCATAGTCATGTATAATTTCGAGAAAGAAAGATCAGAAGAAGGAAACACACAAGCACACAAAAGGAAGGAAACACACGACACACAACAAAAGGGGAAACAAAACCACAGAATGGAAAGGGATTCAACACACCAAGAAATCACATATGGTACAAGGTGGGGGACAACCCACTTTCACTGATGATACAGTTTCAAGTATTTCCCACTTCGAGGAAATTCCAATGGCATTCCATCCAAGTATGAGAGGAGAAAAACATTCTCACCACAAGCTCCAAGAATTTGGAATGGGCCGAGCCATAATGAATCAAACTTTCCATGACTTCCCTTTGGTTCTCTTATCTTGTCCCATAGCAGGAAAAAGTCTCAAACCTTGAATTCTCTTTCCTTAGCCCTCTTGTCAAATATCTTCTTCACTTTCAATTAGTGTTCTTTGATTTGATCCACCACCTAGAATCTATTTTCTTCCAGCTTCTCCGGAAATAAGATCCTTTTGTCTATGGAATATTTGTATCGACCATATTCTATTTCCTATAGCAACTTGAGAGCTGGCATCTCAATTATGAGGGGAATCTCTGCTTCAACTCCATACAACAGTTGGAATGGAGACATACCTATCCCCTTCTTGGGAGTTATCCTATCTACCCACAATGTGTTGTATAACCTTTTGTGCCAATTCCTTTGATTTCATCTACAAGCTTGCGGACAATGGTCACAATGTTCTTGTTGCTTGATCCAGCCTGTTTGTTTCCTTGTGGATAGTAGTCAGAAGAATGAGCTAGGGAGATTCTATAGATATAGAAAAACTTGGTCAGCTCTCTTAAATAGAAATAGGTAGCATTATCTACTACAATCTTCTGTGGCACTATGAAACGGACTATGATATTCTCTTTGATGAAGTTGCATATTGTTTCAGTGTTGGCTTGTTTGGTCAGAATGGATTCCACCAATTTGGTGAAGTAGTCTGTTGCTGTGAGTACATAGGTGTGCCCTGTGCTTGAGTGAGGGTTCAAAACACCAATGAAGTCCTGCCCCCACTGTTGAAATGGTTCTTCAACAACCATAGGTCTGAGTGGTAATGCAGTGATTCATGGTCTTCTAATGAACTGTTGGCATGCTCTGCATTTATAAACCCAATATCGAGTGTCTGCAAAGATGGCGGGCCAATAATACCTTCCTTAGAGGATCTTGTGTAAACTGACCATTGCTGAAAAATGCGCACCACATGCTTGGTAATGGTATGCTTTAAACAACTTTTCTTGTTGCTCTTTATCTATGCACCTGAGGAAACAACCATCCAGGTGTCTTTTGTAGAGTGCATGATTCCAGATTACAAATTTAGCTACTGTCAGCTTGAGTGTTCTCCTTTTTTTGTAATCAAGATGGGGAGGGAATTCTCCATAAGTCAGGTAATAGGAAATATCAGCATACCACTCATTAGTAGTGCTGACAAAGAGAACTTGTGGGTTGTCTTCTGAACAAGTTGAGCAAGAACAATTTACTTTACCATGTTGAATTTTGAGTGTTTCATATTCAACAATATTCTTGCACAAGCCATTTCCCTTACTAGATTGGAGGGTCTAATCTCCAAGTCATATTATTGAGTCTTTGCAATATAATTTCCTCTTTTAGCTCTGGGATCCTGCTGTGTCAAGATGGACTTGATTGCACTACCGGGGACCATCACCACTGTATGGGAATTGAGGATGTAAAACCTGAAGTTTTTTACAGCCTTGACCACTGTATAGGCATGCTTCTCTAATTGGCTGTATTTTAGCTCATTATTTAGGACAAATCATGAAAGCAATAGGCTCTTCCACATCTTCATCATTTTTCTGAACAAGAACAATGGAGAGTGTATGCTCAAATGTATAACAATACATGATGAACTCTTTGTTAAAATCTAGAGACACAAGGGTTGGGGCCTTGGCAATGGCTTTCTTGATCTCTTCAATTGCTACCTTCCCTTCATTTTTCCATTTGAAACTTGCTTGAGGTTTCATCATGGAAGTGATGTGCTTTGTCAATTCAGAAAAATTAGGCACAAAAACAATGAAGAAAATTTACCTTTCCAAAGAATGAATGAACTCCCTTCTTTCTTGTGGGTAGGGCTAATGCTTGAATGGCTCTATTCCTCTTAGGATCAATGTGTGATCCATGTTATTTCACAATGTGCCCCAATAAATTTCCTTCTGTGACTCCAAAAATGTACTTTTTGAATTTAGTGATATGCCATGTTTCCTACGCCTTGCAAGTACCTGTTCCAAGTGATAAATATGATCTCCCATTTTATTTGAAAATATTGTGAGATCATCAAGATATATGATAATGCAATGCTTCATATCTTTGAAGGCCAAACTCATCTCCCTTTGGAATGTAGCTCCTGCATTGATTAGGCCAAAAGGCATTTTGCTGTAGGTAAAAGTGCCCCAAGGTGTTGTAAAGGTTGTCTTGGTGTGGTATTCCTCTATCGCTTTGATTTGATTGTATCCTGAGAATCCATCAAGTAATGAAAGCATTTCAGATCCGGTGAGTGTTTGCAAGATATGGTCCATGATAGGAAGAGGATAATTTTACTTGAGTGATGCCTGGTTCAGGTTGCGAAAATATACACATATCCTTATTTCACCATTCTTCTTCCGCACTGGCACAATGTTAGCCACCCACGTTGAATGGTGGATGGGAAAGACGATCCTTGTGTTAATCATCTTCATTACCTCCTCCTTGATGGTATCAGCAATCTTTGGTTTGTATGACCTTTGTTTCTATCTGAAGGGCTTACCACCCTGCTTCAAAGGAATTGAGTGATGCATTTCTTTTGGCTGGAAGGATTTGAGTTCATCATAAGAGTAGGCCAAGACATCTGAGTATTTCTTGAGTAATGCAACAAACCTTCTATTTTCTTTAGGTGAGAAACATTTTCCAATATTTACCATCCTTGGCTCCTCCGGGGTACCAATGTTTTCTTTATCAAAATCAGCTAGGCACCAGGAAGATTGCTTTTCTTTCTCTTGAACGAATCTGTCATGTTTGTCAAAGAGGTCTTCTAAAGAGACTAGGCCTTTGGGAATTTTTTTCCCTTTCAATTTGATTACTTATCATCAATCCCTTCAATTCCTTCTTTCTCTTCTTTGGGGACTAATTCTCGATGTGGATTTTCACCTCCTTCGAAGAATAGGTTATTAAAATTATCCCTTTTCTCCAAAAAGGATAGAATTTGGTTATCATCTTTGAAGACTTGCCAATGATTTGCATTGTCTGGTACACTAGGCTAGAATACCATTTCAATGGTCACTTTGTCTTTACCAAAAGAAGGATGAGGTGTCACTAGGGAAGCTGACACTACAAGAGAATCAACCTTTTCATTATGTTCCCTTGGAATAGGTTCAATGGAAAATGCATCAAAAGATTTACTGCAATCCCACACTCTGTTTCTATAATGCCTGAGCCTTGAATTTTTCACCTGATATTGTTGGCGGACCTGCTTTATCACAATTTCTGCATCACCTTTTCATATCAGCTTTTTGATTCCCATGTCCTCTGTTGCATTCATGCATAAGAGTAATGCTTCATACTTTGTAGTGTTGTTTGTATTATCAAATTGCAGCTTGTAGGCAAAAGGGTACACCTCATTAGAAGGAGAGTACAATACTACACTAGCTTCTGAACCTGCTCTAGAATGGCTACCATCAAATTCCATTGAGTAGCAGGTGTCATTTACCCAGGTCAAGGTGAGACCTAGAGAATTTGCAACTTTGGCTAGCATCACATTGTTTGAGGCTCTAGAATCTATGATGCAATTATTCAGCTGGAAGCCTTTGATGAGGAGTGATAGGTATAAAGGTTCAACTCTGTTGGTGTTGGAGGCATTGAGGGCTAGCATGTTTTGGGAAGGTGGTGTGGATGGTGTGGGGAGTAATCCTTTAAATTTTGGGCTTGAAGAGATAGGGTTACCACCACAAACTGCATTGATGAATCTGTCAAATTGGGCAGGATGTGTTTTTAGGTATTCTATTTCAGAGAGCTGGACTTTGGTTTTGCTTGCATGTTCTACAAAGTCAAATGGGGCAATGGTAGGTGAAGAAGAGGCTCATGAAATGGAGGAAGATCTACATGGTAGAGACTTTGATACTTTTGGTGTTGGGTTCTCCTTTTTGGATGTAACAATTGGCTTGGAAGGGGGTGATGGTATAACCTTTGACTAAATTTTAGATGTTTTTGCAGAACCAACATTTAGAAGAGAATTATTCTTAGAAAATTTTGAGCTGGAAGAAGAATCAAATGACTTACTTGGTATAGTAGCATGCTCTTTGGAAACCAGTGAGTCTAGTTTTTCTTTGGTTGATTTCATGGAAGGTGGTAATGGTGATCCTCTGCTGATGATTTTATTCTGTGTAACCTCTGGAGGATAATCTTCTTTATTCTTCTTCTTATCCTTTACTGCAACTATTGGGGCTGAAATCCCTTTCTTAGATTGAGGACGAGTGAAAACAACACATGAGAAACTTGGAACTTCTTCATCATCAACATACTCAATCAAGCCATTGTGCATATCAACTTCCTCAATATCAAGATAGTTTTCATAATCTTCCATGTTTTCTTTCTCAGTTTCATCAATTTTTGCTTCCTCCTTTGGCTTTTTGGTGTCACATATGGTATTGACTGGTGGTGCTTCAAGAGCAAGCCAACGAGGAGGTGGATAAATCCTTGGCCTATCTAGAGGGTTTGGTCTCCTTGAAGCATTCTACATTGTGATATGAGATAGTTGCTTCTTCAAGGCAACCAAGTCATTTGCCATTTTTTGGAACGTCAGATCTGTGGTGAAAAATTGTGAATTTTGACCGTTTTGTTTCCCATTGGGGCCTTTCACCTTTCTAGAAAGGATTAGATCATCATCAGTTTCTATTGCTAAGTCTTGACCTTGCCTCAATGTTCTTGGTTGGGCTCTTCTGAGGAAGAAACCTACTTCTGATGGCAGAGCACTGATGAAAAACCTCTTCAAATTATTTTTGGGAGGTACCACATATTCAAATATCCTTCTTATCACTCTATCATATCTTGCTACAAAGTCCCTAATTGAATCAGAGGTTTCTTTCTTCATTTGTACCAATTAGACCAAAAGATCTTGACAATCTTCTGTGCTCTTGAACTTGTGTTTAAATGCACTTCTTATATCTTCCCAATAGGTGATAGACCTTGGGGCTAGCATGTAGAACCATTTGGAATCCTTTTCTTGAAGTGACTCCACAAAGAGTCAAACTGACATATCTTTGTCCTCAACACCCAACACACCGCAAACAGTGATAAATGCTACTACATGCTCTTCAAGGAGTTGAGAACCATCCCCTCTAAATTTTGGAAAGTTTTTTCTTGATCCTCTCAGTAGCTAATAGAGTGGTTGAGCAAGAGCCAGTGGACCGGTGTTTCCTCCCCATGGTACATTATGCCTACGGGCTTCACGATAACATTCACGCTCACAATCTTGAGCCCCCATTCTATGTCTATTTCTATCTTCTAGCATTGCTAAGGCTGTGGCTTCTGTTGCTGCTCTTTCGTCTGCCTCATCTTGAAGTCTCTTGATTTCTTCGAGTTGAGCTCTTATTTATTCATTGGCTCTTGCTTCTCTTTCTCTAGCTTCTTCTTCGGTCTCTACGTCAGTGAAATCTTCAAGGTTCTCGTTGATGTATGGAAATTCACCGTCCAAAGGATTGGCAGCACTTAGGTTCCCAACATGGCTGATTGCTTGAAAAGGATGCCTCTGTATTCCGAGTAGCTCTTGTATCCTTTGAAGTTCCTCAAAAATGGGATCAATTTGTTCTCCTTGTCTCTGTTGCTGGGTGTATCTTCTATCCGTCAGCTTGAAAATCTATTCTCTTCTTTATGGTGCTATAATTTGTGCTTGCCTCTCTAATTCAGTAGCGCGTTCCTCTTCAAGGTCCAGAATTCTCATGGCAATGAAGTAGTGGTTGGCACTTTGTCTATTATGTCAGATAGCTTCCCTCAAATATGAAGCAACGTCTTCTTGGATGTGGAAGAGAAATTTAGGTTTTTCGACAAGAGGGTTTCCAGAAATAGCCATGATTTGAATCCATGTGGCTCATATAGCCATTCAAATTCCAGAAATTCTCTTTTTGAATTTTGAATTTTTTGACCTTATGGTCGCATTCAAGTGCAGATGCTGTGAAATTTTCCCCATGGTGGGTGCCAAAAACTGTTGGCGAGGAAATTTTTTGGGTGGGAAAACTTTTGGATTCCTTGCCAATGCTTTAGGAATCTAAGTCCCTTTACTTAACCAGTGTAGCTACCATATATGCATGCGTGAGAAAATGTGGATTTATGTGGCGGCCTTTCGGCCGGGGATCCAATAGCGGTACTCCATTGACCCTACGGGAAATTTTACAGATACATGCAAGAGATAAATTTTTTTGAAAGTGGGAAAGGGAGTGAGAAAATAGGTAGGAGAACTAATGTTGTAGGTAGGAAATCAGATTCATGCATACACTAGTTAGAAAATTCATCACATGCATTCACGAGAAGAAACAACCCTACAAATGGCAACAAGATGAGATAATATTGTGAACTCAAGTTTCTAAAATATCCTCATCAGAGAGGCTACAAAATCCTTCTTCTTGTATTGTTGCTTAAACAAAAATTGTACATAGTGGAGAAATGGAGGAATTTGAGAAGAAAGGGGGGGGTGAATGGAAAAAAATGGTTATCTCCTTTGTTCTCTCAAATTACAATATACTCTTGAGTTTACAAGATCGATTACCAACCCCTACAATGCCATGAAGAAGCCATTAATCTCCTCCAGGAAATGGTTATAACTTCTTATTTGTTAGCAAGAAATGGTTTACAATTTCTTTTCAATCATTTGCGTTCGTTTGGATTCTTGATTCGCGAAGAAACGCAAATGGCGGAAAAACAAGACTTTTCATAATGTAGTCGTTACACTTGTTTTGTAACTTTGAATTTGAACTGTTCATCTCACTTTTAAAACCTTAAATCAGAGTCATGCACGTGGGAGAAATTTATTGGAACGGGCGCAAAGGATGCCTTTTACATTTTGTGCCTTTTGGAGAAATGGCATTTTGGAACATTTTGACCAGCTTACCTGCTTTTGATATGGCCATGACAAGTGGCTTCACTTGATTAGCGAAGGAGTCACCGGTCACTTTTATAATTTTACATTTTTTAAAGCGAGCTTAAAAACACAAATTTCTCCGCCTGCCTGCCTTCCTGCTTTGACTTTCCAACGACGGGCTCAAGATTTGACTTTTTCCTTTAAGCTTAAACGGGGCTGCGGGTCACTTTTTAACTTTTCACCTTTTTTACAAAGAGGCTCAAAATCTCAAATCTCCCTGACGGTCTACCTCCTTGTTTTGACTCCTTTGACTGTGGGCTCAAGATTTGGCTTTTTCCTTTAAGCCTGATTGGGGTTGCGGGTCACTTTTTAACTTTTCACCTTTTTACAAAGAGGCTCAAAAACAAAAATTTCTCCGCTAACTCGCTTGCAATTAGGTATGTACATGTAACCATGGATGATGGGGCCAAAATTTGATGGGGAAGAAAATTCCCATCGTTCCCGACTGTGGAAAAAAATGCAAAGAAGAAGAAAACTCCACCTTTTCGTGCTTAATTTTCAAATTTCTTTCGTGAGCCAAGGAATTGAAAACAATACAAGGTTCGACGATCTAGGGGCATAAAAATATTGACAATTGCATTCAAATGAGGACAACAATAAACTTTTCACGCGTCCAGATAGGAAAACAGAAAATTTATCAAAACAAGTAGACTGGGGATTTGAAACAACTCTAGGGCATGGATTTCTCTATCTCTTCGAACTTTCAATTTGTCTTAAATACTTTAGGAGGGCGAGAGTTTGAAATTTCAAATTTAACTTGGAAAACGAAAAGCAGTTTTTGGGAGACAACACATATAAATTATTATAAATAAATGGTTGCATTTAGATAATACTTTTTCTTTAGTTTTTAAGAATTTTTTTTGTTATCTGATTGATTTGGTTTTTTTCTAAGTGACTGATTCAAGTTCTATTTATTTATGGTATAATTTTTATGGAAGAATTTTTTTTTGTATTCAACATTTATGCATATAATTGTCTTTATTATTTGGTTAATTTATCTTATTCATAGATATAGAAAGTGGTTTTACAATACCAAAAAAAGTAAAATTAATCATATTTATGTGATAATGAATTTAAATTAAAATAAAATAGTTTTATCAGACATAAGGGGCTATCTAGAATACAGTAAAATGTAAAACTAAATGGAGGAAGTCAATGAGAGCATATGCTGCCCCTCTATTATTATGAGTGCCCTCGTGTTCTGAACAAAATCACAAATTTGACATTGAGTTAATTGCATGCAAGTTTCTCAGTGCTTATCCTTTAATGTGTACAAAATAACTAGTAAATGTTGGACCATATATATGCAAGTATCTCAATCCTTATTTTTATATACCGAATAAAAACTAATAAATGCTAGAATACCATCTAAATACATGATTTTTTTCTTTTAACAAGGATTTTATTTGGACAATAATAAATTCTACTCTTACACATTCGAACTCGCTCTTATACAATCTCATGTTGTATTTAATTTATAGAAATTTTTTGAGTTCACAAGAATAGACATAAATATTGGGGACATCAAGGCCCATAGGGGTATGATTTTTTATTGTGGAAACATAAAAATAAGTGTTATATTAAAATAAAAAATCTATTTGGAAACCTAAAAAAATCCTATAAATTTGATTATGTATCCTAATTTATTTTATTTTTAGTTATGTAATGTCTATTATACATTTTGTATGAGTACAATGGAAATGGCAAGGGTTTTTTGAAGGATCAAATTGATAATTAATCATTATCAACATGGTAAGAATGGTGATATTATATTATTTTGCAACTATGGGATTGGCTATGTTGTTCAAAAATATTGAATACGTTGCTAATAAGTCAATTAACAATTTTTTTTATTCTTCCATATATTTATGTTTTAGTTTCATAATAGATATAAAAGTGATGTGATTTCATCATTTATCTACTAAACATTTTATTTTGATCACTCTTTTATTTATGATCATATAAAAACTAGCATATAAATTACACTTGAACCAATCATATATAAATCATTGGATAACACATTACACTCTACATTGCACTATATTCATCCATGCATATTAAATCATGATACCAAAAAACAAGAAATTCAAACCTAAAATCCATGATACCTAAAATAAAAAATTAATGGCTCAATTTACAAATTTTATTTCTTGTAATTAAGTTTCAAGTTTGATAGCAATCTCATTGGAAACAAATTTATAATCATCTCTTTAAAATTATAATATAAAGTTGATTTAATTATGATAATACGGGTAAATGTATAGACAATTCTACCCCAAGATAAATTTTATAGACATGTCAAACCATTATGGTATAGAAAGATGTTATTTGATAGCATTACATCATTGTATAACAAAAGAAAGTGAAATTCAAAACCAAATGACTGATAAAAGAAATCTATAATATCATATAGTGAAATAAAAAAGGACCCAAATTTTAGTAGAGGTAAGAATTAAAGAGCTCTACATTTTATACTACATGAAGACCCAAATATAGTAGAATACATTATAACCAACTTGTAATGTGTGAGGTACGTGATGCATGCCATGAAACTCTTTGTAATTTTTTTATGAACATGAGATAATATGCTAAACATGTTGATGAAAATATTGTATGTATTGTAGAAACCTCTAATCTCTGTCCACTTTTTGTTTATGTGTACATGACTTAGTGCCAAATAGTATGTGATAGAATATTTATAGAGTTTTAAACTTAATACACGTATGGAATGGACTATATGCGCTGTAGAAATTTGAATATATCTATCGTAGGCATGTTTGATTTAAATAAAGTTACCATCTTAAGCACAAACAAGCTTAAGGTTATACATAGGGGTGAGTTAACAAAAAAAAACTTTCGTAAAACCATAATTGCAGAGAAAAAAAGTAAACTATGATAAATAACTACTAGATACAAGATGACACAAGCAATAAGATAATGATATATAAAACCCTAAGTGCAAGAAAGGGAAGGAAATACTTAGCTAATTTTGCACTATCCCTGAAACTAATCTAGATTGGAAAATTGATGAACATGAAGGGAAAACTATTGCAACTATGCACAATAAAATATGGAATTGTTAGATGATCATGGACCAGGGCGCCTGGACTGGGTCAGGGGCACCTAGGCACTAGAGTATGCTTTTGGGTGCCTATGTCTACGTAGGAACTCAGAGTTTGGTTTTTTTGGTGTCACAAGACGGTCACTAGTAGTCCTTATTTGTCTCTTATATGTCGTATTGTGAATACATAATTCACATGTAACCTATGAAGTGTATACATAAAATGTATTCCCTTGTCCCTTGAATGAAAGCTAGATGGATGCCTTTGGATGCAACCTTAGGTGATGATAATAAATGCTTAGAGCTTAGTCCTTTATTTTGGTCACATAGCCTTGTATTTATATGATTTTCTTAGTTGAATTTCATAATTGAAAATTGGAAGGCCGACCCATAAGAAAATAAGATGCCACAAAGATAAAAGAGGCCCAAAAAGAATGAGTAAGATAGAAAGAGGTCGGGGTGCCTAGAGGGGATGAGGGTGCCTGGGTGCTGATGTCTGAAGCCAAAGATAAGAAAGTGAAGTATCAAATGGGTTGTAGGGTGTGTAAGAATAGGAAGAAGACTAGAAATAAAGAAAAATGCCAAAGATAGCTATAAATTACTATTTTTCTCGCTTAGGAATCATATGAATGCAATTATGCTTTTAAGACCTAGAAATGTACCCAAGTGTGTGATTTTGTGTCTACATTTTCCCCCATTTTATGTTGTTTAGTGAATACTTGATAGCATAAAGTAGATAAAAGATGTGTACGTGATAACCATGTAGATTGTGACGGTGATAATGTGTCAAGGAGACAAGTGAAAGCGTGGAGTGATAAAAAATGAATTATGGATGCTAAGAAACGAGGAAGTGACCCTAGAGGTGAAGCGTAATGTGTTGTACCATATTGTACATGTTCTTGTGCTTGATGTAGGGCTGCTTCTTGTTGTGTATTATGAATGGACCTACAAAAGAAGAGTGCAAGAGTAGTCAAAGTCATTTATTATGAAAAATCTTTAAAATGTATGTAAATGTGTGTAAAAAGTAGCAAAAAGAAAGTATGCACCTGATCCGTGAAGATTGAAAATGATAGAAAATGTCCTAAACTATTGTATAAGAGTGATTTTTTTGGGTGATATCACCTAAAGATTGAGTTTTTTGGGTGATCTCACACAAATAGCAAGTTTTTTGGGTGATCTCACGCCAAGAACGAGTTTTTTTGGGTGATCTCCCAAGAATGAGGTTTTTGGGCGATCTCACGCTAAGAACAATTTTTTTGGGTGATCTCATGCCGAGTGTGAGTTTTTTTGGGTGATATCATGCTACGACAGAATATTTTTGGGTAGAGATGTTTAATGTTACTCTCCTTCCATGAATTCTTCCTGAATTATACACCACTACAGATAGTATGATCTGTGTTTAGTTTAGAGTTGTATCGTATTAGTTATGTATTTGTTCCATGTAGAAATGGAGAAATAATGAATTCTAATTGTTAGAGGACTATGCCTGTACTATGGAAACTGATATGTGAAATGTTGAAAACTATGTTGATTTGAGAAAGTAGTTATATCTATCCCCAGGACATAGTCACCTAGGAGAGGTCAGGAGCACCCAGACACTATTGTTTATAGTTGGGCACTGGTGTCTGTGCTGAAATGAGGACCCAAGCCAAATTTTGTGACATTGTTGAAACTGTAGCCTACATTGATTTTGTACTCTATTGGATTGAACTATAGCCCTGAGCTGCTATATGGGGTGACTGATTCACCCAATGTATGTCACCCTTGTTTGGGGTGCATGTGACATCACTAGGAGAATGTGGCCTAAAGAGAGAACCTGATGTTGATCTGAATTATATCCCTGTAGGGGGGGAATGTCCATGGTAGAAACTAAGTCACATGAAAACAAAATGGCTAGATGCATGTGTTTGTGCAGTAAAAACTAGTATGCAAGTAGAAGAAATTGTGTAATCAAGCAAGCAAGAAGACAATATAGAGCGCGAAAAGCAAGTTTCAAACATGGGACTTCACTCAAAATGTCACAAGATAATTAGGGATGAAGCGATCATACAGTGTGCATAACAAACAAAGGGTATATCCTGGAAACAATAGCATATAATGAAAACAATGACAAAAAAAGTGTAACAGACAACCATGGTGACATATAGTCCTGTAAAGAAAATGTTGCACATGAAGCACTAGTTAACATGTCAGAAAGATAAAGAGTATGTCAAAGCATGTATGTATCAAAGTAACAAGTAGTGTGCTAGTATGAATAGGAAGTATTAAATAAATAAACAATAGCACCTATGGTGTGTAAGAGTAGAAATGTAGATGCCCCTAGGAGCCTCGGTAGGAATGGTAAGAGGTACAATGCCAAACATCGTTGTTGTGTTTAAAGATATAAAGGAATTTTACATTCACAACTGGAGAGCAAGTGAACACACATCTATATATGATAAAGTTTTTCCTTTCCTAGTTTTCTTGAACTGGAAGAGTTCCTTGCTCAGGCTGGTCAGGGGAAAACACAGTCTTTGGGAATCACCCCTCGACTTCAGATTCTACATGTCTCATCATGTAAAAAAAATTGGAACCTGATCTATGCTAATTCCCTTGTACACCGAGTAACATATATCATCTGTTTTATACAACTAATGATACCAACCCCACCCTACGGGTGGGAATCTCTAGGGAATGATGCTGGTGAAAAAAATTTATCCTTCCACCCATCATTAAGGAGGCCTTATGGTGATCTCCCCTGTTTTGAAAAACTGGGGCCAAGTAAAAGAGAAAATCTTCCAGCAACTTGCCTAACGAGAAGGCATTTCCTTACACAATTGTGTGTTAACATTGGATAAAGATAATGGCATACTAGATATCTAGATAACATAATAAGAAAAGTGAAACATGTAACAAGTATAGGAAATATAGAGTAAGTGAAACCAAGTTATGAAATATGTTGTGTATAAGTGAGATGAGATGGTATGCAATGTGAATGTGATAAGATAAGTGTGCCCCCCATCGGATATGGATGAGTATGATATGAGATTCATTTATAAAAAACCCCTTAACAATCAAGAATGAACCATAGAACAATATTGCGGCATCGGGAAACGGTTTGATAATGTGTGCTAGAAAGATATGACCAATAAAGCATAGAGAGTAAAGAGTATAAGTGAGGTGAGGTTCATTTCAGATTTATACCCTCAGTAGTTGATTATGAACCATGAACTAGAGTGTCTTAGGGTAGTATGAGGTGTGAGAATAGAATGCGAGAAAGATGTATCGTGAAGTGCGGAGCATGAAATGTGTGGTGTGTGAGGTTCATGGATGTAGTATGCCCTCAAAATTCAAGTGTGAACCTTAGCAAAAGATTGTGTCATAGGGAAATGGTTTGATATAGTGGGTTAAAAATATGGTTCAATGAAGCATAGAGTGTAAAGAGTATGAGTGAGGTGAGGTTCATTTCAGGTTTATACCCTTAGCAGTCGAGTATGAATCGTGGAACTAGAGTGTGTCATAGGGTAGTATGAGGTGTGAGAATAGAACACAAAAAAATGCATCGTGAAGTGTGAAGCGTGAAATGTGTGGTGTGTGAGGTTCATGGATGTAGTATGCCCTCAAAAGTCAAATGTTAACCTTAACAAAAGAGTTTGTCATAGGGTGGTGATGAAACAATATGTGTATCAAGTTATGTAATTTTGTTTAGATATATGAAGTATGAAGCACATAGCATATGAGTGGAAATGATAGAAACTTAATGATGTTAGAAAGGGGGAGAAGTAAGCATGATGCCCCCTAAGTGTAAGATGATGAGGAAGCTATCCAAAAAAATTGAAGGGAAAGGGTCCTCCAGTCGATGTCTGAGGAGATAAAGGCTTATGACGATGCTAAGGGATCAAAGATGTATGAGAGTGACTACGTATCGGTGAATAGGACTTATGTGTTGAAGGAGGTGGTGAACACCTATGTGAAGCATACTCAGGAGGTAGTGAAAAATTATGTGGAGTAGACATAAGAGGTGATGAACACCTATGTGAATTAGACCTAGGAGGTGATGAGAACCTATGTGAATTAGACCTAGGAGGTGAGTAGAACCTGTGCAAAGAGGCTTCCTGAATAGGGGACTTAGGATGAAAAGATGGACTAGTGAACCGATGAGAATGAGGAGGGCATTTGAGAATGGGAGAACTAGGTGCAGAATGTTCCTTAGATTTGAGAGGCCCATGGGGTCTAGATGTTGCAAATATCGAAATGATATAGTTAAGAAGATGCCAAGGCAAAGAAGTGGATGGTGGAACACCTTTGAGAGTGAAAAATTTCTTATTGTGAATGAATTTTAGACATAAGTGGGTCATGGAAAAAATAGCCTTAGTGGTACAAAGCCAAGGAAGACCTAATAGAATGTGATAGCCTTTGACTGAAGGTGCCATAAAAAATGGCGCAAGCATGGTGAGAGAACTAACTATAGCTGGAATCTTGATGAAGCCATAATATTTTGGAATTGGATATGAAATTTGAGAAAGTGGATAGTTGATAGCAACAAGGAGTGCAATAGAGCATGCACTAATAGGAGTCAAAGGATCGATCATGGTGTTATTAAAAGTATAAGATCTGATAGAAGAAGTGATATGTTGTGCATTAGAAGAAGATAATGTAGCATGATAATCATGATCAGAGAATGTGATAAGTGGTGGATATGCATCATTATGAGTAAAAAGAAAATTAAAATCCCCCGATGAAGGATGAGAAAAATCATGATATGTATGATTAGCTGAAAAATCGACAACTTTTTTTTGTCATGCTTGGGAAATGGATCATTAAATATTTTGATATTTTTTATTTTCATTGACCGGCTTGGACACGGAAGGCTCAGGGATATTGATTTCATCATTAGCGATGATATATTGAATGATATGCCTAACTTTGAAACATTGATTAGTTGAATGCCCAACAAATTGATGATAGTCACATCTATCATTTTCGTCATAATTGTGACCTTTAGGGAGAGATGGATTGAGATTCAGCGCTGGTAGAAGCATAATAATATTAGTTTCGATCAGTTGTGGAAATAGGATACATGGATCACAAGGAAATTTTGTAAATGTTTTCTTTGGAGATTGTCATTAAAGCTTTTCAGGAGTAGCAACAACATTAGCAGTAGATTTTGCTTCAATGGGATTAGGAGATGGATTGAAATTAGTTTTGCTTTGAAACCAATTAGAAGATGAATCTTGATCATGGTATTTGAACTTGCCCATAGATAATATTTTTCTTTCACGCAACTTAAGACTACGACACAAACGATTAAATGATGGAGAGGTCTCAAAGATGACACTCTATTTTAGAGGTGTAAAAAGGCTTTGGACAAAAAGATCTTGCAATTCAGATTCTGCAAGTACATTATACATCTTAGCTATGTTGTTCTTATATCGTAACACATGATCTTCTTGATGCTCATTAGATCCTTGTTTAATTTGTGTAAGTTGAGCATAACATATTTTAGAAGCGATATTGATTGAAAAATTTGCGAGAAAAGAATTGGATAAATGCGTGAATGATGTTATTGAATAAATAGGCAGATTGTAAAACTAATGCATAACATAATCTTGGAGGCTTTAAGGAAAGATATTTATTAATAATGTATGATTATCCACATAATCTAGAAATACCACATGAAAATATCAGAGATTCTCTTGACGGTCACCATTACCATTGAAGGTGGGTAGCTTACGAGTCACGAAGTTTAGAGGAAGTGCATAAGTGGAAATGGTAGGAACAAAAGGAGTATGAAGGAGAAAGGTGGATTCAAGAGATGGAAATGCATGAGAAGTAGCTATTTGAAGTTGATGGATATGAGTTTGCAGATCTTGATATAAAGAAGTTAAATTGGGAGTGTTTGAAGAAGATCCAGCTTGTGTAATATGCACTTAGATCGAATGATCGGAGTATTAGTATTGTTAATGGAAGTAAGAATATGAAGGGGTTGAGTGGAGGCCATGATAGCTAAGGAAGAACCTACAAGGGGTAAAAAAGAAACATCTCAAGAGTGTTTAGAAACCATCAAAGCATGTAGAATATGCGAAAGATGTGTAGGATTGTCACGAAAATCTTGACGAAAATTGGTAACCTTTTCTAGTTATTCTTGATCAATGTTGGTGTCTTCATCATACGATTTCTCACTATCATATGTTTCAATGTTTTCAAGAGACACATTTTGATATTTGTAAAAGGGGTTATTGGATTCAACCATTGATTTAGAAACCCTACAAGAAGATGGAGGGAGGTCAATTTGCTCAAAAGACCCAAAACGAACACTATGGATAACATACATAAGAAGAAAACCCTAGAAAGATGGTATAATTTGAGAGATGGGTTCACCAAATGAATTAACAAAAATATTTTTTTTTGTAAAACCCTAATTATAGAGCAACAAATGTACACTATCATAAATAGTTGCTAGATGCAAGATGACATAAGCAATAAGCTAATATGAAATACAAAACCATAAGTTCAAGAAAGGTAAGGAAAGACTTAGTTGATTTCACACCATCCATGGAATTGATCTAGATTGGAAGAATGATGAATAGGAAGGCAATACTATCGCAACTGTGCATAATAAAATTTGGAATTTCCAGACAATCCTGGACCAGGGCGCCTACACTGGGTCAGGGGCACCTACGCACAGGAGTCTACTTCTGAGTGCTTGTGTCTACGCATGAGCTCAGATATTGGTTTTTCTAGTGCTGCAAGATGGTTGTTGGTAGTCATTTTTGGTCACCTGTATGTCACACTATGATCACATAATTCACATATAACCTATGAAGTGTATGCAAAAAATGTAATCCATTGTCCCTTGAATGAAAGCTATATGGATGCATTTGATTCTCTTAGATGCCTTTGGATGTAACCTTAGGTGATGATAATAGATGTTTAGAGCTTGTTCCTTTATTTTTGTCACATAGCCTTATATTTATATGATTCCCTTGGTTGAATTTTATAATTGACAATTGGAAGGCCAACCCATAAGAAAACAAGATTCCCAAAAGATAAAATAGGCCCAAAAATAGAAAGTAAGATAGAAAGAGGTCAGGGGTTCCCAAAGGGGATGAGGGTGCTTGGGTGTTTACGTCCTAACTGGGTGCTAGTAGCTGAAGCCATAAAATATAAGCAAGTGAAGTATTGACTAGGATGTAGGGTATGTAAGACCAGAAAGAAGACTAGAAACAAATAAAAAAAGGCCAAAGATAGTTGTCAATTAATAGTTTTCTCGCTTAGGAATCATATGAATGTAAGTATGCTTTTACGGCCTAGAAATGTACCTAAGTTCTTGATTTTGTGTCTAAAATGGGAAAGATAAACAAGTGTACAATTGAAAATTTTCATTTTTATATATGTTTGAGGATTGAATTTCGTTGAATGAATTATTTACCCATCAATTCCTACAATGTTTCCCAAAAATGAGTAACAAAGAGAATACTTTGATAAGATAAAATGGATGTTGGGATTCTAAAGTCAACCCATACATGGTTGAAGAAAGTTTTAATGTTTCCAACAACACCAATATCCTTTTTGCAAGAAACCACGATAGCCATAGTTGAAAATGTATCAGCTAAAATCATGAAATTCATAGTTCTTCATAGACATCCCAATCATGAAATATATGTTATGAATTCCAATGGCCTGGATGGAATTGTGAGATGTGTGTAAAGACATGGATTCCTAGTGGTGAGATGTATGGTGCAACAATAAATACAATACTTGAAGTGGTGGTCATTTTATGTTCACATATGCATCTAATAGAAAAGTCTCATCATTGTAGTCTAAAGTGTTTTGGTAATAATACACCAATGTACCTTGATGCCCGGGCATAGTGTGCCTCCCAAACTAGTTGTTGTCAAGGCATGCCATCAAGTACACAAATATATCAATCTTTGATAAAATATTATTATGTACATTTAGAAATCCCAAACCTGTTTACCAATTGAAATGGTGGTGAATATGTCTTTGAGATCATTGTCAAATTATTATATTCAGACACCTAGTTTTGATTCAAACTTTAAAAACTATGATATCTAAAACAATAGATTGAAAATTTAAAAAATTGAATACTAAATTAATGAGAATAGGAATTCTTTTTAAACAAATGAAAATAGAAAGGGGACTGTACAAAGAGAAAATATTGTGAAAATGTGAAAAACACACCAATAAGGACTAATTTGTATCAATTGTAAATAACTAAATGTAATGTACTATTCAACCTTTTAGTGTTCCTAACGTGTATTCCAATGTTGTGAAAGCTAACTTATCTTCCTTTGTTCTAATTAATTATTGTATTTAGGTAGAAAGAGTATCATTAAGAAAACTAAGGCATTATTGTGTTGAGTATTTTTATTGTATCAAGTGAAAAAGGGAATGATTGTGTTCAATTAAGATGAAATTGGGAATTTAAGGTTGATTTAGGTGAGTTCAAATTTGGATATAATATATTGAGGATGAAATATATTATTTTTGTAAGAAATTAAGGGGAAAATGGGCCCAAATTTACTCCCTCAAACCAATAGTGACAATATATCGTCAATTTGTGTACAATAAGCCTTAAGTATGTACGGTAGATTGAACCAATCATTTGATTAGTTTAATTTGTTATGCAATTGGAGCTAATTGTGCCCCATCAAACCAAAACTATGATAATATAATTTCAACTGGAGCATGATTAGAACTAATTGTGTGGAGATCAAACCAATTACTTGATTAATTTAATTGAGTATGTACACAAACACAACAACACACCATAAATAAGAGGAGGATACCTATTATCTCAATAACACATGATCAAAGTATTTCTTAAAGGCAAAATTTAAAAATGATAATTCTAGATGAATATTAAGATTTTCCACAAATTTAGATATAGTTGTCAAGAATAGACAATGCAAAGTTGGTCCAAATAGAAAGGTATTGAAGAGAGGTAGAAAAATCAACAGGAATAGAGAAATTTTCCTATAATTTTTATTGTACTAATTTAAGAGGAATGTTAATGCATAATAGAAATAGGCACATAAGAAAAATATGATTTGAATTTCATGTTTTGTTAAATTTGAATATCTGAAAAACTTACTCACATTTCCATAATTCTATGCTTATCTCTCATATAATATTATCCTTCTTAGAAATATTAATAATGTAGTTCCACCTTGGAAGAATGGAATAAAAAATGGGGGTTTTTTTTGGTGCAAATGATATCCCTCCATTATTATCAATCCCCTAGGAATTTATACAATCTTTAAAACTATAAAAGTAAGTATATACTATGCATTTTTCAATAGGGATAAGTCTAATGTCACACACATACCTACCTTTGTCACTTTTAATGTTTTAATTTGAGTACTTGATGAAAAAATAAGGTTATATGCTCTTCGTATTTTTTCAAATGCTTTAAATTATTTTAAAAATTAATGTAAGAACTTTTTCACAAGAATGATATTGTACCATTCACTTATATATCAAAATGCACTAATAGATATATTTCTAAATTTTTTGAATATGAATTTAGTCCCTATTGACACACATGTCAACCCACAATGAGAAGGAACATGACAAAGAAGGACCAAAACTATTAACTCCTTTGGTTTTAAACTCCCACCATAGTAAAAAAACATCTATCTTATTCCCATCATTTATTATTTCAAGTTCTTTAATCAACCGTTCTTCAATGGTTTTTGGTTTCTCATGTCCTTCTTCATTATTTGTTTCTTCTTCTTGATCTGACTCTTCTTTTGTATTATCTCCTCCATGCCTTCTCCTTATATGCATAATTTTTTTTGATAAATCCTCTACTTACTACTATAATTTTTATGGAGTTTGATGTATTTATGCATAAAATCCTCTAAATCTTTCCATTATATCCTAAATCTATGATTTGATTGAAAGAGGGTTCCCGCAAGTGAGGATCATGAGGGACAATGTGCACATCAACGGACGCGTGAACAACAACATGAAGAGATCTCGAGAGGAGTGAGCATCAACCGAATTTGCAAGCAAAGATTTGAAACATGGGCAGAACCTGGTTAAGCCATAAAAATCTCCTCTATCTCATAGATCAAATGAGGTGTACATATAGGAGGTGCTGAGTAACCCCCAGTGCTGCAATCATGACAACTCGAGTAGAGAGGGGGAGTTACATTCCCATAATAGAAGTGTAACTCCCAATCATGCATATGATGCACTGACGTGCTGACGCACTGACGCGTAAGAGAATCTCATAATGACCCCTAAATGGCACATGGACCTACGATCTCACCTAAGTGAGATAACTCACCTAATGAACGAATTTTATTACTTAATTCATTCTCGTAATAAAA
Source organism: Taxus chinensis (assembly GCA_019776745.2). NCBI lineage: Eukaryota > Viridiplantae > Streptophyta > Pinopsida > Cupressales > Taxaceae > Taxus > Taxus chinensis. Next base: position 579,407,457 of record CM034146.1, read on the forward strand.
TATTTATTAGTAATTTTGTACAAGAAAAATATCCCAACCAGTGAAGGAAAACCTAGTGGGAAAAACATCCACCATAAGAGAAAAAAACACTCTCTAATCTAAGAAAGATGCCAAATATGGGTCCCAGCCATAGAAATCCTGAAAGGGTACCCATGTACAAAGAGGAAATCTCTCAGAAAGAAGAAGATAGAAGAAGAGGGAGATGAGAGGAATGTAGAAGATGCCATGGACGGATCTGAACTCTGCAGCTCTAGGAAGTCTCCCAGAAGAATATCAATGAAGAGATCCTCTGCCTCTGGATTGAAGAAGAGCCACCCACAACAAAATGTGTGCCTGCCCTTAGGAAGGACAGAAATGATGCGCTGGAAGTCCGCCCACTCCACAAAGGAAACTGAAGGCAGCAACACGAAGAACTCCGAGTCTGGTGCATGGAAGTGTGACATAGGTCTAGAGAGTGAGTGCCAAGGAATTGAAGGTAACGCTATGTGCGTAGAAGTGTTAGAGTGAAAAAGAGGAACACCCACATAAAGGATGTCCAAGTGATGTGAAGGGAATAAAACATCCTCCACAATAGAAAAGGGATTCAAAGCTGAGGGTGGATCAATGAAGGTCTCTGGAAATGTGGAAGTGACATGATTCTTGGAAGGGGCACTCCCAACAACAGACATGATGAAATCCTCTGAAACACCTGTAGATGGATGAGGGACCTGTAGTGCATCACAAGTAGACTTTGCGAAAAGATGACTAAGGTCAAGTAGATACTCGTCCCAATGAGGGGGCTCAAAAAAAAGAAGAGTGGTGTTAGATAGGTATGAGTCATCCAATGGAGGTAGATGAGTGAAAGGGGCCTCACACACTGGAAGTGGAAAGGAGGTTGGTGTGATGATTGTATGACACTGTATAGGAGACTGCTCGATATCTGATGAGATGTGGGATGTGTCGACACTCTCTGGAATAGTGAGAGAAAGAGGAGAAGAGTCCTTTGTAGTACTCTCGACATCAGAATTGGGTGCACAATCATCATCAGTAGAAGTAGAACCAAACGAGTCTATGTCAGTGGAATTTCCATCACACAAAGAAATGGAGGAGATGACTTAATCATCAGTAGCAACGGCGGCAGAATGTGAAGGGTCTCCATAGAGGGACTGAAGAATGCTCTAGACATGGTGAGGTGGATCTGAGTCTACCACATGAAACCAGAGAGAACGAGAGACATGCATCATCATGTGACCAAAGATGTGGTTGCAAGTGTCAAGGAATTCCTCTAGATGATGATGATTAGCAAGTGCAGGAACTGGCCCAAGCAAGAAGGGTATAAGACCCTCGTGGGTGAAGTAATGTTCCATGGAAGCAAACCAGGTTGAATAGTTCCCTCTCCCAGTGAGAAGTGGTGGAGGTTGTAAGGTGATCCTACGATGCTCAAGTCTAGAAAGATCACTCTCCATGATGAAAAATGCAAGATGCGCAAATGCAAGATGTCAGACTCGGCCAATAATGCGTCTGCGTGTGAAAGCCCAAGAGTACAGTCAACCCCCCAGAATGTGGCACTTTATAAATTATTTTGTTTACAAAAATAACAATTTCATCACATAATGTGTAAGAAATCATGCAACTTTGACTAAATAAGCGCTCAAAAATGAGTCGTGAGTCAAAAGTTATGGCATTATTAAGATTCCCACATCTGATGGAAACATTCAATAAACGCTGCAAACTAATTTAAAAAATGCCTGAAATGGGTGCAAAGGGTGTCGTGTGGGTACTCGTTGGAAACAACACAAAATTTTAGATAGGGTTTATTTTGACTGTGAGGGGAGATTAGCCTCCTGACAACCCCGGACCTCGCCCTCCGTCTTCGATGCTCGTAGGAGGGTGGATAAACAAGCCAAAAATAGCCTAGAAAATTAATTACATGCCATTACAATGAAATGTTTTTTTTTGAACACCTTAAAACATTAAAAAGAAGGTGAAATCCCACGTTTGGAAGAGCTGTTGTCAAACCATGCAATGACTGAGTCTCCCAAGTTGTTGAGAGGTAGATGCCACGTGGATCCACAAGATTCGCTCTGATACCATGAAAGAGGGTTTAAAACCCGCAAGTGAGGATCACGAGGGACAACGTGTAGAACCTGGTTAAGCCATAAAACTCTCCTCTATCTCATAGATCAAATGGAGTGTACATATAGGAGGTGCTGAGTAACCGCCAGTGCTGCAATCATGACAACTCGAGTAGAGAGGGGGAGTTACATTCCCAGAATAGAAGTGTAACTCCCAATGACGCATATGACGCACTAACGTGTTGAAGCGTAAGAGAATCTCATAATGACCCCTAAACGACACATGGACCTATGATCTCACCTAAGTGAGATGACTCACATGATGATGTGGAAAATAACACACACCAACATTGATACCAAATGATGAAGTGAAACAAACAACAACAAAAATTGTAATAGGGAAAGCAAAATTTCCAAAGAAAAAAATCAAGTAATCCTCATTATTCTTCTATTTGAATTACATACAAGGTCATCTTATTAAATTTTCAAAAAACTCCTAATCAACCTTGACTTATAATCCAAACTCGACTAGACTTACTATTTTTAATAAAACTTACTATTTAAGAAAATAGTTATTTTTTGTAAGTTTTACATTTTAATTTTCTAGATCCTACGAAATTGCATACATTATCCATTCACTTGAATTGATTTATTCATTGAGTTTCACCTCAAGTTGACTCATGGTTACAAAGATAGGGTATTTTGAAATTTAAAAAAAAATCAAATCAAATTTCAAACCCAATTTTTAGGCCCTACATGGATGATTTGGGTTTTCAATTTTTTTTGAAACATGCTACAAGTGGCTAACACAACTTAACATGTTGTAGATACAAATTCAAGAGATTTACATAAAAAATAATGGAGCCATTCTAGTTTTGGGATAAAAATTTATGGCCTCTGCAAGGTAGGCCACCAAATCTACATTTGAAATCTATGTAGAGAAACTCGCATTTTAATGTAAATGTTTTTTTTGTATTTTGTATCAATTAAAGGTATTTATGTTCTTTCCTTTATAGTTCTCCTTATTTTTTCTTGATGGAGACATATTATATTTAGTCCTCACATATTTATCAAATGAGAATAGTGGTGATATGTGTAAGCATTATAGGGCTTTGACTCTAACTGTAGCAATGAATGTTATGCCAGTTCTTTCCATTACATTAATATCAATTGTTTTTCTTTTTAATGTCAATCCTTACCATACAAATCCCATCCAATATCAATTATTTCAATTGCCACTAGATTACATTACATCATATGCTATAAAAGAAGAGATAAAAAGACACATTGCTTGTGTGATTAAATGTTGAAATTAAAAATTAAAAAATGGTATTTATGATGGGTATGACCATGACCACCTTTATCAAGATATTGAAGTTAATAAATTCCTATATATGTGAATAAATAACAAAAAAGCCCTAGATTTATTCCATACTTCAATATTAAACATTAGAAATAAATGAAAAGTGTAGCTTTGCAGGGATTTTTAGTCAACACATCATATACAAATAATAACTAACTCACAACAAGAATTAGATAGAATTGAATAAATCAAGCACATGAATAGTTATCGTATTCATTTACAATAAATGACTATTATCTCACAATAAGGACTAGATTGAATTGAATCAATCAAGTCAATTGCATGAATATCTCCACTAATAAATTACAAAATGACTATTTAAGATTTACAGTATATTAATATATAACAGTGAGAATGATGGGGTAAAAAGTGTTTTCTAGCCACTAAGGTACAAATTCAAAGAGATTCCAATAAAAAAGAATGAGGTTGAGATTGTGCCCTAGACGATTTGAGGAAATTAAATGCCTCTCAACCCTAAGTTTTAAGGAAAATATACATAAGGCATGCAATATTAACCTTTCAATTTTAAAAAAGTGCATTAATATCCACCAGAAAATAAATCAATTTTCTAGGATAGGAAATTAACAATTTAGAAATTGATAAGTGAAAATGGTTGGAAATGTTATAACAAATCCTTTCTTAAAGTAATAAATGATTATGGTTTTTGAATTTTTTATTGATATACTTTATATGTTGGGAAATATTAATTGGATCATAAGACCCCCTTTATTGGAGTAATAAATAAAATATTTTATTAATATAGTTTAAACATTAATACTATTTTTTGCTTTATTGTAAAAATTGAAAATAATAACAATTAAATTTAGTTGAACTCTTTCTCTCTCTCTCTCTCTATATATATATATATATACACACACACACACATGCAAGGGTTTTGAAATTTAATTAATAATGAGAAAATAAATTTCAAATCACATTGAAGAATACAAGTCGACATTGGAATATGTGCACATAACTCAAGAGGAAGGAGAGTCTGAGAGAGGGGAGATGTACATAGAGTTAACAATAAATAGTAACATGGATGGACACTAAACTAACGTACAACAGGGTTAAAATATGAATTAATTTGACCAATGGTGGGACCATCCAGTCACGTCACAAAATATTGGAACATACCAATAGGATAAGATGCTCCCATTTTTCATACATATCAAAAGATAAATTATGTTGCAGAGATAGTGATGCATGTCTAGAAAACAATGGTCATGGAGAAGTTTGTGGTATGTATATTTTACATGGGTTGATAGGAATATTCATGGGTTATAGAGAATTTGAATGAGATTTAACCCAATTTCAGCCTTCTATTAGAAAATATATGATTTTAAATTTTTCCATCTTCTTTAACAGTTCTTAAATCAAATAAATATCACACACCCTTGATTTTCTTAAAAAATGGAAGAAATATTTTTGATGTTTGTAGAATAGCGTGCATGGAATGAAATTGTCACAAAGCATACTATAAACTATGATTTTATTGTCTAGGGTTGCCTAAAAGTGGGCATTTCAAATTGTTTATATTCATGTTCATTAAATTACAACCATCCCTCAACATTCACATCCAATTTAAGATGTGATATTTATAAGATTGGAGTATAAAACCTATGTCGAAAACCTCTCATCCTTTATGAACACAATAAATTAATTGAAAATTTTGATTTGACATATCTAATATAATCCTACCTTAACAAACAAGGCATGTGTAAGGGTTGTCTCAAGACATTTTTCATGTGTAATTTTAATTTTTCCAAAGAATTTATTTTATTTTATTAGTGAAAATATTTTGAATTTAGTATCCTAATTATTTTAGACATCAAGGAATCATAAAAAAATGCAAAATAATATTATAAAACACTTAATTTATTTAGATAAGAGAAAACTGGGGGTGGCTAATTTCTTATGATTCTTGCAGGTGATGAGAGAGGAATCTTGCATGTGAATAATGTTATTTTTTAGAATATATATTCCCAAAAGGATAACCTCTTTGGTGTATGTTATATGATTCTTCTATTAGATGTAGATACTCAAATTTGGTGATTTACCCTTTGACATTATTAATTGCAATTATGTGTCTTGGCTAAGACAAACACCCACATTCTATCCCCACTTAGTGCATGTTGTTATCTCTTTCCTAACTTGCTCATTTACATACACCTATGTGTCAAAAAAATTGGAACGTTACTACCTAATACTAGTGCTCAAAATCTTCTTTCCACTGTGTAACTTTTTGATTTCACTTACATCTCCCCTATTCCAAAACAGTACAGTTCGGTCACATTTTATAATTTGGTCTTGGTCGACATGTATATTCATGTACCTACATACTTTCCAATTTTGTTTTTAATGACAATATGATTTATTAGGTCTTTTCATCTTCCTGATTCGACATCATCATAATAATTGACCTTAATATACCTATATAATGAAGTTAACATTACCTCATTTACACACCTAGAGATCCCATAATAAATCACTTGGTACACTCACTTAAAACACTCACAAAGGGAACCAAGTCAAGGATTTTAGCTTCGTTCACTCCCAAGCACACCAAGTTCACCACTCTAAAGTCTTAACAAGAGAATAATCCTATCAAGCATGACCAAAGTAGTTCAAGTTTCCAAATAGTTGCATTCATATAGATTTTACATGTTAGGTGGAGAACTGTGTATGGATTGAGGCCTCTTTAGAGTAGTGTCGATGTAGGCAGTGCATGAGTTGCACTTTAACCAAAAAATTAACCTTCTTGTAGGGTCTTCTACCCATGGTTAGGGTTTTGACATGAGTAAACTTATTACAGATGGTTTCACGACTATGCGACAAATAGGGATTGAAAATGAAGTACATTTCCAGCCTATTGAAGCACCTAGAAAGTAGCAGAGCTTAATTCCAAAGGAATCCAATACTATACAGAAGGGGCATGACCAAATTATACATCTCGAATGAGTTGTACGGTCCTGTACCAATGCATTTTCAAGTCACAATATCATAAGTGAAACATATCCAGTCTCTACACTCCCAAATTCTCTAGTTTGTGTACTTAGATATCTCTTTTATTACTCTATATAACTAATTTTATCTTCCTCTTGTTTATTTGAGATTTTATTTCACTAGTTATAAGTATTAGTACTTTATTCTGATGCTGTATAATTAATATTGGAAGTTAAGTAGTTAGAATACCCCTTTTAATGAACCTAACATTTCTTTCTATTGTTGTGCATTCTATTAAATTTGATAATCTTAAAAAGGGTGTAAACATTAATGATATGATGAATCAACATGGCATCAAATTTTTCCTACTTTGAATGTTGTATACATGGTGGGTGATATTGTTTGCATCCTGCCAAAATATATAGACAAAATGTGACAGTCACGATATTTTGATGCTTTAAATTTTGTAAGATATTTGAATGGTGGCCACCGCAAAGTATAGATTTCATTTCATTATATACCAAGGGTGCCATGAGACCCACAAAGGAAAAAAAAAAAGTTTCTTGTTCATATTGCCACTTTTTACATACATATCTATTAGGGAACTTGCAACTACAAATTTTTTTAAAAACCCCTTCTCCATTATGCTTTGGCATATGTCCATACCCTATTTCTAACCTCTTATTTTATCATAAGCTAGGATTATTCTAGAAAAAATGAATTTCTTAGGTTGGACACCTACTGGTTTCATTTTTTGAAATAGGTTCAATGCTTTATGAGGATGAAATGAAAGATTTTAATGACGTCCATGAGACTGAAGAGTCTATGGGACCACAAATCTGAGATTTTTAATCTAATTTCAGAATCCTTTCAATATCCACTCACCGAATATGAATCTTGAGGATGAAACCCGCGGTCACCTGAAGCTTTGTTCATTCGAAGAGTTCCTCTAGTCCATCCACCTTCAGGTTGTCTTCATATAGGATACAAATATCAGCATATGCCAAACACTCCATGACGAAATGACATTCTGTCTCAACGAACCCTTTGTTGTAGAAAAGACAAATCCTCCTTTCCCAATCTTCCTTTGGAATATTCCATCTACCAATTTTACATCGAAGATGGTGTGATCCGGTCCTTAATTGTGCCACTAGAATCCTTGCTTTTCCCTTGATAGCTGCCCCTAGATAAGTTTTTTCATCATGTTCCCTAGTGGGATTGAATTCTATGATATAATGTGCTTTCTTTCGACCAATCTGTCCCATCCACATGATATTCCTGAACTTTTCTATCACATAATTTTTTATGTCCATGTTGGTTGTTAGGACACTCTTGCAAGTTGATGCCCCATTTGTTCATCCATTTATTAGTTTGTTTCATCAAATTTTTCTTTCTATGCTCCAGAGTATTGTCCACAACAATTTTGGGCGAGTGAATATTTTCCATGCTTTCAACTTTTTTCAAATAGCTTATCATCTGAGATATTGCCGAAGCTTCCAATGAGGAAGTAACCGCTTCAGCCAGCAGGGTCTCATACGAAACAGTTGATTTGACTTTGAGAGTGCTTGTGATTAGATGTTTCTAGATTCTTTCTATCTGTCTCCACCCGTGATTTGACATGCTACTTCCCCAAACCTCACAGCCATATGAGAACAACCCAAGGGGACCAACAAACCAAAAAGGGTTTTCTTAGTTTTTCCAATCCCAAAGTTTAGCTTTCCTACACCTGTTTTGAAGTAGGTAAGATGCATTCCAACCTCCTTGAATCCTTTTTGCTTTACAAGTCTCCCAGCTAAGCTTGTGGTGAAAGTCAATCCCAAGATATTTGTATTCAGTGACTATTTCCAAAGGGCTCCCCTCAAAAAGAAAATTAATTTGTCTATGTTTCCTTTTCAAGGAGAAAATCATGATTTTTATTTTACTAGTGTTCACTTGCATCCTGAACTTCTTGGCAGAAGAGCTCTAGTGCTTTTAGTTGTTCCCTCAATCCTTGGGCTCTTTTTGAAATTAGGATAAGATTGTCAGCATATAGGAGTAACTTCACCACGTAACTTGCTAACTGTATACCTCCTCCCTCAGTTTTATTTAACCATTCCTCAATCTTGTCAATGTATAGACCAAATAAGGTGGGGGAAAAAGGGAAACCTTGCTTGACACCAATGTCACTACCGAAACATTCAGACATACCTTCTCCGGTTCTAAATTTAGCTCTGACCTACTCATACAACCTATGAACTACTACTCTAAACTCATCTGGAATCCCAAGTTCCTCCATCATGTTCCAAAGTTTTTATTTTGGGTATTGTGTTGAAATCTTTCCTGAAATTAAAAAAACAACCAAAAACTTCTTCTCCTGGGGTGTTCCAAACATTTTCAATCAAATGCATAAGAGTGATGCAGTGGTCAATTGTTGAGTGCTTAGGTTGGAATCCTGATTGCCCTTTTTCTTTTTTGCCCTCTCTTTTGGCCCAACTGCTGATTCTCCGTTCTATCATGACATCCAAAAATTTTACCAAGAAGAGGATTAATCATAATGGTGTGATAATTAGACAGATTATTAATGTCACCACTTTAAAATAAAGGAATAACAATGGTAGTTGTCCACTCTATTGGAAAGCCATTCTGATTGACATTATTGAATATTTTTCTAATGTGTGGTGTGAGGACGTCAACCCCCCATTTTAGAAATTCAGCGTGTAGCCCATTGATGTCTTGTGCTTTACCACTTGCAAGATTCTTTATGCCCTGCTTGATGTCTTCTGTCAAAAAAATCTCAATTAAAGTCTCAATTATTGGAGGAATATATTTTTGTTGGGAATGCTCATATAGGGTCCTTGCATATTCTAACCAATGAGCACATGTGATATTATTTTCTATGTATTTTTTCTTTTGTTGCAATTCCCTCCAAAAACCTTTGGGGTTGTGTTTTCCAAGAGAAATTAATTATGTCCTTCTCTTGCTTACATAGCTTTCTTTTTTGTGTTGTACCAGTCTCTCATAAGTATTTTTATTTTCTTTATTCATCTCACTTTTCTTCAAAGCTCTCTTGGCAGCTTTACACTCTTCATCATACCATGGGTTTGCCAGAAAAGTATTTGCCGCTCCTTTTGTAGGCTTAGATATTTCACAAGCACTTAGAGCCTTTTGGATTAAAGATATCAGCAGATTACTACGTACATAAACACTCATTCCCTTAGGTGTTCGTGTTCTCTATATCCTTCCTCATTATCTGAAATTGTTGTTTAAGGGCTGCAACAAAGATTTCCTTATTTTCTTTATTTAGAATGGTTTTTCCTTGTTTTTGAGATGCCTTTTGCATGTGATGAACCTGATTTATTTTTTGCCGATTTAAGACTGTCCCAAACTTTACCAAGAGAGGACTATGATCTGATTTTAGTTCGACAGGACAATCTCCAATTTCAAATTCAAGCAACCTGGAGATAGAACTTTGAGAACAGATTACATAGTCTACTACACTTTGACCATTGTATGTTTTACAAGTGATATTGCCTTATCTGGGCCAAGCCCTCATGCCATTACAAATGAACATGTTGTATAAGCTACATAGGCCTAGAAGCTCAACCCCAAAGTGAGTCACCCCTCCATTACCGTCTTGAGATAATCTTTCCCAAAGCTTGTTCTCTTCTTCCTTAAGCCATAACGGATTGTCTTCACCTCCTTCTAAGATGATCAACTAAAGAGATTGATTATTTGTAGTCCTTGCATTGAAATCACCTGACAAAATTATTTCTCCAGATGTACTAAAAATAAGAAATGTCTTTTTTTTATTGAAGTGTATGGATCTTTGCTATCTAGTTTTCTTCTCTTATATGTCTACGAACCTTTCAGTGCAAAGTAGCAGGCAGCCACTCAGATTGTTGTCTTGCCATATGTTATTTTTAGCCATATGTATTGCTTATTTGGATCTTCCTTTTCAACTTTGACTTGTTTCAAGCCTTATTTCCTTGATTAGCACTGTGATTCCGCTGTGACCTTTCTCTATTTCATTCCCTTCGTTCCAAACTAAAATTTTCTTGTAGCCTTCAAACTCTTGAACCTTGCAGCGTTCATGCTCATGAGTTTCTGTAAGAATAGTAATATCTTTCCCCTCTACTATGGGCCCCAAACCCGGTCCTCTTCTCCATGGATATCCTCTGCAATTCTAACTTACTATGTGCATGAATTCCCATGGGGCCCCTAATTCCTATTTATTGTTTGATAAATGATCACTCCCATTTCTCATTTGTGCCCATTTTCCTGCTTCCCTTGCTTTTCTCACTTTCTCCCATTATTTCTCCCATTCTTTCCAACTTGTTAACGTCTTATGCATCTTGTTATTATATATTGGATGAGGAGGTTACAAGCAATAAACCAAAATAAATATATTTTAAAAATTCACATTACCAATTTGATAAATCTAAAATTTTGTCTTCCATAACAAATTTTTGAATTAAATGCAAACGCAAAATTAGTGGAGATGTTATTTTTGTTTAAAAATAATGTGTGGCATATCGAAAACATTTTTGTTTTAGGTTCTGAATCATTGGCTTTCCACTGACCTCAATATTTAAAACCCTAGTAAATTACACCGGCAAAGACTAGCAGTGATTTGATCCAGTGACCGACTTCACTTTCTTCACCATACAATTGGGAATCTATAGTTGGAAATGATGTTTTAATGTGTACATGTAAATCACTATCTTGAGATATCAATAAATATTCTTAAAAAATCAGAGAGATCACATTGAGAATTATAAAAAGAAACAAGTCGTGCATGCTAAAACTGTTTATTATGAATGTACTTACAAAAGAATGATATGGGGGAAAATAAAATCTAATTCTTGAAACTTGTAGCATAATTGCATGGGCCTCCACAAACTATTACCTAAAGGTTTTTATTACATATTTGTCATCATTATCCCCAATCTTTATTGTGTTATTTTTTTCATGCACAAAAATAATGTTGCAATTCAAATCCCTATGAATGATGCAAGGATTATGATTGTGTAAATAAAGTAAACTGTTAAAAATTTTATGTGCCCAATTATTCAATGCCTTGATGGAGACACGTCGATGTTTATGTTGGTACCGTCTCAAGGTCCTAGATGTGCTAAAAGGTTATAAAATTCATGTCCATTCCTATCATCCAACCATGTAATATAACGAGAGATAATGTTTTTATTCCTTAGGGCCTTCAACATATTACTTATGCAAATAGTCTTTATATTGAATCATCATCTAGGTAATTCAGAGACACCTTGTTTTGTGCAACCTCAATACCATCTTCCTCATCAAAGACTCACTAGATTACCTCCATGTCACCATGTCCTAGAACCTCATACATTCTAGTTGGGTCCATAATGAGTCCCCTCAATAGTAAATTCCCCCCGAGTCTTGTGTCATTATTAGAACGATATAATATGCATAACATGGTTTAAATATAAAATGGGTTGAAAAAGATTGTACCCACCAAGGATCAAATTTGAAGTCGTCAATTCCCTTCAAATGTATTTCATCTTGTCATAGAAGGGTGATTCAAAATGTACACTTAAAAAAAATGAAATTTAAAATTACACTTCACTACTAAAAGGCATTAAAATATTACAAATTTTCAATATAATGTCTAACTAAAAAACTCATTTGTCGTGTAAATTGTATGCTAAGTTAATTTTTATAATTTGTTTATTTTACTAGGGTTTTTTCATGCTTTCACTTGCCATACTTCGCTGCTGAAAACTATGTGTCCATAGCTTTTATAGAGGTCTCCAGTTGGTCATATCATAGTGTCTTTCGGCTATTTTCCTACCACTAAGGAGGTGTGTAGCTTATAAATGGCCAACTCTCCTCCCATTGCAACATCTGTTGCAACTGGTGGAAATGGATCCCAAGTGCGCGAGGAAGTTTGTGCCTGAAATTTTACATGAGGTATGGACTTTGAATCCCCCCTGGATGTTATTATTTCTGATGAATGTTTAGATCTTGTGGTTAAGTGGTATCAAAACCATTCCTTATTGCTTATTTTTGTGGCCGCATACCCTCAAAATCCTACCTGCAAAACTGGATGAAAAACCATTGGGAGTCTAATGGTATCCTGGTTTCAGGTGTCTATAACCTCACCAAGGGGTTTTATCTATTTTCCTTTCGTGATCCTTCTCAACTCCAAGCCCTTTGCTTAAGGCGAATCGTGTTGGTACTTAGGAAATACCTTGCTTGTGCTTTCACCATGGACCCAAGATTTTAATCCTTCAGCCAAGTCTTCATTAAAAATCCCAGTTTGGATTGAACTTCCTAGCCTTCCTATTCATCTCTGGTCCTTCCTGTCAGAGATTGTGAAACCCATTGGCAGGGTGATTTTCCATGAACAAGAGCATTTTTTTTTGCTCGACCTAACAAGTGTGTGTGTTGAAGTGGACCTTGTGAAAGATCTGTGGGACCATATGGATATTCAAGTGGGTCCCTATGTATCTCTCAAAAGGTGGTTTATTTTAACCTCCCCAACACGTGTTTTTGTTGTCAGGCCCCAGACCATCGACATTCGGGATTTTCCACTTTTGGCTGCTCCAAGCCAACACCAACAACCCACAGTTCTAAGCCCAAAGATGACCCTCCAACTGATGGTTGGACTGTGGTTGGGACTAAGAAGAGCTCTAGTGTGAAACCTTCTGTTGAGGTTCCACCCACCTCCTCTTCCCCTCCTCGTCCAGGGATGAGGCAGGAGTTGGAGCCACCCCGCCCATCGGTTTCCATTCCTTCCAAACCCTCGCAGAGCAAGTTACTCTGTCCAATTCAGAGAATATGGGAATTTTGCATTCAACCTCTCTTCCTCTGTGATGCTCATGCAGTCCACCCTGAGAGGTTTTACATGGTGATATGAGGGGATAATGGGGCCAAAGCGCCGCTCCATTCATGTTGAGCATTCTGATTCAGACCAGCTTCTTCTTGCCAATAATTTTTCCATTCTCGGCTCCGAGGATGGAATTCCTGATGGGCAGGGGGAATATTGATATGTATTGATTTTTCATGAATTTCATGTCATGGAATGTTTGGGGTCTGACAAGAGCCCTCACAAAAAATTCTTCTGTTCGTTTAGCTTGTCAGCTTGTTGACAGTTTAGATATTATTTGTTTATAGGAAATTAAAATTTCTGGTTTTTTGCTTCAGAATACTCTAACTTGCATTGCCCCAGATTTTACGCATTTTCACATGCAACATATTGATGGCAGAGGTGGTGCTAGCATTTCCATTGTGCCAAAATTTTTTGGCATTAATCACTACCTTGGGCCATAGGATCCTAGTAATAGGGTTGTTTGGGTGATTATGAGTATTAATGACCTTTCTTTTGGTATTCTTAATGTTTATGCCCCTAATGATGGCTCCGAAAGAACAACTTTATGGAAATGGTTAGGTGATAACTTACCATTTGCTTATTGGCTAGTGTGTGGAGACTTTAATATGGTGGAGCACCCAGATGATAAATGTGGTGCCCTTCCTATGCGTTGGTGTATTGGTGAGTGTGTGGCCTGGTATTATTTTAAAATTTGTTGGGGTCTTTCCGATCCTTTCTCAGACGGACGACAGGAATTTAAAGCCCAAGCTTGGTTCACTTGGACCAATCTTCAAGAAGGATATGATCGGGTTTTAAAAAGACTCGACCGTGCACTTCTTTCATAACAACCTTTTTTTTATTTTGACATGCAAGGCTCCTCCGTTGTCAAGGTGTGGTCTGATGTGCTTTTTTCAGACCACCATCTGATCACATTTAAGGTTGTTTGGCAGGGGGCCCCTCCCAAGGTGCCCAATAATCAATTTTATCTTAATGTTTCTTTGTTGAGTCATCCTGGAGTGGTCCCACTCATTACCAAAATTTTGAACATGGTGCCATGTCTACCTTTTACTGCCACCTGGATTTCTTGGTGGGAGGTGGTGATTTAGCGCACCACCCGGTTCCTCCGTTGGTTTGGTAAACAGGTGGCCCGTGTCCGTAAGCGAGCTGATTCAGCTCTGCACAAAGAATTTAGAAGGATTTATCTACTTCTCGAGGACAATCCCTTTTGACACTCATCTTCAGCTCCAAGCTGTTGATATTTGGCATAAGCTCAAGCTCATTGAATCTCACTTGGCCCATGGTGCATAGATCCGGTCAAGGCTCCATTGGCTTAGGGTGGGAGACAAAGCCTCTAAAATATTTTTCAAATCCCTCCAGGCCAAGCATGCTCGTCAATAGATCAAAGCTATCTATGATTCACACCAAAAACTCACTAAGCTCCCAGAGATCACTCATGCTTTTGTCAAGCACTACCATCTGGTTTTCAAGCTCAGGAGGATTCGATTGAGCATGAGTTTGCCTTACAGAGATGTATTGATGTGGTGCCCAATAAATTTCACCCAGAGATCATGCTCATTGTGACGCCCCTCTCACCTTGGAGGAGCTCCATGTGGCCTTGCTCTATCTTATGGATAACAAGTCACCTGGTCTGGATGGTTTCCCATGTGAGTTCTATAAAGTGACTTGGTCCTTTGTGGGACTTGATCTACTTCGTGTCTACAATGAAGCTCTCCAAAATCAATTCTCTTGGGAGTTTCATCAATCAAGGAAAACATCAAGTTCATCCCCAAAGCTGGTGACCCTGAGCAGATAAATAATTGGTGGCCCATCACCCTTGTTGAATGTTTCTTATAAAATTCTTGCCAAGGCTTTGGCTCTTGCATTGCTAATCTTCTACCCAAAATTATTCGTCCTGAAAAAACTGGTTTTGTGAAAGGCCGGTACATTTTGGATAATCTTATTTTGTTTGGGAAGGCATGGAATGGGCTCTGTGTTTCCTCACAATGGCCTTTATTCCTCAAAATTGATACTTTCGAGAAGGCTTATGATCGTATAGAATGGCCTTTCATCCTTGCCATGCTCAAATCCCTCAACTTTGGTGAATTCTTCAACTCGACCATAAGCACTTTGTTTTCTAATGCTTCTTCCCTTACTCACCATCAATGGTCACCTATCCACTATCTTTTTCCTTTTCCACTCTATCAGACAAGGGTCCCCTCTCACCTGCTCTGTTTTTTCTTGTTGCTGATGTGTTGGGATATTTAATTTCCCATCAGGCTGCTCAAGGTGCATTCAGGGGATTTTCCTTCTTGATCATGTGATGCAACTTATCAATGGTCACTTCACTGATGATTCCTTTCTTACTATTGATGAATCTGAGCAGAATGTTGCCAGGGTCTTTGAGTGCCTCAACACATTTTATTTGGCTTCTGGCTCCAACATTCAATTGGTGAAAAATTTGGGCTACCGCTAGAGTTGTTTTCCTCTCCTGGACTGGTTGAAGGCCTACCCTGGAAATGGATTAGCCATGGTGAGCTATTTAAATTTTTGGGCATTCCCTTCACCTTTGATAGTGACTCGGTGACGTTGTGGTAGTATGTTATTAACAGGGTGGAGCAAAAAGTTACTAGGTGGTCTTCCAAACCCTTATCTTTGGCTGGTAAATTCCAAGTTTGCACTAAGATTCTTGCCACCACTCATGTCTACTACTCTGGGTGTTGGTGCCCTTCTCGTAATTTGTTTACCAGACTTTCCAAGCTGCTCCAAGAATTTTTATGGTGTAAAAGTTTTGGTTCAGTTGGCTTTCATAGAGTAGCTTGGGAAGTTTGTTGTCTTCCTCGTGATCAAGGTGGTATGGGAGTCATCGATGTCTCGGAAAAGTTGCATTATGCTCTAAGTGGGTGATTCGGTGCTTTTTTGGAAATCAGGCATGGAAAATCTTGCTTCGGCATTGCATTGAGTCTGGAGCCCCGTATGGAAAGAAGTGTTGGAATAATATAGGGCTTGCATACTCTTATTATCACCTTGGTTCCTGTCAAAATTACAGGTACCTTTGTTGCTAAAAGTATCTAGAAAGCCTTTGAGTTGGTTAAGCCTTTGATGTGTTGGGTTGGCGATGGTTTTTGCATAGGGATCTCTTTTAATTCTCATAATATTTGGTGGTCTCCCATCATCACTGATGACAATCTTCCACTTGCTGAAACTCCATGGGCATCAAAACTCTCTGAGCTTTATCGCAAGGGCATTCATACCATACAGGAGTTGGTTAACCATAGAGACTGGATTTCTTATCCGAGCTCAAGACAAAGTTCAATCTTGCCAATTCGGACCTCCCATCTATCTACAAAATTCAAGAGCTTCTTGCTAGATGTTATGCTCCACAAATTGGGGCTTAAACCTCCTGCAGCTTGGTGTGTGATTGGCGGTGGAATTGGGAAATTACTTTCCTTCATTACAACACTAGAACCATCTATCAACTGTTGAGCCCACTCTCACCTTCCATTGACAAGCTCAATGCTCGGTGGGGGTTGCAATCCATGCATTCCACTTGGCTTCGTCATCTTTTTCCGTACCTGGAATTCTCTTCTTGAGCCCAAAGTTAATCATTTCCTTTGGTGTCTGGTTTACCAAGGTCTTCCTATGGGAGAATGACTTAGTCATATTGGCATCCCTAATCCTAAATGTCCTTTTTTCTCTTGCCCTGAGTCATTTAAACACCTTTTTTGGTCTTGTCCCCATGCTCAGGTGATCTGGACTTGGATCCATTCTTTATTTCAGCCTTACCACCCTGAATTCTTTCATTGGCGTCTTGGCCTTATTTGGTGATTTTAGCCCTTGGCCTCATTACATTGACACACTTTGGCACTTTTTTTCGTGCTTGTATTTTGTTTCATATTTGGAAAGCTCACAATGCCTTAATTTTCAAGAAAGATCAATCTGTTACTTTTTTTTCCACTAATGACAAAGTGGTCATTTTGTCTACTGTGTGCATACAGATTCAAGCTCAAGATGCTAAGGTTGCCCTGGAGTTTTCTCATCTTCAGGAGCTTCTGGATCATTGGGGGAGTGCACCCTGCACTATGAGTTGGGTCTTGTGGATCCTCTTTGCCACCACCTCGGCCATCACTCCTCGATGACCGCCACTTGCAGGACCGCATCATAGAAGCCGCTCACGCAGCCACTGTTATGCCTCCCCTCGGGGCCGCCCTTCAGCCCCGTCCTCGTCTGGACCTAGCTGGAGCCTGCCTCCGAGGGGGAAGGGCATTTCTAGTTCTCCGAGGTGGGGCTCTCTGCCGCCGGGCTTACAGACTATTGCTAGATCGCCTCCCCCTGGATGGGGAATTATGGTTCCTTTACAAATGCATTTCCTGATCAATAGGATGGTTGGCAAGTTGATCCTCCCTTGGCTAAGCCGAATAGTGGGCATTTATCCCTCCTTGGGATGATCCTCCCCCTCCTCCTGGTGTTGTGGCATGTGCTTGATTTTAGACCGGTGTGATCTTTCTCTTGTGCTCTCTGCTTTCCCTTTGGGCGTTTTGATGTAGCCCACTCGTGGCATTTTTTTTTGTTGGTGCCCTTGTGGCATTTTATGGGACTGTGAGTATTCCAGTTGCCCCTTAGTATGTAACTCTCTTTATTTTAAATTAATATAAAATTATATCTATAAAAAAATTCTTTTCAATAACCTTGCACTTATTGAATTGAAGGTTTTAACAAATATATGAGAGGCATGCCCTGAATTCTACACAAATGTTATATTTGTTTCCTTAGGAAGGTATAGTCTAGTTTGAGAACAATAATATTTAAAATGGATAATCCTTAGTGTCTCCTCCATACCCATGTTTTTTATCTGTTAGGACAACTTTACTGGGAATGAAATTATTTGAAAGATGTGACACTATGATTACCTAAGTTGGTGATACTAAGGTTCATGTCTAATGCTAAAATTTAATTTTTTTCTACGCCCAACTTATAAATTTGTTACAAGGATTTTTCAAGCTTACAACTTCTGCAATTATTTTTTGAATCTTGATTATTTTAATTTAAATAAATTTCAAAATTATTATTAGATGTTATATATTTATTAATTTTGAATTTTTCATATTTATTTTATTTTATTTAATCAAATATATATTGAAATGAAATTACCTTTTTCATTTTTTCTATTAAGGATAACATGTTGTTTAATTTGTCATTTACGAAGGGTAAATCCTAACCCAACCTCTCAAATTACAATATGTGGAGCCCTTCAAATTTGATCACTTGTACCCACACATGATAAACATCATTAAAAGTTATTTAGGAAACCTCATCCATGTGTGACGTCACCCATCCACACAATAGGTGAAACAGTACAAAAAAAAGGAAATTTTTAATTTTTAATTTTTAATTGATTTTTTCCACTCAAATAAGTCGGTGCCACACGTGTATGAAAATTTTGTCCCATCCACAAGCGATAAGACTTTCCCCGAGATTGTTGACTACTATTTTTATTTTTTGTTTTTTTTCATTAAATTGATTTAATTGGAGAGGCATTTTTATCTACTGAAATAATAATTTGTATGTATTCCAACCAGAGTCCTTGAGTGTGCACCAACTGTATGAAGGCAGTATGAAACCTAGGCTCCAACTGTACAAAGGAAGTATGTAACTTGTGCACCTGGTGGTCCCTTCCTCACACCAGGATAAATTTTACTGAGGCTAGGAGATTGATCTTTAAAATGTAAAATGTAATGATTCCTTATAATAATAATAATAATAATTTGTATGTATTCAAAAATAGTTAAGCGATGTCTGTCAATCAAATGTCCCTTTTCAATCCACTCATCTGTAATAACTTTCATTCAACAGTAGAGTAGGTAACTCTCGAGTCTTTACAAACATAATAAATTATGAGATTCTCTTGATCTAATCTCATATGAGAAAAACAAGAGTGAGTTTGTTTACATGGAAATGGAAAGTAGGTTATTGGAGATGACCAGTTTTGAGTTTGAATTATGTTCAATTTATAATGAGACATCTTATGCAGAAGAACTCTTTGTTAAAAATTCGTCATGCATATAAATATAATGAAGAGCAAGAGCAGAAGCAGGCCAAGTTAGTGAGCTATCATAATCCAAAGTCTTGTAAGTTGGTAGCTGAAGAGAAGGGTTAGTTTCCTTTTGTTTTAGATGAAGAGTGGTACCAGGCCAAGCAAACAAGGTCTCGTAATAAAAGGATCACTATGATTTTGTCGAAAAACAACAAAGAATGCTACAACCATCACTTATAAGTTACAACAAATAGGAGAGAAAAAAATGCAAAAATAAGATAAAAGGAAGAACAAAGAGATATTGGTGCCACATGAGGTCTTTAAATCAAGGAAAAATAAAACTGGCATGTCCATTGAAAATAAAGGAGAAAGAGGAGATGAGCTTCATGATAACATATAAGCATATAGCCCCACGACCACTCCATTGTTGTGGTCATCAGAACTATATTTGAATGAGTTCATGAACATGAAAAATAATATTGAGTATATAAACAAAGGGACAAAAGAAGACATTAATATAAAGGAAATTATAGCAGTCAACAAGAACATTGAAAGAGAGAAAAAATGTTGAAAGAACAAGTTGCAAGATTGCAAAACAACTTAGAAAGAGGACAACATGAGTTGATCAACATAAGGTAATAATTAGCACAAACAATAAAAAAAGGAAAAAAAAACTCTGAGATAGAGAAAGAAAGTGAAACAACACAAATAACAAAGATCTAATTGCAAGCATGGAATTGAGAGAAATCCAACTAAGAAATAAAATAGAAGAAGCTAAATCTTGGGCATAAGTTGTAAGGGGTCCATCAAATGAGCAGAAATAAATCATAGAAAAAGAAATCATGAAACAAATGCAAGAATAAAAAGAAAAGAAGAGAAATCTAGTAAACATCATCATCAAGGGTTTAAAGGACTATGGATAGAAGGAAAGAACTGATATTTTAACAAGAGACTTATTTAAGGACAAGTTGAAGTGGACATGTTTAATTCAGTAAGCCAGTAGGATATGATAAAAGATAAAGGAAGGAATAAATAGGCATGTAAGAGTGGTCATGACAAGTATGGAGGACAAGAATGCAATCCTAAATAATAGGGGGTTTTCTATAGGCACTCATATATACTTTGACGATGATTTAACATTTTCCCAACAAGAGGAGTGAAGGAAATAATGGGAGAAAGTGAAAACAACAAGAGAGGCAAGAAAGTGGGCATGGTTGAAGAATGGGAAATCCCAAATCAACGAGCATTTTCCACACAAGAAATGGGGATACGGGGCCCCATGAGAATATCTATACATGGTAAGTTGGAATTGTAGAGGTTGCCCATGGAGAAGAGGACCAAGCTTGGGGCCCATAGCAGAGGTGAAGGATATTATTATTCTTACGGAAATACTTGAAACATGATGGATGTAAAGTTCCATACTTTTAAGGGTATAAGAAAATATCAGTATAGAATGAAGGGACAAAAGCAATTATAGGGCATGGAGGAGTCACAATGCTAATAAGGGAATTGTGGGATAAAACTCTATCAATAGAAAAGGAAGTCCCAAGTAAGCAGTTCATATGGCTGAAAATAATAGATAGTGAAGTGAAAATTAGGCTGGTTTCCTGCTACTTTGCCCCAAAAATTTCAAAGATCTACAAGAACAAAAATCTAGACAATGAAGATCCTTATGCTACTTAAAAAAAAGACATTTCTGTTTTCAGCGCCTTAGGGGAAATAGTCTTAATAGGTGATTTCAATACAAGGAAAATAAACATTCAATCCCTTTAGTTGATAAATGATGAAGGAGGCAATAAATATCCACTATAGCTTGAATAAAATGGGGACCAACTTTGGAAAAGAGACTCACAAGATAGGAATGGGAGTGTGACACACTTTGGAGCAAAACTATTAGGGCTATGTAGCTTGTATGGTATAGTCATTTGCAATGTCATGAGAGTGTGGCCAAGTTCATGAGGTGTCACATGTAAAACATACAATGGGAAAAGCATAGTGGATTATGTAATTTTCTCTCAGAAATCTATTTCTAGGATCTTGGGTTCGATATTGGGGATTTCCCTAGGGAGCTAAATTTGATCATATGTCACTTTTTGTAAAGTTTGGATTTCCCACAAACAAACAATAAGGTGGACAGTAACCAACACAAAAAAAATATGGCTCAATCTAAGGGGAAAATCCTCTTGTATCAAAAAAATTAGGAGTTCTTCACAACAACACTTAAACAACAACTTCAGGTGATAAAAAACTGCATAAGGAGGCAAGAAAACAATGAAGAGAGTGCTCATATAGGTAGCAGTATGTTGATTCCTATAATCCCCAAGGCATTAAAGGCTTGCAAAAGGTCCCGACCTAGGAGAGGGGATGAAAATACCTTCCTGGATAATCTATGGTATGATGATGCATGTAAGGCCACAAAAATATCCCTCAAAGAGAACGAAAACAACAAACAAAGCAAGAAAGATTATGAAAACTTGATAAAATCCAAAAGAGAGAGTTGTGTACTCTTAAGAAGGAAAGAATTAATATCTCTAATTAAACATAACCTCATAGGCTTTTGGAGAGAGCTACAACGAAAGAAAAAACAAATAGCAAATAATATCATAGATGGTCAATGTATAGAGTATACAAACTCCCATATGAACGAACACAAGAAAAAGATAAACCTCCCATAATTAACAAGTCAACCAATCTATTCTCGGTGGAAGATATCAAACAAGGCATAAATAAATTGACAGGAGGCAAGGTCCAAGACATAGAAGGGCTTCAAAGTAAATTTCTAAAATGGGGAGTTAAAACCCTTGCTCCACACATAATTTGATTTTTTAACAACGTCACACAAGTTGGTTTCCGATAGAATGGATAACTAGTGTAGTTATTCCTCTATACAAAAATGATAATGTTAATAATCCTTATAACTACGAAACTATTATGGTCAACCCTCTTCTTGGAAAATGTTACGGGAGATTGGTAGAGTGAAGAATCAATAGTTGGGTGGAAAAAGAGGGAAAAAGAGCTAAAGGGTAGGCATGATTTAGACCAAAACATTCCACCATTGACCATTGCATCACTCTTAGACATTTGATTAAATTTTTTTGGGACTCACAAGGGGAGGAAGTATTATTCTACTTTTTTGAATTTAAAAAATCCTTTGACACAATGCCTAGAGAAAAACTATGGAACGAAATGGAGGAACTTGGGAATCTTGATGAGTATAGAGCTATGTTGCATAAACGTTATGAGAAATTTAAAGCTAAAATCAGAACTAGCGAGGGCATGTCTAAATTTTTTGGTAGTGACATTAGTGTTAAACAGGGATGTCCTCTATCTCTTACTTTGTTTGGCCTAAAAATAAATAAATTAGAGGAATGGTTAAACAAAACAGATGGGAGTGATATCCAATTGGCGGGTTATGTGGTGAAGATACTTTTATATGCAGATGAACTTATTCTAATTGCAAAAATTTCCCATGATTTAAGAGAACATTTGAGGGCCTTAGAAATCTTTTTCCATGAGGTTGGGATGCAAGTGAACACTAGCAAGACCAAATTCATGATTTTTTCATTAAAAATGAAGAAGCAACATGTTATGTTTATCTTTGATGGTAACCCACTAGAAATAGTGGAAGAGTACAAATACCTTGGAATTATTTTCCACAATAGGATTAGCTGGGAGACATTTAGAGAAAAAATAATTTAGGGAGGGTGGAGAGTATCTTACCTACTTTAGAACAGGCACAAAAACGAAGAATGGGATTGGAAAACCAAGAAAACCTTCTTCAGTTTCATAGTCATGCCTGTTGTCCTCTATGGTTGTAAAGTATGGGGGAGTAGTGTGTGAAATCAAAAATGGAGAAAACTAGAGAGAATCCTAAAATATCTAATCCCTAGTACCATAAAAGTCAAAGCAACAGTTACATACATGATTCTTTTGGTTGAAACAAGAAATTTCCTAATGGAGGCATCAACATTAACTTGGTTGATGAGTTATTTAAAAAAAGTTGAAAACATGGATAACCATCGCTGGCAAAAAATGGTCATTAAGGAGGAGATGGACTTTAGGAAGAAGACGTGGATAAAACATTATAATAAGTTGATGAAAAAATGGGACATTGTGTTGTAAGATTACCCTAACACTATTGTAGATATAAAAAATTTTGTCTTAGAAAAATCTAGGACTTCCATGTGGACAAAACAAATTATCTGAAAAAACACACTATGTTAAAGAGTTTAACCCTACATGGGAGCATGGGGAAAAATTATATCTATAGGATGCTCTTACGGGTAAGGCTAGGATGTTCATGGCTTAGTTGAGGACCAGATCATGGTAGATAGATGGTCCCCAAGGAAAATTGGGAAGAAAGAACTTGTATAAAGGGGTGGCTAAAAACTGAATGAAACTTAATTTTGGAATGTGTCACATTTGAGGATATTCATTTATAATATGATCTAAAGGTAGGCATCGTAAATGAGTTATTTGACGAGTAAAGGATCCACAAAAAAAATAGCTTCCCAGTCAAGATTCAAATTAAAAGAGATGACATTGAAAGAAATATGAAAACATTTTGATGTTGTGGCTCTAAGTGGTCTCATAGATGTCATTAAAAATCTTTGATTCATTCATTCAATTGGGTTTAAAGATATCGTGTTTCATTTCAAAGGAGATACTTTAGCCTTTTATGTGTATGCTTGTGATACCCCATTGCTTGAATTGTGCCCCTTTAGTCTTGCTAGGGTTCTCCCGTCAGTCCTATTATAGTGAAAATTGGCTATTATCCCACTGCTAAGGCGGTGAGTTTCCTATAAATGGCCAAATCTCCTTCCATTGCAACAATTGTTGCAACTAGTGGTGAAAATGGCTCCCAAGCGTGCTCAAAAGTTCGTGTCAAAGGTCTATGACAAGGTATAGATTCTTAATCATCCCTAGATGTTGTTATTTTTGATGAATTCTTAGAACATGTGGTCAAATGGTATCGTAACAATTTCCTTATTTCTTATTTATGTGGACACATTCCCCCATAAACCTACCTGTAAAACTGAATAAAGAATCATTGGGATTCCAATGATATCCTAGTTTTAGGTATCCCTAACCTCACCAAAGGGTTTTATCTCTTTTCCTTTTATGAGTATTCTTAGCTCCAAACCCTCCTTAAGGTGACTTGTTGGTATTTGGGAAATTACCTTTTAGCGCTTTCCTAGTGGACTCCTGATTTTATCCCCATTAGCCAGGTTTAGTTAAAAATTCTAATTTGGATTGAACTTCATGGACTTCACGTTCATCTCTGGTCTTTCCTTCTAGAGATAGTGAAACTCATTAGCAGGGTGATATGCCATGAACAAGAGCATTTTTTATGCTCGTCCCAACAAGCAATTTTTTTTCGAAGTTGACCTTGTGAAAGATCTGCGGGACCGGCTGAATATTACTTCACAATCAAAGAATACTAAGAATATTACTTCAACATCTCTTCCTCTATGATTCTCTCATAGTCCACCACAAGAGGTGTCCCATGGTATGTGAGGAGTTAATGGGGACAAATTCCACTCCATTCATGTTGAGTTTTCTAATTTAGACCAGATCCCACTTGCTAATAATTTTACAATTATTAGCTCGGAGGATGGCATACCATACGGGAAGGGAGAGTTTGATATGTCTAATTTTTCATGATTTTTATCTCATGGAATGTAAGGGGTCTTATAAATCCCTCTTGCAAATATTCTGTTTGATTAACTTGCTAGTATTTTAGGGGCCTTGATATTATTTGTCTGTAGGAAATTAAAATTTCTAGTTTTTTTCTTCAAAATACGCTAACTTATATTACTCCAGCTTTTTTTAATTTTCACACTCAACACATTGATGACAAAGGTGACACTATAATTTCCATAGCCTCGAAATTCTCAGCCTCAATCACTTCTTTAGGCCAAGATCCTTCAAATCAGGCTATGTGGATGATAATGGCGATTAATGATCTTTCGTTTTGTATTCTTAATGTTTATGCTTCTAATGATGGCCTTGAAAGAATGACATTATGGGAATGGTTAGGTGACAAATTACCTTTAGCTTATTGGCTGGTGTATGGTGACTTTAATATGATATAACATCTAGATGATAAATTCAGTGCCCTCCTTATGCACTAGTGTGTTGGAAAGCGTGCAACTTGGTATTTCTTTAAAATCTGTTGAGGGATTTCTGATCCTTTTCTTAGACAACAGTAGGAATTTAAGGCCCAAGCTTGGTATACTTGGACCAATCTTCGAGAAGGATGCGATCAGATATTAAAAGACTTAATCATGTACTTCTCTCTCAGTAGCCTATTTTTTATTTTGACACACAAGGCTTCTCCCCTGTTATGGTGTGGTTAGATGTGCTTTTGTCAGATCATCGTCTAATTTATTTTAAGATTGTTTAGCGCAGGGCCTCGTTCAAAGTCCCATCTAATCAATTCCATCATAATGTTTCCTTGTTGAGTCACCCGGGGGTGGTCCCACTTATTGCTAAAGTTTGGAATATGGTGTTATGTCCGCCTTTTGCTACCAACTGGAACAAATGGTGAGAAGCGGTAATTCAACGCACCACCTGTTTCCTCCACCGGTTCAGTAAGCAGGTTGCTCGAGTACGTAAATGAGTAGACTTGGCTTTACACATATAATTCAGAAGGATATCTACTTTTCTTGAGTCTAATCCATTCGATATACCACTTCAGTTATAAGCTATTGATACTCGGCAAAAGCTCAAGCTCAAGGAATCTCACTTGACCCATGGTGCACAGATCCGGTTAAGGCTGCATTGGCTCAAAGTGGGAGAAAAAGTATTGAAACAATTTTTAAAATCCCTTTAGGCCAAACATGCTCATCAATAGATCAAAGATATTCAAGTTTCTCAACAACGACTCATGGATTTGATAGAGATCTCAAATAGTTTTGTTGAGCATTATTGGTTTGAGGTGGTCCTTGTCAAGATTTCTCCCAAGGATCATGACCAATGCAATGTTCCTCTTTCTTTAGATGATCTTTATGTCACTCTTTTATTCCTTGTTGATCATAAATCTTCGGGACTAGATGGATTTCCTTGTGAATTCTACAAAGTGACATGGTTGTTTGTTGGTCCCGACATGATCTAGGTCTATAATGAAGCTCTCCAATCCAATTCTCTTAGGAGTTTCATTAATCAAGGAAAAATTTAATTCATTCCTAAGGTTGGTGTTCCAAATGAGATTACTAATTGGAGGCTATCACCTTGTTGAATGTTTCATACAAAATTCTTGCTAAGGCCTCATTTCTTCGCATTGCAGATATTTTACCCAAGATTGTTCACCTAGAGCAAACATGTTTTGTAAAAGGCCGCTACATTTTGGATAATCAAGTATAATTGTTTGGGAAGGAATGGATTGGGCTCGGTTGTCTTTGCAACGACCATTATTTCTCAAAATTGACTTTGAAAAGGATTATGATCGTATCAAATGGCCATTTATTTTGGCTATGCTCATAACCTTAGGTTTTGGATAATTTTTCACCTTGGTGGTCGAAACTCTGTTCTCCAGTGTGTCTTCTTTCCTTACCATCGATGGTCATAAGTCTACCTGAATTGGCCTCTTCCACTCTATTAGACAAGGGTACCCTCTTGTGGCTTCCTTGTTTGTCTTAGCTGTTGATTCCCTTGGCTATCTTATTGCTCAATGTGTTGATCAAGGCCGTATTTGGAGAAATTTTTTACCAGATCATGTGAATCAACTCATGAATGGTCATTTTGTTGATGACTCATTTATTACTCTTGCTGAATCTAAGTAGAATATGGCTATTATTTTTTATTGCCTTTACATTTTTTGTCTTTCTTGAGGACCCACCATTCAGATGGCTAAGAAGTTGGGATATCGGAAAATTTACTGGATGATTTCAGACTGGTTAAAATCTTACCCCTAGAAGTGGATTGGTCACGGAGAGAAATTGAAATTTTTTGGCATCTATTTTTCCTTTGATAGTGATTCCGTCACTCTATGACAGTATGTGATTGAAAAAGTTGAATATAAAGTTTCTTGATGGTCTTCTGAACCCCTTTTCGTGGCTAGTAAATTCTATGTTTGTACCAAGTTTCTTGCGGACACCCAAGTTTATTATTCTACGTGTTCCTTCGCCAAGCTACTTTGGGACTACCTTTGTTGTAAAAGTTATGGTTCAGCTAGCTTTCATCATGTGGCTTGGGATGTATGTTTTCTCCCCCACAATTAAGGTGGCATGGGAATTATTGATGTGTAAAGGAAAAACATGTCTTTATGTTCTAAATGGGTTGTGCAATGTCTCTCCGGAAATCAATCCTGGAAAATCCTACTTCGATATTGTATTGCTTCTGGTGCTCCCTATGGAAAAAATGGTTGGAACAATATCGGGTTGCACACCTTGATTATCACTAGGGTTCCGGTCAATATTTTTGGCACTTTCATTGTCAAAAGTATATGGAAAGCTTTTGAATCTATGAAACCCCTATTGTGTTAGATTGGCGATGGATTTTGCACCTATCTCTCTTTCAATTATTATAATATCTAGTGATCTCCTATCATCACTGATGATAGTCTTTCACTTGCGGAAAATATGGAAATCAAGTCTCTCTATATTTCTCGCAAAGGGATTCACACCATTCTAGATTTGGTCTGTTGTAGAGACTAGATTCCTTGGCTCGAGATCAAGATGAAATTTAATCTTTCCAATCCAAACCTACTGTCTATCTACAGAATTCAATAATTAATGATAGATGTCATGCTCCACAAGCTTGGGCTTAATCCTCCAGATGCACGGTGGCGCTATTGGCGGTGGAACCATGATATTGATTTTTTCCACTACAATGTCGAGACCATTTTACTAGTTATTAAGCCCCAACTCACCTGCCATTTCCAAACTCAACGCCCACTGGGGCATACAATATGAGCAATATACATGGATTTGTAGGTTTTCCTATGCTTGGAACTCCTTACTTGAGCCTAAAATTAACCATTTTCTTTGGTGCCTTATTTATTAGGGCCTTCTTGTAGGTAAACATCTAAGTTACATCAGCATTACCAATCCTAAATGCCCTTTCTATTCTAAACCTAAATCATTTAAGCATTTTTTTTGGTCTTGTTCCCATGCTCAAGCCATCTGGTCTTGGATTCATTTGTTCTTTCAACCCCACCACCCAGATTTATTTCACTGGTGTTTGGATTTGTTTGGAGATTTCAGCCCATGGCCTAATTATATTGATAATATGTGGAAATTATTTAGATTTTGTATTCTATTTCATATTTGGAAATGTCAAAATTATATGTTATTCCAAAATGATCAATATGTTGCTTTATTCTCCACTAATGACAAAGTGGTTATATTGTCTATTATGCACCTATAGATTCAAGCTCTAGCAGAAAAATTTTATTTGGAATTTTATCACTTGCAGGAGTTTCTCACACACTAGGGGAGTCCACTGTGCATGATGATTTAGGTTCCTCAAAGACCCCTTGCCACCGCCACCTCGGCCATATCTGTCTTGGCGGCCTCCTCCACCAGGTCCGTGTTGTAGAAGACACTCTCGCAGTGACCACTTCACTTCTCCATGAGGTCGCCCTTCAACTCCATCCTCTTCCAGGACATGATGGAACCCTCCTCCAAGGGGGAAGGGTGTGACTATCTCTTCACGATGGGCCTCTCCTCTACCTAGAGTTCAAACGCTTTCTTTCTCTCCGCCCCCTAGTTGGGGGATTATTGTTCCTTTACATGAAAATGCCAGATTAGGATGGCTGATAGGTTGATCCTCCTTCGACCGAGCCATCAATTGGGGTGTTCATCCCTCCCCGAGATGATCCTCCTCCTCCTCCTCCTGGAGTGGCAGATTGTGCCTAGTGCTCTATGCTTTTTTGTAACTCTTGTGCTTTATATTTTCCCTTTGGGCATTTTTTGGTGGCTTTGTGGGACCGTGAGTTTTCCGATCACCCCTTCTCTTGTAACTCTCTTTTATTTTAGTTAATAGCAATCACATGCGAGAACTACAATGAAAACATCGAAAAGGATGTGGCATGAGAATGATGTGGAAACAAGAACAAAGTATAGTGTAAAAACGAAGAAAGGGAATAAATAAATGATGTTTTAAAATTAAATATTAAGTAATACATGTACAAGTAATGGAGAATACAATTATCAAATGTAGACAGTTGAAGAGGAGGGTAGACTGAGAAGGTAGAAGAGAAGAGAGGAATTGTAGTATAGAAGGGAAATGTAGTGGGGTTTATAAGGGGGAAAAGGTTTAGAGAATGAAGGCATGATTCCTTGTTATTGTGGGACTGCAATGTCATGAGAAATGTATAATGGAAATGCCAAAGGGGATGTTTAAGACCATCTTCAACAGAATTCTGTAGTTGAACTAAGTTTTATAATTATAAATAAAAATTACAAGTGTTGTTGTTTAATGTATTTCTCTGTAAACGATTGTATAAGGAAAACAAGATTTCAATGCAAATATGACTTTTAAAAATACAGGACCAAGTGATGAAATATATCACAAGAATTGGGCCTCATAATGTCTTTAATACCAAAATGAATTAATGATAGTGCCCTTTGTTGTTAAACCACCTTTGATGAGTCAAAACAGAATAATCCTTCCATATATTTGAAATAATAGTAATTGCTCTGTCAACAAAACCAATAATGCACACGCAACCTTTTTTATTAAGATGACATTTTTTATTAAAGAATAAGTCTCAGTCAGATGTAAAAATTATACAGATAGAAATGCGAATGAATGACCACCCTCATCAACAGCCAGCTTCAATACTAGAATCGATAATAATGAAGGAAAAAAAATTGAACATGAATGACATCTTGAGTAAGAACAATGAAATCACAGAATTTGAGACAAAAATATGGAATACATTTTCAACATGGCATATCCCTAATATCTATAAGAGTGGAGGGTTGAGGGAATACCATAATAAATGTCATCGACAAAGACACCATGGAAGAACCCTATTACCCAAATCAGCCCTAGTAGTGCAAGACATAGCTGTAATGGTGGACACAAATCCCATTTTGTAAGGCCCCCCCTCAAGAGCTACTTTTTGGGAGAGAGGATAGAATAATCCTAAAGGAGCACACCAAACCAAAAAAATATTAGAATGCGATGAAAATAAAGAACACTTGAAAATTTAAAAAACATGGTTTATTTAGAATAGATTTCAACACATATTGTAAGCATGACAAAAAATTTAGGTAAGTTCAAATTTTATTATTAAAATATAAGTTGAACACATTGGAAAGTAGGGGATGACAATATTAAGTTTGTAGGAGTTGTAATTTGCGGTGAAAATGTATGTTATTAAATTTTTTAAAGTTTGTATGATGGGTAGGAGGAAAATATTTCGTACAACTGCAACATCCATCAACAAAACACTTCCTCTTATGCCTTGATGGATGTCTATACCTTGCTGTAAATATCAAATGTTTCAAAATATCGTAAGTATGTTAGTAAAGGTGAGTTGATGAAGTTGATTTTTATTCTGTATTTAGTAATTATGATATGCCATGAAATGAAATCACATTCCGTTATCAGGTCAAACACTTAGTGTCCATTTATTAAAACTCCCATTTTTCCATTTAAATGTTCCCAAGGTCTTTTCAACAACCCCATTTTTTGAATAACATTATTTATCACTGCATTCTATGAGATGACATCTCTCTAGCCTGGCATTTTGTCAAATAGTTTGCATACCTTAAGTATGATGTCATATGTGACATACATATTAAAAAGGGGACATGCAACGACAACATTTAACAAAAGAACACATCTTATTATGCCTTATTATATGTATGTTGTTGCATTTCATGGATCAATTTCAAAGGGCTACAACCAAGGTTTACTCGAACTTATGACCTCCAACAACAATGCATGAGTTAGACATTGTTATACAACAATGGGTCAATCATGTCTACCAAATACTTAGTTTTCGCTAATGTGATAGGGCGGACAATGTCAGAAAAAGCCCCTTCTAAATCTCCCACAACATTCATCAATGGTCAATAAAAAACTTATAAAGAAAGCTATGAAATTATTAAATATTTATAATTAAAAAACATAAGTATAAATGGACATCAATATTAAACTTGGGCTAGAATCATAACTACAAAATCTCCCTCACCTTAAATACATCGAACAAACAATTTAAAAAACATGAAATCTCCCACCAAGAATATGTACAAATTTATTTGACCTTAATAAACTCAATGTAAAAAACAACACAAATACATCCTTTTCGAATGGATTAATTAAAAAGGATAGGAACACATGGATAAATTCAAAAGGATATGAACACATAGATTAATTAAAAAGATAAGAACCTAAAAACATTAGAAAATGACAAAAATTAATATTAAGGTTGATTAATTTCCCCTTCAAATGCAAAGTTTCAAACACTCCATTGATATGTTTAATGGGTTTTGAGTAGTGAGGAAAACACGCAAGAGTCAGGTGTGGAGCAACCTTTTTCAGAAAAATATCATGATTGATAGTTATTAAATATTTTAAGCTTCACTTTTATTTTTCTTTTCATTTAAGTAAAATCATTTTTCGGTCATACAAGAAAGTAGTTTCCTCTAGCTATTTTTGTTTTCTTAATTTTTTTGGCCATTCAAAAGATAGTTTGGGACGCCACTAAAAGGGTGAAGTAGTAGAAAACACTGCACTTCCACCATTTTTAGACACTGCCATACATTTCAAAGCACATGAAAAATGTTGGATCCTAAAGACTAAAATACCCCGTTCTAAATCTCCCATTATGAGAGAGGCTGTGAAGATATTGACAAAGGTTGGGAACTTCGGCTTTAAACGATTGCATTTGTATGCAATTTTCCAAGGTCTCATAGCAAAATAGAGAAATAACAAGGATTTGTCCATAATAAATAATAGATGTAACCAAATGTAAAAGAAATTTTATTTCTTATTATTTGAGAATATATCTAAACAAGGAAGTAGTCATTGAAACAAGAGACTTGGCATGTAGGCTTTTCCGTTCCCACTATAGGAGGCGAGATAATTTTGATCAGAAGAGTTGGGGAAGATTTTGTAGGTTAGAATTAGTATAAGGCCAAGTGCATGTGTCCCAAGTGAAGAGGCCATCAATAAAATCTTTGAATTCCTCTAACGTGTTGCAGACACCTCCAAGAGAGCGTTCCAAGGGGTAAAATGGGAGGAAGACGAACTTATCATTTCTTCCAGCATCTTTAAATACATCAAGCCAAGGAATATTTTTATGGAGTCATGTTGTTCATGAAGAGTCTACCATTATAGGTGAGGTGGTTAGGATGATATGTGTAGCGAGAGGGCATGGTAGTGAGGTCGACATGAAAGAGGGAACCCTGGTCATCTCAGTGCATTTAAGAAGAGAAGAAGAGCTTGCATTGAGTGATTGACTATTGAGAAACCTCGATAATATTATTGGCCTGATTAGTCTGCCAAAAATTGGAGGTTAAGAGTGAAGGAATCGACACCAATTTTCATGCACCAGTTTAATCTCTTTTTTAATGTTTCCACGCTATGACCATACAACATGTAATGAGAAAACACCATCCATGGCTATTCCACTTTGGCCAACATAACATTCCACGAAATCAGTTGGGATCGACAAAGTCAAATAGAATTCAGTTTTCTAATGCCCATTTGAGCCCCCCACGAACTGAAACTGTTGTTTATTACATCTGAAATGCCTCCCACCACACTCACTAGATTCAAAATTCGCATAATGGTGGGAGGAATGAGGAGAGTGGTCCATTTGAACAAGTAGAGCTCCCCAAATTCATCTCATTCTTCAATACCCTTGGCTGTCATTGTGAAATTCGTGTCCACACCGCCCAACACCTTGATCAAGCATTGGAACACCGCAAATAAGTGAGCTGAAATGCCCCTAATCACCTAAAATTGTTCATTCCTCAAGAATTCTTCAATGCTCACACCACTCCATCTCAATTCCAAAATTCTAGTTGCCATGATAGATATAAACAACACCACAATCCATACGCTGACAAGGTTGGTCAGCTGTAAACCAAACATTTTTCACTAAAATGTTAGTGCTCTTTAATCTATCAAACAACTAAAGTAACATATAATAAAAGCTACAAACAAGTTGAGCATTGAGATTCATTTACATACTACATATTGTAGTCATTGTTTCTGAACTAATAACATATTCTTATCGAGGAAAAGCTAAGAGCAGGGCAAAGCTAAACTATGGAGTAAATAGATCACCAAGCCCGACAATGCATTTTGAATCTTGTTAAAATTTCTTCTATCACTGAACCATATATCTAATCAGTTTGCACAAAAACAAGAAGGAAAAAATTATAGTAATTAATTGTATTCCATGATGAATTGGTCTAAAGATTATATTTTATTATTTCCTTTCCCCATTATGTTTTCTCCTCATATCCACAACTAATCACATGAATGGCTTCCTTGACAAGGGAAATCGAGTGTGTAGACTCCGGAACACCATCTTTTTCCATTAGAGTCGATGCAATAAACACAAGAGACAACCCAAATCTTTTCTAAAAGTTCTTCTGCGACATCAACGATGATTTCTCATGTTCTTCATAGCTTGAAAAACAATTTACAGATAGTCAACATTTTTCACATAATTTATTTTTTAATAAAGAGTTTGTAATTGCCCCCCTTTTAACCACCTTGGGCATGGTCATGGAGTTATAATACAATTTATAATACACCCCTACCTTTTAAGTCGATTGACTGCCAAACCCTTTGGGGCTCCCAACTCAAAAGTTTTAGCTTATAAAAAAACATTTACCAACCTTCAATTCCTTCTTCGATTTCTTCAAGATTGAAAGTTGAAGCACCTAATTCTGTTTTCTTAGAGGATTTCTTCCTGCAAGACAACTTTCTTGATGATTTCTTGCCCTTGTTGCGAGATTTGCCACAACAGCAACAGAACTAGGATGACCAACTATCACATGTCATCTTTTGAGGCTTATGAGAAACTAGAGGATCATACCCATAGAGAGCTTGCCTGTTGAAAATACATCTGGTACCCACATAAATTGCTCCCTGGATGCCATCACATGTAGAAATTGCATCTTCTTAGTTGCATGCTATCAAAAAAATATGCAGTGTGTACTTAGATCTGTAAGGTGGGGAGGAGAGGCGTGCAATGGCAGAACATGGGTGACCATACTCACCTATTCATGATGATGATGAAGGAGTGGCTAACTGCACCAAGGACTCCCGTACATATGCACCATTTTTTAACTGGCGTTGTGTTTTTCCCTACTGACATTCCATCCATTGGCCGCCATGTTTAAGCCAGATGCAAAGCCATGCATCGTTGACCAACAAATCTAATGCATTCATTCCTCTCTCGGGTGTTTATTCGAGAAGTCATCTTCCACCAATACAAATGCCTTTTGGCATAAATATAAAGGCAATTCCAATAGTAAATGGGTTTGAAGATGACAAGGGTTTTATAAAGATACCGAGAGGGGGTCAGAAGCAATGGGCTTAGAGTGGGAGTATGGGCAACGGGCATGGACACGTGTTGGGTGCCTCTTGTGTAATTATTTGAACGATATCAAATGCATAACACATGTAAATGAAATGAAATGAAAGATTTTAATGACAGTCCACGAGAAGAGTCTATGGGACCACAAAACTAAGATTTTTAATCTAATTTCATACTCCTTTCAATATCAGCTCTCCGGCTATGAATCTTGAGAATGAAACCCACGGTCGCCTGAAGCTTTGCTCATTCGAAGACTTCCTCTAGTCCGTCCACCTTCAGGTTGTTTTCATACAGGATACAAATATCATCGTATGTCGAACACTCCATGACGAAATGACATTCTGTCTCAATGAATCCTTTGTTGCAGAAAAGACAAATTCTCCTTTCCCAATCTTCCTTTGGAATATTCCATCTACCAATTTTGCATCAAAGATGGTGTGATCCGGTCCTTAACTGTGCCACTAGAATCCTTGCTTTACCCTTGATAGCTGTCCCTAGATAAGTTTTTTCATCATGTC
Organism: Taxus chinensis; assembly: GCA_019776745.2. Classification (NCBI taxonomy): domain Eukaryota; kingdom Viridiplantae; phylum Streptophyta; class Pinopsida; order Cupressales; family Taxaceae; genus Taxus; species Taxus chinensis. The sequence continues at coordinate 579,442,709 of CM034146.1, forward strand.
TCCCTAGTGGGATTGAATTCTCTGATATAATGTGCTTTCTTTCGACTGATTTGTCCCGTCCACATGACAGTCTTGAACTTTTCTATCACATAATTTTTTATGTCCCTATTGTTGTTAGCACACTCTTGCAAGTTGATGCCACATTTGTTCATCCATTTATTAGTCCGTTTCATCCAATGTGGCTATGAATCTTGAGAATGAAACCCACGGTCGCCTGAAGCTTTGCTCATTCGAAGAGTTCCTCTAGTCCGTCCACCTTCAGGTTGTTTTCATACAGAATACAAATATCATCGTATGCCGAACACTCCATGACGAAATGACATTCTGTCTCAATGAACCCTTTGTTGCAGAAAAGACAAATTCTCTTTTCCCAATCTTCCTTTGGAATATTCCATCTACCAGTTTTGCATCGAAGATGGTGTGATCCGTTCCTTAACTGTGCCACTAGAATCCTTGCTTTACCCTTAATAGCTGCCCCTATATAAGTTTTTTCATCATGTTCCCTAGTGGGATTGAATTCTCTGATATAATGTGCTTTCTTTCGACCAATTTGTCCCATCCACATGACAGTCTTGAACTTTTCTATCACATAATTTTTTATGTCCCTATTGTTGTTAGGACACTCTTACAAGTTGATGCCCCATTTGTTCATCCATTTATTAGTCTGTTTCATCCAATTTTTCTTTCTACGCTTCAGAGTATTGTCCACAACAATTTTGGGCCAGCGACGATTGTCCATGCTTTAAATTTTTTTCAAATAGCTTATCATCCGAGATATTACCGAAGCTTCCAACGAGGAAGTAACCGCTTCAACCAGCAAGATCTCATAAGGAACAGTTGATTTGACTTTGAGAATGCTTTTGATTAGATGTTTTTGGATTCTTTCTATCTGTCTCCACCCATGATTTGACATGCTACTTCCCCAAACCTCGCAGCCATAGAGATCAACCAGAGTGACCAACAAACCAAAAAGGGTTTTCTTAGTTTTCCAGTCCCAAAGTTTAGCTTTCCTACACCTCTTTTGAAGTAGGTAAGATGATTTCCAACCTCCCTAAATCCTTTTTGCTTTACAAGTCTCCCAGCTAAGCTTGTGGTGAAAGTCAATCCCAAGATATTTGTATTCAGTGACTATTTCCAAAGGGCACCCCTCAAAATGAAAGTTAATTTGTCTCTCTTTCCTTTTCAAGGAGAAAATCATGATTTTTGTTTTGTTAGTGTTCACTTGCATCCCGACTTCTTGGCAGAAGACCTCTAGTGCTTTTAGTTGTTCCCTTAATCCTTGGGCTGTTTTTGAAATTAGGATAAGATCGTTAGCATATAGGAGTAACTTCACCACGTAACTTGCTAACTGTATACCTCCTCCCTCAGTTTTATTTAACCATTCCTTAAGCTTGTCAATGTATAGACCAAATAAGGTGGGGGAAAGAGGGAAACCTTGCTTGAAACTAATGTCATTGCTAAAACATTCAGACATACCTTCTCTGGTTATGATTTTAGCTTTGACCTACTCTTACAGCCTATGAACTGCTACTCTAAACTCATTTGGAATACCAAGTTCCTCCATCATGTTGCAAAGTTTGTTTCTGGGTACTGTGTCAAAAGCTTTCCTAAAATAAACAAAACAACAAAAAGCTTCTTCTCCTTGGGTGTCCCAAACATTTTCAATCAAATGCCTAAGAGTGATGCAATGGTCAATTGTTGAGTGTTTAGGTCAGAATCTTGCTTGCCCTTATGCTCTTTTACCCTCTCTTTCGGCCCAACTGTTGATTCTCCATTCTATCATGCCTCCAAAAAGTTTACCAAGAAGAGGATTGATCATAATGGTGCGATAATTAGACGGATTATTAATGTCACCACTTTTAAACAAAGGAATAACAACACTAGTCGTCCACTCTGTCGGAAAGCCATTCTGATTGACATTATTGAATATTTTTCTGATGTGAGGTGTGAGGACCTCAACCCCCCATTATAGAAATTTAGCCTGTAGACCATCGATGTCTTGTGCTTTACCACTTGCTAGATTCTTTATGCCCTACTTGATGTCTTTTGTCGAAAAAAGCTCAATCGAAGTCTTGATTATGGGAGGAATATATTTTTGTTGGGAACGCTCATATAGGGTCCTTGCATATTCTAACCAATGAGCACATGTGATATTATTTTCTATGTATTTTTTCTTTTGTTGTAATTCCCTCCAAAAACATTTGGGGTTGTGTTTTCCAAGAGAAATTAATTTTGTCCTTCTCTTTCTCACATAACTTTCTTTTTTGTATTGTACCAGTCTCTCATACGTCTTTTTTATTTTCTTTGTTCATCTCACTTTTCTTCAAATCTCTCTTGGTAGCTTTACACTCTTCATCATACCATGGGTTTGCCGGAAAAGTATTTTCCGCTCCCTTTCTAGGTTTAGATCTTTCACAAGTACTTAGAGCCTTTTGGATTAAAGATATCAACAAATTACTATGTCCACAACCACTCATTCCCTTAGCTGTCGTGTTCTCTATATCCTTCTTCATTATCTAAAATTGTTGTTTAAGCGCTGCAACAAAGATTTCCTGTTTTTCTTTATTTAGAATGATTTTTCCTTGTTTTTGAGATGCCTTTTGCATGTGATGAACCCGATTTCTTTGTTACTGATTTAAGACTGTCCCGAGCTTTACCAAGAGAGAACTATGATCCGATTTTAGTTCGATAGGACAATCTCCAATTTCAAATTCAAGCAACCTGGAGATGAACTTCAAGAACAGATTACATAGTCTACTACACTTTGACCATTGTATGTTTTACAAGTGATATTGACTGATCTGGGCCAAGCCCTCATGCCATTACAAATGACCATGTTGTATAAGCTACATAGGCCTAGAAGCTCAACCCCAAAGTGAGTCACCCCTCCATTACTATCTTGAGATAATCTTTCCTAAAGCTTATTCTCTTCTTCCTTTAGCCATAATGGATTGTCTTCACCTCCTTCTAAGCTGATCAACTAAAGAGATTGATTATTTGTAGTCCCCGCATTGAAATCACCCAATACAATTATTTCTCCAGATGTACTAAAAACAGAAATGTCTATTTTTATTGAAGCGTATGGATCTTCGCTACCTAGTTTTCTTCTCTTATATGTCTTTGAACCTTTTGGTGCAAAGTAGCAGGCAACCAATCTGATTGTTGACTTGCCATCTGATATTTGTAGCCATATGTATTGTTTATTTGGATCTTCCTTTTCAACTTTGACAGTTTCAAGCCATATTTCCTTGATTAGCACTGTGATTCTACCATGACCTTTCCCTGTTTCATTCCCTTCGTTCTAAACTGAAATTTTCTTGTAGCCTTTAAACTTTGGAACCTTGCAACTTTCGTGCTCATGAGTTTCCATAAGAATAATAATATCTTTCCCCTCTGCTATGGGCCCCAAACCCAGTCCTCTTTTCCACGGATATTCTCTGCAATTCCAACTTACTATGTGCATGAATTCCTGTGGGGGCCCCTAATTCCTATTTCTTGTTTGATAAATGATCGCTGATTTGGGCTTTCCCATTTCTCATTTGTGCCCATTTTCCTGCTTCCCTTGCTTTTCTCACTTTTTCCCATTCTTTCCTTTGAACTTCTTGTTGAGCGAATGTCAAATCCTTGTCTAGATATATGTGTGTGCCTCTAAGAAGTCCCTTGTTTTTTAAAATAGTATGTTTGTCTTCTATTTTTCTCATGACAACTCGCATGTGGCGGCCCTTTCCTCTCTCTATTCTCTTACCAATCCTTTTTTCTTGTTGTATGTAGCCTATCCACTTCAATTTGTCTTTAAGAAAGTCTCTTGCCAATATGTCAGTTCTCTCTTTTTCACCAAAGTCTTTTAGACCCTCGATAATAAAATTTACTACTCTGTCTTGTTGATCTTTCTCTTCTTTTATATGTATTTTGATGTGTTTCTAAATGACTTGCCTTTGTTCATTTGATGATCCACTTACTAATTGTGACCAAGTTTTGGCTTCTTCTATCCGATCCGTTAGTTGATTTTCTTTTATTTCCATGTCTTTAATTGTTGATTAGATCTCATTTATCTGTATTGTTTCTTTCCCTTTTACCATTTCAGGGCTTTTTTCTCCTCCTGTTTTCATATGTCCTAGATCTTGTTTTAGCATGGTTAATTCTTGTTGTCCTCTTTCCATGAGGTTTTGGAGATTTAGTATCTGTTCTTTGAGAATTTTATTTTCTCTTTCCAACCTGTATCGAACTTTTGTAAGTTCTTTCCTCTCACTATTTTTTTGCAATCTTTGATTTTCTAAAATTCCAAGTCTTTCTTTCATGTTCATGAGCTCATTCACATACAATTCTGAAGACCACAATAGAGGGGTTGAAGTAGGACTGTATAGGTATTTAGGATCATGGATTGCGTCCTCTCATTCTTCTTTGTATGTTGCAGTTCTATTTATTTTGTTCGGTTTTTACTCCTTTTTACTATCCTTCTAACTTGATTGTTTTCCTTCCATTTTATATTCTCTGAAAAAGAAGTTCTCTTTGTTGTTTGTTGTCTTCGATAAAATCAAAGTGAGGTTTTTCTTCTAGGTTCTTCTTAATTTTTTGGCTTTCCTACGTCGTAGGATCCCCTTGTACTGTTTTGCATTCACAAAAACCAAATTTTTAGCTGTACTTGTTGTATGATTTTGAGAGATTTCTACATTTCCCAAAATTTTGTTTTCTATTGTTGTATGTGTTTCTGAAAAAGTAGATCTCTGTAGTGCCATATTTGGGTTATCTTTGAAACCCTCATGTTTTAAGCATGGTTTGCATGCCTTGTTGAAACTAGATTTGACAAATAAATATAAAGAATGGTGCAGAGAATGAAGGGGGTTTGGTGGGTCTACTTGAGAAACTGTCGTATTATTCTTTCCCCTGGTGTCAGATCTTGTCTGCCCTAGTGAACTTAACGTTAAAAACCATCCTATAAGAATATTAAAATAAATTTGGTGGGTCTACCTGGCTTGTCGAGCTGTGCCCTAGCTCCTAAGCAAAAATGTTGAAGCGGGGGGCCCACATTTTTGTTGTTTATTTGATCCGCTAGGCTCCACTCGCTCAGTCCTTCGCTAAAGTGCAAGTCCTCCTGCATTCCTGTTCCCATTGCTGTCCTCTTGCGCTGTTGTCGTCCCGTTTTTGCGTCCTTGTCACTGTTTGATTCGCTTCAATTGATTTGCCTCTTCTTCAAATCCAGTGTCTTCGCACAGTCGCAAAAGGTACAAATCCCACAAACTTGGCAGATAAGCAACGCCAAACCTTTTAATTCATATCTCCCGCCTCTCTCTCTCTCTCTCTTGAGCAAAACCAAAACCTCTGTTCCATCGACTGGGGAAATCCTCCTAAACCTCAAATCGATAAGAAGAGAATCTTCCCCTATTGCCCTGTTGTGGAAAACAGATTCCCCTCCAGCCAAAAAATTAGTCCCTCAAATATAAAAGGGGTCGACAAAAACTCTACACACGCATGATAAACATCGTTAAAAGTCATCCACGCCACCCGTCCGCACAAAAGGTCGAACCGAACTAAGGCAACTTTTAATTTTTAATTGATATTTTCCACTCAAATAAGCCGGTTCCACACGTGTATGGAAATTTTGTCCCGTCTACACTCGATAAGATTTTCCCCGAGATTGTCGACCACTCTTTTTCTTTTTTGTTTTTTTCCATTAAATTGATCTCTTTGTATGTATTCAAAAATAGTTAAGCCATGCCCGTCAATCAAATGTCCATTTTCAATCCACTCATCTGCTGCAACTTTCATTCAACAGTAGAGTAGGTAACTCTCCAGTCTCTATAAACATAATAAATTATCAGATTCTTCTCATCTGTTCTCATCTGATAAAAATAAGAGTGAGTTTGTTTATATGGAAATGGAAAGCAGATTATTGGAGCCGACCAGTTTTGAGTTTGAATTCTGTTCGGCATTTAATGAGGCAGCTTATGCAGAAGAACTCTTCGTTAATGGTGAAATTCGTCCTGCATATAAATATAATGAAGAGCAGGAGCAGGCCAAGTCAGCGAGGACTTGTAAGTTGCAGGCAGATGAAGAGAAGGGTCGTTTTCCCTTAATTGCTCTTCCAAATCAAGTATTTGTAAGATATGACCAGAGAGAAATCATGGCGAAGCTCCCTACAATTACAAGATCATCTGCTCAGAAGCTTCACGAAAATAGAAGAAAGTGTTTTCTGCCCTACAGACCAGCTTTGCTGGGCTGCAGTTCGTTAACGGGAGCTGTTGATAGTTGCCATGTTCTTTCTGTACATAAGCGAAAAAGAGCTGGTTAGGGTTTAGTCCAAGCTCAGATCCTCTATATCATAATATATATAGATATATTTATGTTTTTACATATTTTGTGGGTAGGCGTCCACCTTTGAATTTGTCTTTGTTGGGAAGTGTCAAAATCCGGTAATGTTTTCGGAACAGACTTTTTCTGACAATATTATTTTTTTCTCCTATACTAAAATAAATATATAAATATTTGGATTCTCTCCGGCATAATTTGCAACTCCCATATAATTACTAGTTTAATCTCCCACAGCCTATATATCATGTACTTATGTAAGAGTTAAGTAACTAATGGAAAAAATATTCTTAAAAAAAAGGCAAATCTCATGTGTTATGTTTACATTTTCATATTTTAAAAATATGTTTTAAGTGAATAGATTTGAAATAGAATGTAGTGGTTGTTTTTCTTCTTTCCGGAATTAAATTAAATAGAAAATAAATATTATAATTGCATTATTGTATGGAGATGTTTATTATCTTTAGAATTACAATGAATTTGTTTTGTGAAAAGGCATCCTACAATCATAGTTGGGGGAGTGGTTGTGGACTGTAACATAAGTGAGTTGTACCAAAGAGCTAAACAATTAGATAGATAAAATATATGTTCTCTAATAAAGTTTTTCAAAATTTACTAAAGTACACGGATTTTTAAATAACGGAGATGTAAACATAGGTGATGTATGAGTTCTTATTCTAATGGTTTTGGTGCTCTTTTTTGTGTCGGCCCCTTCCACTCATATCTGATTCCATTAAATTTGTGGGTTGTTCTTTGTCAAAATTTCCTCCCTGTTTTGTGTCATCACATGCACTAATATGATGCTAATTTTAATTTAATAAATCTATAAATCATAAGTTCATTAGTGTATTTAGTACAATCATATTAAGTCATGATAACTATCCCGTGTCAAAAGCAGTATTTAAAAAAATATCCGAACATTTTAAAAATAGTGCTATATGTAATATATTATTTACAATGATAAAAAAATAATTTAAATGAAAAACACAACAAACAAGAAAAGAGCTTGCGGACACCTTGGGTAAGCTTCTTAGATTACATTTAAAATGGGGTTCTCTTTTAAATTTTGATATACATGGTAAAACGTAGAAAAATCCACACATTTGAAGGCAAAAAAAAAAAAAAAAGTGGAGAAGGTGCGAGAAATATGTTTGGAAATTTTTAAAAACCCTTAAGAAAACAGAAGAGTTATTGGTATGGATTGGTGGCCATTATCTAGCACCAATGAACTCTTTTTTGACCTTCCCAAGTAGAAATGACAAGATACAAGATTGAATGCAACCCCATGGAAAGGGTGATAAAAGAGGTAAGGAAAGCGATAAAAGATACATCATATTATGAAGTAACAAAGAAGAGACCTGAAACCCATACTCCCATCATCCCTCAAATATAAAAAGCACCAAAGATACATAAATAAGGCAATCTATTCAGACCGATTGTCAACACAAGAGGCTTGCCTTGATACAATGTAGAATATCTTTTGACAAACAAAAAATTGAAACATTTGGCTCACATGTGAAAGACTCCACTCATTTCATGGATAGGATTAAAATGAAAAGCTTTCTATTAATGATTTATTGGTGACATTTGATGTGATCCAACTATTCATAAAAAATCCTCATTAATATTGCCATTGAAATAACTAGGACTGCCACACCTAACATTAAGAGATTAGTAGGAGTCTCCCTCCGGTCTAGTTTCTCTACTTTTAGAGGCGATTTCTTCAAAATAATAGTTAGTTGCTATGACATTTCCTCTATCCTCAGTGGTAGAAATTTTATACACTATGGATTTTGAGAATTGTGTTCTTCTTTCAACAGTACAAAAGTCCCGATAATATATCATATTTGTGGATGACACAAATCTATGTTTTTCCTTTAGTAAGGAGGACTAAGACCATGTGCTTATGCTACCTAAATGGAATATTTGAACACATCCAATTCTCAATAGAGATTGAAGCAAGAGGAAACCTTCCTTTTTTTGGTATCTTAACATCTAGAAAGCAAGAAGGTGGCCTTGTACATCAGAATTATATAAAGAAGACACATATTGTTTTCTATCTAGTAAATAACTCACACCACTACCCCACCCAAAAAAGGGCAGTTTTGACCCACTAGCAATAAGGGAAAGAAGAGTGTTAGATAAGGATCACTTATGAAATGAGATGAAGCATTTAACTAGGGCGTCACATTGTAATAAATATAAGGATAGACATATTCAAAGGGATTTTAAACAATCCTTATCTTGAGAAGGAAAGGAAAGAAATATTATAGGACAAAAGAAAACCCATGATTAAATTGTTTTATATGCAAGACCTCATATACATGATTGTGACAATTATAACAAGGGTGGGTTTCAAGGTGGTGTTCACTCCCTTGGAAATGTTAAGAAACATCCTTGATAAAGCGAAGGAACCTCAAAACTGAAAACTATATGCTGGAGTTTACTTGGTCCCGTGTTTGTGCGAAAAAACAAGACATTGGAGCATTGAAAACAAGACTAAAGGAACACAATGCACATATTCTACATGTGAGAAGATTGCAAAATCAACATTGGTAGAACATTCTTCCAATCTCAAACATCACATCTGAATAAAGATGCAAGACTGATTACAAAGGTGGAACATTCATTTGAAATAGAAAAAATTTCTAACTATTTAAATAAAGATGAAGGGCTTGTTTGAAGTAAATATTTGAAACCTTTAATGTATTTAACAATAAATAAATAATCGAGGGAATCATGGAATATGGATGGCCATGCATATAGTAAGGCCTTATATATTGCAACAAATTCTCTTTCTAGAAAATAAAATCTTTCTCTAATGATGATGGGTACCACAAACAGACCCCAAACATCAAGAAATCTTATTTCATGGGAAGTCTCTAGAATCCCCTTTGTCAATATTAACACTCACTACCAAATCCTAAAAAAGTAATGCTAATAGTTATGTAGTTACATTACAATAGAATCTTTATTGAATTGCATTATACTTTGCCTATTGGATTCAAATAACTATTCTCATCATGATTATGATAATATTGGAGGGACATCATAAGTCCATTAAAACATCCCCATTCTTTTAATTTAAGTTTATAAAGGTGGTGTTGTGCTATTTTTTACACCTTAAATACATTAAATGTGGGTAGGATGTAATATATGTTATATGATGACCATTCTAATTAAATTAATAAACATTAATAACATGATATAGACTAAAATATTAATTCATTGTACTATGATAAAATGATACAAAAATTTCTTAAAACACAAGAGAGGATAAATATTTAGCTATGTAAATAAGTAAAAACGTGATCAAGATGTGTATACTAGATAAGAAGGATGATATGAATCTAGAAATATTTTGTCTCTAGAGTTTTTCTTGGAAACATCTCTTATACTAAACCATATAGATCTTGATGGGACATATTATGATCTGGTCCCTTTTTGTATGGTTATAAAGGTTAGATATTCACATTATGGTCATGTTTTACACCCTTAAAATATAATGAATGAAAATGTGATATGAAAAATAATATATAGGATTTAAGGGTTTGTAACATGAGGTTATTCTAATTTAAATAATTTAGAATTAGCTTTGTATAATTAGAATAATACATTGATACTTGCAAAAACAATAAATGATAGCTAAAATATAAGAGAAGATGAAAAATTATTTGCAAAAGGTAGAACATCAGATATCTAGAAGTTTAGAAAGGGAAAACTAGATGATCTGAGATTGAAGGTGTTTCATTCTTGAAATTGGAATTAGAAAGTGCTCTAGTGTAAGACCATACAACTAATATGATGTCTTGCGCCTTTTTTATTGTCATAATTGGTATTGTACAATCTTGGAACTTCTTGTAGTGAGCTTTTATAATGTTTTATGGCCTTCACTTTTTTAGAAATATGCTTCATTGTATGTCACTCTTGTTTGTAAAACCTCTACATAAATTATAATAACCTGTAACAAGTAGAAATTGTATATACATGGAATACTCTTTAATAGATCATCAAAGAATGAAAAGATAAATCATTATATGTTGAGGCTAAAATACCATCGGTAGTCAACCCCTTCTTAACCATTCAATTGTGATCAAACCTCATGTAGTTTTCCTAGGTGCATGTGTAAGTTTGAATGTGAAATAAGCCAATCCCCAATGACTTCCCTTGTGTATCATGAAAAAAAGATAATGGGCTAACTATATATTTGAGAAATATACCCAAATCTGTAGTAATAAGCTTCAGTTGCTAGACTAAAACCATTTTATCCATTTAGGACCTTTGAAAATGCTTGGAGTGACTTTTCTCTTGCTAAGACATGTCTCTATGACCTTTGTATGCTTGGAAAGAGGGGAAGATAGAATCTTCAACCTTTTTGAGTGCTTCAAACCTATAATAGTGGCTCCTCTAAATAATGTGCACATCATTTAGGAATATATATGAATTCCTTGAGTGATTTTGGATTGTTATTTACAATAAGATCTTATGAAAGTGCTTGGTGGATGATAAAGTGATACTAACTTTCTTATATAACCTTTTATAGATGAAATATTATGATAAGACTGACCCTAGGAAGATTAAACAATGCATTTAATATATTAAAATTGAAAACTTGTAAACTCAGAAGATGTTCAAGGGAGTAGGATTATACAAGTCATCCAAGATCATAGTATATTCTACCCTAAACTGTACGGTTTTTCCTAGGTTGTTTATGATGTAAAATACGAGTTATGGAATGATGCGTAATGATTTAATTTAATTTGAATTATATATATATATATATATATATATATATATATGCAGAGTCATTACTGAAAAAAATAATGTATAAATTCTGGAATACATAAATGACACAAGTGAGCTAAGATGTAATGTTTGAAACCCTAAGAAAAGAAGAAAGAGAGAGGAATTAGCTAATTTATGATTGATATGGACCAGGAAAAGTGATGAAAAGATTGGACAGAGTGTTGTTACTACTCAGATAAATTCTGGAACTCACAGATACCATCATACAAGGGCACCCATAGTAGGGCACATGTTCCTGGGCGTTGGAGACCGCTTCTGGGCACCGATGAATGTGCAGATGATCAAAACCTGATTTCTATAGTTTCAAAAGATCTTTAATGTTGATCACTAGATAGTCACACAATGAATCTTGAAGCTACCTATAACCTATAAAATATAATTTCACCTGTACAAGCCCACAAACTGTATCAAACCTAAAAATAAAGATGCAATATGGGGAGTCAGATTAACGCTGACGTTCACCCTGAGAGTGAACTTATGACTGAGCGCTACACTACATCTTAGACTCCATTGGACCTAGAATATGATAATTTTTCTTAACATGGGAACATAACCAAACATGTCATTTACAAAGGATAATATAGCAAATTTGATTGTCTATAAGACAACCTAGGGAAGGTGAAATTACACACATAATATTTTCGAATTACAAAAAGAGTTGTTAGCTGAAGAGGTAAGGGACCATACATGTCATTCTAGACTATAGTATGACATGACCCCACTTAGGGATTCAATGATGAAATAGACAAAGTACAAGAATGATGCACATGGATGGGTTACTTCTATATACTACCACTGTTTAATGTTATTATTTTACCTATCAAAAGTTTACACTTAAATCTCTTAACATCTCTAGTGATCTACAGTTCCTATAATTCTTAGTTCATCCATTTATAGCCTTCATTTATAATATGAATCATCCTTTATACATCCCTTTTATCTATTATTGTCTTTTTCCATCAATTTATCACTATTACATCCTTTTAGTTTTTAGTCATCCCACTCCTCTCACTTGAGGCACACTTGGGTTGGAGATAAGATCACACATTCAAATTTCACCTTGCTAAAAGAATTGGTGAGTCTATCAAAAACTTCATAATATGTTGGGCGCTACTAGAGCTATATATGGTGGTTCAAAGATTGTTCTCAAATGTAATGACATATGGCCTCAATGTGCTTGTTCATTCATGGAAAACTGGATTCTTCACAATATTTTGTTGGTATCCAAATTTTTTCTCCTTTTCAGTCCAAGAAGCATCAGAGATATGGCATGAAGCTTGAATACAGATAGATCATGATGTACGTTTTTTTGTATCTGGGGATGTGATCTAACTGGCACTCAGATTTTTGGAGAGATGGATAGCACTTGAAAAGGACTTGATATTGTCCTAACTATTTTAGGTTGTGCCTTTCAACCAAGGTAAGAGAACCTATTTTGTAACCCTAAAATGGTGAAGGAGATGAAGATATCCCTCAATTTTTTTAAATAGTATGAAAATGCCTTGGGAAAATATGATCAACACTCCAAATTTGACTTTCACAAGTTGTCACTTCCAGATTATGGAGATACTTTCAATGCAAGGCAAGGGTCAATGAAGACATTGTATGATCCTGATTTGCTTTATACATTTTTTGTAAATAGATTAGATTCTTTTGTTGATACACAGGACAAAGCAGGGGTAGTATGGGTTGGATTAGTTTGTTTGAATGAATTTTGTTGGGAGATCGACAAGACAAACTTGACTATGCCAGATCTTTGAAAACCTCTACAATATTTGAATAAATATTAGATAAAATGATTCAAACAGTCAGGATGCTCTTTCAACCAGAAGAAATACACAAATGGAGGCCTAGGTTTATACTCTTCACATAATCTTTGAGACCTCAACAAAAAAGCTTGAGTTAAAGGACTCAATTAAACATAAAAATCTCTAATCAAATCACACCTAAGGTACCCCCAAAGGCTTACAAGCAATCTCTGTAATCAAGAAAGGTAAAGTGATTTTAAATTTGTTTATCTCTTTATCAAATGAAAGCTCTTCTGAATGTGAGATTGCAAATGCCACTAAACTATCAACAAGAAATGAGATTTGTGTGATTCCTAAAATTTTCAATGCAAGATTGCAACAAGAACAAGGAAAAATGTTTACAGACATTTCAACATGATAACAGACATCATATTTCCCAGAATAACATAGATTAATTCAAAATCTTGTTAGAATCATCAACAGGGGAGAGTTATTTAAACAATCTCAGAGTTGTGTGATGGCTATACACTTGTAACCAACTCAACATGAATGAAGATCTAACACAGAAGACACTAACCCAGTTTCTTGGAGGGTTTCTTAGAAAGATGAGCTTCTATCAAAATTTGCTCGTGATTTTCAATTTCTTGACCATTTGCATAAAAAATTCATGTAATATATAACTTTTCATTACAATTGATCCTTTTCCTCTCAAATCTTCCCTCCAAAAGTGAAATATTCGGAGCACCTTTGCTTTGTAATATTTTTGGAAAATGACATCTAACAGACTCACAAAAATTTTCCAGTTGTTCTTTCAAAAGGTGAATCATTAGAAAAATTTCATCATTATCCATTGTGGAGGCATGTTTTTCATCTCCAAAGCATGTGGGCCCCTTTCATTTCATCATTTCATACTTATCCCTCCAAAATTTGATTTTGTAACTTCTTGATTTGATCTTTCATGTTTTGGACGGGCTAGGGCAGAAAAAAATCATTTCAAAAACATCTCAAATCTGCAAATTGATGCTTAAAACCAATTACATTGGTCCTTACAGGAACAAACGACACGAATTCACCAAAAATTGATGAAAATTGATGCAAAATTCACATCTTCAAGCTTCCTGGAGCTCAAATGGCGGCTAAATTGAAAAATGCATAGTTACCATTGATCTGCCTTTCTCCCTTCAATCTGAGCCCTCCACGTGTCATAATTCGATTGAAAATGGGTTTGGGATTAATTTTTGATATTTTAACATTTTTGGAAGTATGTAAAAATTTGACATTTTTCTTTACCCCTCCGCCCTTGAGATTTGGTGGTGACACATGGCACGATGTGGGCCCCATTGGAATTGTGGCTCAATTATGCACATATTTCCACCTTTTTTGGAAAAAGGAAATTTTTCTAAAATATCTCCATGGGTCCGCCCTTTTTCAAGACATGTGTCCTCATATGATTAGATGAGGGGAAGTGCTCTGACTTCATATTTTATCTCCTTTTTACCAAAAGAAATTTTTTAATATTTCCTCCATTGACTCGCACCTCCGATTTTATCCCTGCCACGTGTCTATCCCTTTACTTCGTTGTGGGCTAGCGCTTCAATTTTTTCACTCTAACTCATTTTTCCAAAAAGGAAAAATTTCCCCTTTTCCTCCGATGGCCCGCTGACCCACTCTATGCTCTGAATGCTGCCATAGTGTCCTCTCCTGACTGGCCCGATGGACCCGCAACCTTTGATTTTATGCCCCTGCCACATGTCTCCCTCTACTTCACTTGTGCGATCCACATTTCAAATTATCACTCTAACCCTTTTTACCAAAAAGGAAAAATTTCCCTTTTTCCTCCGCTAGCCTTCCGATCCCACTTGTGCTCTGAACACATGACACGTGTCCACCCCTAACTCATTGTGGGCCTGCGCTCTGAAGTTGCCACATGTCCACTCCCTAATTGAAATGTAAAATTCTTTTAAGGCCTGCAGAATTTTTCTCCACCACTTTCCATCCTGATTTTGATGAGGATATGACAAGTGTCCCTATGAGGCATAAGGCTTGCACTCTGAATCCGACCACATGTTCCATTTCACCTTCGTTTTTTCTGCACTCTGAAGTGACACGTGTACCTCCTCTGATTGGACATGCAGAGACCTGTGGGGGAAATTTTATTTTCACTTTGCCAACTTTTTAAACACAAAAACCATTAATTTTTTCATACAATGACCCGCCGAACCTTCATTCCAATGCGACACACGTACCTTCTCTGGGACCTGAGGAGATTGCAGGGGGAAACTTAAAATTGATGGGAAAAGGACACGCATATGTTACCAGTTTTCAATCAGATGTAGAAATTTTCCAACCAAAAATGGCCACGTCTGAGGATGCTTAAATTTGAAGATGAATTTGATGGGAAAATGACTAGGACCTTGAAGATATGACTGTCATAAAAACACAAAACGTGTCAAGAATGCCGAAAAAAAAAATTTCCTTCACCGAGGTGAAGAATTTTTTGATCAAAAAATAAATGGGAAGTGATTTTAGGCAATTTATAACCATGGCAAGGGATTTTTTAGGGAAAATATGCATAAAACAAACAATCACGAGCTCCAAAGGCCGAGAAAAGTGAAAAAAATGGCAGAGGCATTTGAAAAGGGAAAAATTAGGGCACAAAACAGAGCATACATGCATATTTCTTTCGAATTAGGGAAAAACAATAAGTTTA
Organism: Taxus chinensis; assembly: GCA_019776745.2. Taxonomy (NCBI): domain Eukaryota; kingdom Viridiplantae; phylum Streptophyta; class Pinopsida; order Cupressales; family Taxaceae; genus Taxus; species Taxus chinensis. The sequence continues at coordinate 579,458,279 of CM034146.1, forward strand.
TGAGCATTTCAAGGCATTAAATCTAGATGGGAAAAGTTGTAGACCACCAATTTTGGAGAGAAAAACATTTCAGAGCATGCAAACAAAAGGAAAATTTAGGGCATAATGATAGAGGATCAAAATGGGCACCAACATTGGCTCCTGCTTAGGGATGGGCACTCCTAGTGATTGCTACAAGAACAATAAGTAGACCAAGTGCCAAAATAATCCAATGGGAAAAGGAATCATGAACCAAAGTCACCAAAAACTAGATGAGAAACTTAGAAAAATGGCTACCACACACCAAGGAAGACCACTAACTAACAAAACACAAAAAACAGAGCAAAAAACCAAACACTATACATTGTACAAGTTGGTAAGAAAACCGTGATTTCAAAGAAAATAAATCAAGGGCAAAAACTCCAAATGTCTTCCATGCTTGGATATGACCATGCCAAGAGGTTCTGATATGTTTTTAGCAACTGGAAATATACCTCTTTTTCTACTTTGTTTAATTTGTAAACCATCCAGTTTCTTTAAAGTTCCTCCATTGTGTTCAAGTCAAACCTTTTAACATTTTTCAAGGATGAATCAAGGACCAAATCTCCAAAAAAAATAGCATACTTAGGAGATATTTTTTCAATAACTTCATACTCCTTGAAATCCACACAACTCACAAAGTGATCAGTACTAGCATCTACCTACAAAAATTCAAAAGATGCATCATTTGGGTCTTCAATAAGGTACAACATCGTTCTTATCTCCATATAACTTCACTAAGTTTCCTTCAATGGGCATAGTGGTATAAGACATGTCCATTTGGACACTCCCACCAACACTTGTAGCCCATTTCCTTGATAATAACATACCCCATTTGGCAAGGAAATCAACAAGCACAACATCCAATTTTAAATTCTTATCTAGATAGGCTGCAAGTTATACCACCAAGATCTTTGACACACCCAACAAATGACACTTCCTTGGAATCCATAGGCAGTACACTTTCCATAGGATTTTGTCACTTTGATTCCCAATTCATTCATGACCTCTAAGAGGCATGACATTACATGAGGCTCCTGAACTCAAACATATAATTATGGAATAGCTTGTCTTTGATAACCAAGGTAGTGAAAAATGGATCCACGTTCAACTGAGATTTAACCAAAGAAGTTCCTAAGTAAACCTCAGGTGGTTCTCCCAACTCTTCTAACACTTGTGGCTATTAGAATTTTGCAATGGCAATAGGAATCTCAACCTTGATTCCAACTCTTCGTTGGGTATGCTCTCTTCCTATTTGAATCCTAAATATTCAAAAGACCTCTTCTTCTTCTCAGGAATCCTAAGACAATTCAACAATTGGGATAGAAATATTGATCTGACTCAAGACTGGGGCAATATCATGTGGAGCATTCTTTGGTAAAACAACACTGGAATGGAGACAAGTAGATTCATTAGATGGTATGGAAGTATTTTCAGTTGGCATGGGGAGGATCACAAGTTTTTCTTAGGGAGAATAGGGCCTTTACCAGATGTATTTTTCTTTGGAGTTTCTTTAGTAAGCAATGGAAATTTGGACGTGGCTTGTTTCCCTTTGGAAACCTTACTTCTTGTATTCTGCTCCTTCTCTTGGGAAACTACAAAATTCATAAGAAATTGCCTATCCTCTTATGAGGGTATACCTCCATCATACTTTTTGATCATCAATGCCCTCAAATATTCAAAATAATTGTTGGGAAGCTCAAAGGCTTGTACATTATCAATTTTTAAAACATGAGAAGGAGGAATAATATGTACCCATTGGATAAAATCCCAAAAAACAGCAGCAGTCCTAGCACTTATGACATCAGTTAAAGTTGCTCCCCTTGGTGAAGTTGCAAGGATCTCCATCATGCAGCCATCATCATCAATTTCATCATCAACTTTCTCTTCAATTTTCTGATCTGTTCCACATGGAGGATGGGGTAGAAAACACTCTGTTACACAATTCAATATGATTTGCATCATCAAAAACTTCCTGAACAGCAACAACCCTAGCAGTTAGTGGATCATACACTACCTTTTTTTCCTTGGCCTGAGATTGCCTATTTCCAAATCCAACAGGCCCTTTACCTTTGTCATCAAATCTCTAATCACCCCTAGGATGATTGGAAAATTTATCATGGTTCTGTGCTTTTTGCTGACCTTGTGAAGTCTTCCCAATTCCCTTCTCAGCTCTCGCCAACTTGTATGAGATTTCTGTAATAGCCCCTACCAAATTTTTCACCACTTCCTCCAAGTCTACACCCTTGCTAGCTTGAGGTTTTTTAGGGTTTATCAACTTTACACCATCTCTCTTGAGAGGTTTTCCAATTTCTTTGATATTGTTTTCAATTTGAAGTTCCATGGTGAAAGCTTGCCTTAGATTGGTAGGGTTCTTTTCTCTTAAGTTGTAGGCTTCCTGCTTATCAAATGCATCTTCATATTTGATTAAAAAAGATTGCTCAAAAGGCCTCAAATTAACTGGCATCCATCTCAAAGTTTTGTTAAACCTTGTGTTGAAGTCATGAAATGATTCATTGGGGTTCTTCTTGATATTCTCAAATTCAGAAAAGAGAAATCTAGGATCAGTCTTGTCACCATATTGCAACCTAAATGCATTCTTCATTTCAGTCCAAGAATCAATTGAATTATCAGGCAGAGCCTTGTACTAATCCCTAACATCCTCTTCTAGTGTATGAATGAAAATTTTACATACACATCTTCAAACTCTATTTCAAAATCCTCCATCATGTTAACAAAAAGTTTGAGATGCTGATCACCAGTTATAGCATTGTTACCTTGGAACTTTGGAAACCTATTTCTAACATCTTGTGGGACAACATTTGGGTAACCATCCATTCCTCTAAAGTATATAGGACCAAAGGTGTTAACAACAAATGGAGGTCTAGGCTGAGCCATATTGTTTGGTGGAGGTGATCTTGGGGGTGACACAATCTAATGAGGAGTGCAAGGTCTTTGGGGCTTAAGAATGTGGTTCACAAGATTGGTATTCTCTAAGTGCTGATTTTATTGCAAAGTTTTATTTGAATTGAAACATACAGGTGCAGATTGAAGAAGGAACTCATCAAGTACAGCAGAAGGACCTTCACTAGTTGAAGCAAACAATTTTATGAGAGGATTGCTTGAATCAGAATCACTAGAAGAAGAGTGATAATCCTCTACTAAAGGCTGATCTCTCTCACCAATGGATATACCTTTTCCTAATGTCTGACCTTTAACAACCTTCCAAACTCTTCTCCCTTCTAACTCTAAGTTCCTTGAATCTGAAAAAAACTTCTTAGCAGAGTCTCTAATGAAGAGAGATCTTCTTCCTTCCAGTTTTGTAGAGATTAGCAACACCAAAATAAATGACAGAAAGGTAAGACACTGGTATTTATCAAGATCAGAACAGCATGGAGTCGCCACTAAGGATTTTCACCCTAGTTGTGAAAATGCACTAAAATACTCTATCAAATACCAATCAGCACTGAAAATATTGCAAAAATTTATAGATCAGACCTTCCTTTTTCTTAAATTTATCAATCACAAATGCAAACGAAGTGCAACTATTACTTTAAACTAATAAAATTCAAGACAGAACTTGAAACCTTTGCATATACCTTGCAAATATGAGTATAGAATGATGCTTTAACAATATATTTGCATGTAGAACTTGCAAGATACATTACCATGGTTTGATATGCATTCAAATATCTCAAATATGTCAACTAAGAATGTCCCCGGACAATTCTAGGATCTAAATAGATTGACTACTAAGAATTAGTCAAACTTAGCAATGCAATGGCGACCACTAGTGTTGGTACCAAATTTGTTCTCCTTTTCAGTCTGAGCAGCATCAAAGATATGGCATGAAGCTTGAAGACAGATAGATCATGGTGTATGTCATTTTGTAGTTGGGGATGTGATCTAACTGGCACTCAGATTTGTGGAGATATGGATAGCACTCGAAATAGGACTTGATCTTGTCCTAACTGTTTTAGGTTGTGCCTTTCAACCAAGGTAAGAGAACCTATTTTGTAACCCTCAAATGGTGAAGGAGATGAAGATATCCCTCAATTTGTGCAAATAGTATGAAAAGACCTTGGGAAAATATGATCAACACTCAGAATCTGACTTTCACAAGTTGTCACTTCAAGATTATGGAGATAATTTCAATGCAAGGCAAGGGTTACTAAAGACATAATATGATCCTAATTTACTTTGTGCATTTTTGTAAATGGATTGTATTCTTTTGTTGATACACAGGGCAAGGATCAGGGGTAGTATGGGTTAGGATTAGTTGTTTTGAATGAATTTTTGGTGGGAGATTTTAGACAAGACTAACCAGAATTTGCCAAATCTTTGACAACCTTTGCATAAAATTTGTAAGACCTAAACAGATAAAATGCTTCAAAGAGGTTAAGGATACTCCTTCAACTAGGATATGTGGACACAAATGGAGGCCCAAATTTGTACTCTTCCACACAATATTTGACAACCTCAACACAAAATCTTGAGTAGATAAAACTCAATTAAAGCATCCAAAAATCTCTGATCTTATCATGACCTAAGGTGCACCCAAAGGTTTACAAGCAATCTCTGAATTCAAGGAAGGTAAAGTGATTTTAAATTTGTTTATCTCTTTATCAGATGAAAGCTCTTCTGAATGTGAGATTGCAAATTCCACTAAACTATCAACAAGAAATGAGACCATGTATGATTCTAAGAGAGATTTTAATGCAAGATTGCAACAAGAACAAGAAACATAAATTGCAGATTTTTTTTGAAACATAAGTGTAACAACATCATATTGCCAAGAGATAACACAAAATAATTCAGAATCTTGACCAAATTCATCAGCAGGGGAGATGTTATAAGAACAATCTTAGAGCTTGTGTGATGGCTTTACAACTTGTAACCAACTCAACATGATACAAAATGATGCAACACAAAGGACATTAAAATGGTTCTTGGAGGTGGATTTCTCAGAAGAATGGGCTTCTATCCCAGATTTTCTCGTGAAATTCTAAGTTTCCCGACCATTTGCATGAAAAATTCATGCAATATATAACCTTTTCATTCACTCATTGATCCTATTTCCCCTCAAATATTCCCTCCAAAAGTGGAATATTCGGAGCACCTTTGCTTTGCAATATTTTTGGAAAATGACATCTAACAGACTCACAAAAAGTTGCCAGTTGTTCTTTCAAAAGGTGAATCATTACAAAAATTTCATCATTATCCATTGTGGAGGCACGTTTTTCATCCTCAAAGCATGCAGGCCCCTTTCATTTCATCATTTCATCCTTATCCTTCCAAAATTTGACTTTGTAACTTCTTGATTTGATATTTCACATTTTGGATAGGCTAGGGGAAAAAAATTCACTTCAAAAACATCTCAAATCTGCAAATTGATCCTTAAAACCAATTGCATTGGTCCTTGTAGGCAAAAACGACATGAATTTGCCAAAAATTTGATGAAAATTGATGCAAAATTCACATCTCCAAGCTTTCCTGGAGCTCAAATGGTGGCAAAACTGAAAAATGCACAGTTACCATTGATCTTCCTTTCTCCCTTCAATTTGAGCCCTCCACATGTTAGGAATGCGATTGGAAATGGGTTTGGGATCACTTTTTGATATTTTAACATTTTTGGAAAAATGTAAAATTTTGACATTTTTCTCTGCCCCTCTGCCCTTGAGATTTGGTGCTGACACATGGCACAAGGTGGGTCCCATTGGAATCGTGGCTCGATTCTGCACATTTCCACCTTTTTTGGAAAAAGGATAAATTTTTCTAAAAAATATCCACGGGTCCTCCCTCCCACAAGACATGTGTCCTCATATGATTAGCTGAGGGGAAGCACTCTGACTTCGTATTTTAACTCCCATTTACCAAAGGAAAATTTTCAACATTTCCTTCGCGGACTCGTGCCTTCTGATTCTATCCTTGCCATGTGTCTCCTCTACTGATTCATTGTGGGCCAGCGCTTCAATTTTTTTTCACTCTAACTCATTTTTCGCTAAAAAGGAAAAATTTCCCCTTTTCCTCCGGTGGCCTACCAACCCACTCTATGCTCTGATGCTGCCATGTGTCCTCTCATGTCTCCCATCTTTACTTCATTATGGAGCCATGTTTTAAATTATCACTCTAACTGTTTTTGCCAAAAAGGCAAAATTTCCCTTTTTCCTCCTGTGGTCCGCCGACCCTGACTTTGTGCTCTAATGCTGCCACGTGTCTCTTTGTGATTCACTTTGGGACCCAAGGCCCCTTTTCCTCAACGTTTTTCATCCCTTTCGCCAAAAAAGGAAAAAAAATTTCTAAGTCCTCGCCAGCCTTCCATCCCACTTTTGATGAGAACACGACATGTTTCCACCCCTGACTCGATTTGCTGAAGGCTTGGATCTGAAGCCGCCACGTGTTCCATTTTACTTCATTGTGGGTCTGCACCTCCGAAATTGCCACGTGTCCTTCCCTGATTGGATGTGGGCCTTAGGAATTTCCTTTGTACAAATTTTTATTACAAAAGTTCCTTAAGGCACAAAATGACCCACCCGTCTGCCTTCATTCTATCATGCGACATGTGTACCTTCTCTGGGACCTGTGGAGCTGTGGGGGAAATTTTGATTTTTTGCCAAAAACCAAAAAATGTTAAGTTTTCAATCAGAACCCACCGAATCTTGTCCAATCACAAATTGCCACGTATGAGGAGATTTTTAAACTTAAAATTGATGGGCAAAGGACACCCGTATGATCGTCAATCAATGTAGAAATTTGATGCCCTAGGACACTAAAGATGAATTTGATAGAAAATGACACCCGTCTGACTGTCAAAAAACACAGAAAATGCCAGGGATGCCCAAAATCAATTTTTTCCTTCGACCAAGGTGGAGAATTTTTCAATCAAAAAACAAATGGGAAGTGATTTTAGGCAATTTATCGACCATGGAAAGGGATTTTGTAGGGGAAAATATGCATTAAAACAAACAATCACAAGCTCCAAAGGTCGGGAAAAGTGGAAAAAAATGGCAGAGTCCGTTTGAAAAGGGAAAAATTAGGGCAAAAAATAGGGCATACATGCATATTTCCTTCAAATTAGGGAAAAACAATAAGTTTATGAGCATTTCAAGGCATTCAATTTGGATGGGAAAAGTTGCAGATCACCAATTTGGGAGAAAAATGTTTTCAGAGCATGCAAACCAAAGGAAAATTTGGGTCAAAACGGTAGAGGATTAAAATGGGCACCGATAGCTTCTACATACCCTAATTTTTGCTATGAATGATAGGTGGCTTATCTTTAGGAATTTCCATATCAGACAAAATGCAACATAACCATATCACTTTGCACACATCTCCTCATGCGATGTGATACTCTACCTCAGTGGATGAGAGAGCAACAATAATTTTTCTTCTTGCTAATCCACGAGATAGGTCCAAATCTGAGATGAAAAACATATCCTAAAGTTGATTTCTTGTCATCAACAGATCCAACATGGTATGAGTCAGTATATCCCTTTAAGAATAATTGAGAGTTCTTCTGATATTACACGCCATAATCAACTTTACCTTAGACATATCTCAAAACAAGCTTCGCTAACTACCCAATGAAATATCTTTATCTCCTACATGAATCTATAAAGATAGCTAACAACAAAGCATATGTATGGTTTGGTTTAATTCAAGTAAATGAGACTACCCAACAAGCTTCCTATAGTGAATAATATCTACTTGAGGTGAATCCTAGACCCATATAAATGACTTATAAAGCCGAAATCCATTAGGCGAACTAGGACAGCATGTTGACAATGCTAAAAATTTCGCCATTTCAAATTTCCAGGAAACCCCTGGAATATTTCATTCTATTCCATTATAAAATACTTACAATTCTACTTGTGCTATATTTAAAAAGCTCTTAGATGATAAGTGACAGATTTTCAATACATTAAATTTATCATGTCGAAGGACTACTTAGGATACATTCCAAATCATCATACCAATAAAGAAATTGCCTAAACATCCCCGTGATCAATAGACTGCATCCACATACAACCAGATTCAGTGACGAAATTATCACACTTTCCAACAATTGTAGTAATATACAAATTGGAATATGAGGGGCTATAATTGAATTGATGTTCCATTAACTGATCATCTATTTGTATCTTCGTAATATGCCTATTGGAGACACTGTTTAAGTTGAACAACCATCCATGTGGAATTAGATGACACATCTTATTAGGATGTAACTCATCCATGTACAATCAGACAGATTGGGTTGGACGACCATACTTGTACCATGATATCGACCTGAGTTGGACAAGTGTCGGATGCTCATCTTTTTATTTTCGTCTCCATCCATGTATAGATCGTGCGTCTCTGATGTCAGTGGACATAAAACTCTTAGCTAGTCTTGATCTCTTATACAATGGGTGCAAAGGACATCCTCGTAGTCAATACCTCATTGTTGAGCATATCCCTGAGCAAACTAGTTGTGATTTGAAATGTTGGAGATAGATACATGCATACGCTTGTATTTTAAAGTTTGTAAAAATCTAGGTGCAACCAATGGGAATTTATTTCCGATAGGAAGATCGACACGTTATCATGACCGAAATTTTAGGCGAACTAGGCAGTAGTGACTACTAAAAATTCTGCCATTTCAAATTTCCAAAACCCCTAATATTTATTCTATTCCATTATAAAATACTTACAAAATACTCTTATTTAGAAAAAGCTACAGATTTTCAATATGATGTATAATATCTGTGACTACAAATACATCCAAATGATCATAACCAATATTAGAATGTCAAATATCTGGAATGACCCTAAGCATAAGAATACCAGATTCAGTGACGAAATTATCACACTTTCCAACAATTGTAGTATATACTGATTGGAACTAGCTTAATTATTGATGAACACATTGGGAAAGTATCCTATTTGTATACTTCGAAAGCCATTGGAAACACTGAGATTAAATGACGCTCAGGAGTCTCCCATGTATCTTCGAAAGCTAGGGATCCGCACAACTCAATGACAATGGTGCTCTCCTGTCACTGTTACACTCGAATGATTATCCACTGGATGGCACCTGTAAGAGTGAAAGAAATGACGTCAGTTATGGTCACTATTATCAGTTTTGGTCGATTATTATCATCATTTTGGTCGATTATGTTATTAGCAGGTTTGGAAATATGTCAATGTGACCTTCGAGTCTATCGCTTACAATTGTTGAACGTGTACTCGGATATGACATTGCTACGGTATAACATTACCTACACAGAGCCCATAAACCACATGGAAACGAGTTAGAAATCTTATATGTAATATGGTGGATCCACATTGACCCTGACGGTCACCTCGAGAGTGAAAATTACGACGGAAGCATTGTACTTTATGCCTAGAATGCATGTAGTCTCCTGTCCGCCACTTAGTGTAGAAATTGTTCCCTAGGACTCCTTTGGTGCAATTCGAGACTTGATAGTGACACAGTTGCCCACGAATGTAGCACCATGTAGCTACAATGCGAGGATGAACCATAGAAGGAGAGTGTGTCTTTCCTATGATATAAATACAGACATATGCTTAACCCTTCACTCCCTTGACATCTAATCTTTCATATGTTTTTTTTGTCTTGTGCTGTGCTTTCCCTGGTTCAATTTTTAAGATACTAAACTGAAATAGGCAATCGGCAAGTAATTATAAGTGTTCTTGGTCCCTAATTGCCATTAACAGAATAAACTGATGTATTAAGATGGTTCCCTGTATCTCTGCACATTTAGATACATTAAAAATTGGAATTGGTTCAAGAAACATAAGTGATGATGACGATGACGACGACGACGACGATGATTATCCGGATTTACGCTCCAGCTGCTTCTTTCGCTTTTACATCTCTGCTGCAGTTGCCTCTGGAAATAGCCTCACCATCAGGGGACCACTAACGTAGTGCACGTACTATTACTCCACTTCCTCTTCTTTGATAGTATTCGTTAATTTCCATCCCCCTTTTTTTTTGTTATGATTTTATGATTATGCTTACTAAGATATGGCAGCACTCATTTATGTTACAGAGCCAGAAAGATAGAAAGAGAGTGTGAATGATAGTTTTGAGGACCATTGGAGTTTTCTTTCTTAGTAATCATGTAAATGCTAGCATGCTTTTAGGACCTAGAAATGTACCCAAGTGCATGATTTTGTGTCTACATTTGCCCCCACGCTATGTTGTTGAGTGAATATTTGATAACATAAAGTAGATAAGAGATGCATACCTCATGATCCTCTAGAACGTAAGACAAAATGTGTGCCCAGTGGAAAAGTGAAGCGTGGAATGATGCAAAATGAAGTGTGAAGACTCAAAAAGGAAAATGACCCTAGAGGTGAAGCGTATGCGTTGTGTTGTACTTGTTTTTGTGCTTGTGATTTTTCCTTCTTATAAGGGTGGACTTACAAAAGAAGAGTAAAAGAATAGTCAAATTCCTATATATGATAAATTAGAGAAAAATGTGTATAAGTATGTAAAAGTGTGTTAAAGGAAAGTGTGCACCTGATGTAGAAGAGTGTAAAAGGATATAAAGGTAATTTGAACTTCTATGAAGAGTGATTATTTTGGGTGATCTCATGCCAATAGCAATTTTTTATGGTGATCTCACACTAAGTGAAAGTTTTTTGGGCAATCTCACGCCAAGTACGAGTTTTTTGGGTGATCTCATTTCAAGTTCGAGTTTTTTGGGCAATCACACACCAAAGAACAAGTTTTGGGGAGAGAGGTCTAGTGTTACTCTTCATCCATGAATTTTCCCGATAAGCGCCACTACAAATAGTGCATCCCTATTTTTTTCATTTTGTCCCAAGTTAGTTGGATTGATTGTACTGATTGTTCCAATTGAAGGAGATTGTAGGATATTGCATGCAGTTTGTATTCTAAGGCCAACACCTTATATTGTAAAATCAATCTGAAGGCTTATGTGAATTGTTTCAATCTGATAAGTTGACTATGTGTGCCCCGAGGAAATTAGCACCTAGGGGAGGAAACATGCACTCATGTACTTCTTTCTAGGTCAGGGCACTAGTGTTTATGTTGTGATTCTGACCCAAGTCTAATTTTGAGCCAGTACTATAACTATAAGCTATTATGATTTTGTGTTGTATTGTGTTATGTTATATCTTTGAGTTGTTGTATGGGGTGATTTTTTCACCAAATATATGCCCCCCTTGTTTGGGGTGCATGCGACGTTGGTAGGAGTGTGCGACCCAAAAGAGAGGAATTGATGTTGTGCTAAAGTGGATACCTGCAAGGGGTAGGGGATGTGCATGGTAGAAACCAAGGAACATGCAAACAAAGTGGCTAGATACATGTGCTAGAATAGAAAGGAGAAAATATTTGATATAAAAATAATGTAATAAGAAAATGTGCATACAAGATAGACCATGAAAAATAGGTTTCAAACATATGACATCGCTCACAATGTCACAATAAAATTAGGGCTGAAGTAACAAAAAGCATACAAAAAATGATGAAACAAGACATGCATCATAACCCACAAAAAATGGAATACAATGACAAAAAAGATCAAGAAAAATGTTTCAGATAGCCATGGTTGTATATAGTCCTGCAAATAAAATGATACACATGAAGCACCCATTATCATGTGAGTAAGATAAATGGTATGTCAAGGCATGTATGTATCAATGGAAAATAATGTGCTTGAAAGTAGAAGTAGTAAATAATAAAACAATATCACTTGTAATGTGTGAGTGTAGTAATGGTAAATGCCCCCAGGAGCCTCGGTGGCACTGGAAAAGGATACAATGTCAAACATCATTACAACATGTTAAAATCTGTAAGAGACCTGCATTCACTCCAAAAATACTAAGTGAATGCACATGTGTGTATATAGAAATATAATGACATACTTATAATCTAACTAGTATAGTAAGCAAAGTGCATCATGTAAGTAGTATAAGAAAGTTAGAATAAGTGCAACCAAGATTTGTAATATGTAGTGAATGTGAATGGGATGGCATGCAATGTGTGAAGATGGATAATAGAAGCATGTCCCCCAGTGGATGTATATGAGATGAGGTTCATTTATAAAATACCCCTCAAGAATCAAGAATGAGCCATAGCACAAGAGTGTGTCATTGGGAAATGGTTTGAAAATGTGCACTAGATAGATAGATCATGAAGCATAGAGTGTAAATATTGAATGTGGTGAGGTTAATTTCAAATTTATACCCTCAATTTTCAAGTATGAACCATATAACTAGAGTGCATCATAGGGTACACTGATACATTGTGTGTATCAAGATGTATAAGAGTAATAAGAAATACTAGATGTGAAGCACAAAGTGCAATGTGTATGTGTAAAGATTAAAAAGAACTGATAATGATGGAAAGGGGGGGGAATGATGCATTCAAAGTGTGATAAGGATAGAAGGATATGCATCAATAGTGAAGGGAAAGGGCCCTCCACCCGATGTCTTAGGAGGTAAAGGAATGTGTTGATGCTCTAAGGTTGGTGGAGTGTGAGAGTAATGATGTACATATGAAGGAGACCTATGTGGTGAGTGAGGTGGTGAACATGTATGTGAATGGATTGCATGAGTAGGGGACTTATGTTGATAATATGGACTAGTGAACCTATGAGGAAGAGAGCATTGTGAATTAGGACATGTGCGGATAGGAGAACTAGGTGTGGAATGTGCTTTAGATTTGAGAGGCTCTAGAGGAATAGATGTTGTAGCTGGTAGAAGGATATCATCAAGACTAGGTTTAGGTAATGATGTGTATGGTGAAACACCTTTTATAGTGATAAATTGTTTATTGTGAATGCATTTGAGAAACGAATGATGCATGGAGGTAATATCTTGAGCGACACAGGGCTAAGGAAGAGCTGGGAGCATGTCACAACCTTTGATTGAAGATGGAGTAAAAAATGGCATGAGCATGGTAAGAGGGCCAATTATAATGGGCAGATTGATGTAACCAAAATAAATAGGAACTAGATATGTGATCTTAGAGATTGGACATTTGATAGCCATAAGAAGGGAAATAGAGCATACACTAGATAGATCACATTATTATTGACAGTATATGAGTCGATAGAAGCATTGATATGCAATGATTCATAAGTGAATGTAGCATGATAGTCATGATATGAGAATGAAATGAGTGGTGGTGATGTTTCAATAGAAGTGGAAAAAAATTCAAGAGGCCCCGATGAAGGAGGGGGAAAAACTTAATACGTATGATTAGTAGAAGAATTAGGATCTTGTGTGTCGTTCTTAGGCAAAGGGTCATTGAAGATTTTAAGATTCTTGTTATCATTGACCGGATTAGAAGTATATGGCACATGGGGATCAAGTGAATTATTGTCAATGAGATCTTGGATGAGATGTTTGATTTTGAGAAAGTGATCAGTAGAATTCCGAATGCATTGATTATAGTCACATTTAGAATTTTCATCATAATTATGGCCACGAGGGTTAGATGGATCAAGATTGAGTGGCGGTGGAAGAGTGATTAGATTTCTTTCGAGGAGTTGAGGTAATAGAAACTGATGTGCATATGGTAACTTGGTGAAAGAATGCTTTGGAGGTTGTCATTCAATATTTGCAGGTGGAGAGATGACATTAATGGTTTCCTTTGCTTCAGTGGGCTTAGGAGATGGCTTGAATGTTGGGTTATATTGAAACCTATTAGAATTTGATGAAGAAAAATCATGATACTTGAGTTTGCCCCATAGAAAGTTTGAGTTCATGCATTTTAAGTGTATGGCATAATTGATCAAATGAATGAGAGGGCTTAAAGATAACACTTTTCCTTTAGTGGTGGTAAAAGGATTTGCACAAAAAATATTGTAATTCTGAATCAACAAGTACATTGGTGATCTTAGATAGATTATTTTTATAACGTAACACATAATATGTTAGATGCTCGTTAGATATTTGTTTGATTTGAGTGAGTTGTGCATAAGATATTTTTGTACCAATATTAATTCAAAAGTGAGCAAGTAAAGCATCAAATAGATGCATGAAAGAAGTTACCGAGTGAACATGTAGATCACAAAACCAATGCTTGGTGTAATCATGAAGACCTCCTACGAAATAGCTTAGCTAACAATTTATGATCATCCGCATAAATCTAGACATGCCACATGAAAATCTTGGGGATTCTCTTGAGGCTTACCATGGCCATTGAAAATGGCAAACTTAGGGGTGATGAATTTTAGAGGAAGTGAATAAGAATAAATGGCGGGTACAAAATGGGTGTGAATAAGTAAGGAGGAATCAAGAGATGAAGAGGAGTGTGAAGTAGCCTACTGTAACTGATGGATTTGAATTTAGAGGTCTTGATATAATAAATCTAGGTCTTGGGTGTCAGAAGAGTAACCAAGTTGTGCATTATAAACATTGGTATGGATGAGGGGAGCGGGTAGAAATATGAATGGAAGTAGGAATGTTAAGAGGTTGTGTGGAGGCCATGGTAACAAAAGAGGAACCTATAAGATGAAAGATCCCCACCTATGTTGTCCTTATTTTTTCCTGATTGGCTTGGGTCTTGGATCCTTTCTTACAATGTTAGATAGCAACAATAAAGCATAACCAACACTAATAGCTCCAAAGATCATGCAAAAATCAGACTTACTAATTACTGCATTTATACTTCAAAAATGATGACTAGGGTTTATTAAGAAAAGCTCCACGACATCACACTAATAATTTTATTTCTATAAAAAATGATTTCTATATTATTAGCAACCCAAATATGCATTAAATCTGATTTTTATAGGCAAATAATGAATGTAAAACAATTAAGAAAATCTGCATAAAAGTATGTCTGAAAATACCTCTTAAAACCCTCCAGAAAATTCTAAAATTTATTTCTCTAGGTCCAAAAACAATAGTTTAATAGACTTCATACAAATTAGAAATGGAAATACCTCTGAAATAGCATAGAACATCGAAAAAAGTGAGTCTTCCAACACTAGGAAAATTGATAACTGCAAATGCAAATTTATTATTCAACACACACTACCTGAATAATTAAAATTTGTGAAGATCAATAGGATTCCCTAAGTAGGAAATCCCTCACAATTATCTTGGGGTTTTCTTCCACAAGAGTGATGAATCCTAAGATTTTTCTTCCTTTGATTGATTTTTGAAAAAGCTCAAATCTTCCAATGCAAGAGTGAAATATCAAAAAAATTTGGAATGCCCTCTGGGTAGGTCGAATTCTTCTTTATAAAGGAAATGGTACCCAAGGTGACATCCATCACAACCAATGAGCTTATTTCCCTTTGTTGCACTCCCCTAGGCCAAGTCACATTTTTTAAAGGGGCATTAGACAATTTTTTCTAATTTTTTGACCTCATGGAGCAAGTCATATTTTCCCTTAGGAATTACAGTTTAATCAAGTGATTTTATTTAAATGCACTTTCCTAAGTTCTATTTAAATGCTAAGTTTATTAATTTATTATATGTTCTTTTATAATGTTATATTTTTAATTTTTACACAATATAATAAAGTTAATAAAACTTAAGTCACCCTTGAACTCACCCTTTGGCCGTCAGGTAGACAAAAATGAGCCAAAGTTATTCAATAAAATTATTCGAGAAGGAGGGACATTACAACCCTCCCTTCTTGGGATTCCTTGTCCCCAAGAAACTGTAAAGTTGGATGATGAAGTATAGACTCTCCTTCCCATTTAACATCCTTCAATGGAAAATATCTCCACCTAACTAGGTACTCTTGAATCACTCTACTCCTCAATCTTCTATCTTTCCTTTCCAGGATCTCCTCATGGACTAGATCCAATCTCCCCTCCTCATCTAGAGGTAGAAAATCAGTAGAATAAACCATGTTTCTACCTCAATTCCTTCTTCAAACAAGACACATGGAAAACATTGTGTATCTAAATTTTAGAAGGTAACTCTAGCTCATAAGCTACCTCTCCAAATATCCTCAACACTCTTTATAGACCATAAAACCAAGGCTTAAGTTTTTTTACACCACTCTTCTTGAGGAGTACTCTATCTATATGGCTGCAGATGTAAAAATACCATGTATCTCACGTCAAATGATCTGTTTATATGCCTAACTTTATGATAGTAGTAACACTTGGTATTTGGAAGATGATCCATTAGGATGATGTTTCCACTTCCCTTTACATTGAGTGGTAAAAACACTCTTGGTTTGTCTAGAACTGGACTCAAATGTTTGGATTTGTTGTAATGTACCATTTTTGGGAGAATTACTAATATATCTTTTCATCTCTTTTATTTTCATTGTAACCCCTTGACATGCCTAGCATTACAAGTGGGAGTCTCTAGTTAGTTTTAAAATGTGCATGCAGGTTAGTTAATTTTTATTATTTAAGTAGAAAATAATAAAGTGCACATAGTCTTAGCATACTAAATGATTTAATTATGTTTTAATGTAATGGGAGGGAGACTAATGTAAAATGGGCCACTTGGCTATCCAACTTGTAATTACAAATTTGAAAAGTGTATTTTCCTCCAAGTGGGTCGATTCCTTTAGGAAGTCTATTTAAGCGATGTGAGGGGGTCATTTCACCCCATGTTGGATTTGGTCATTTATGTCTCTCCATGCTTGGAGAAATGGGATGTATGCCCAAGGGATGTATTCCCTATCTCTTCATTGTGCTCTCTCTCTCTCTCACACACACACACACATTCTATTTGGAGTTGAAGTGAATATGATCTTGATAAGGATCCATTAGTGTTGTGTGTATTTGTTGTGTGTGGTGAATTGCATCAGGAGAGATTCCTTTTCCTAAAACATTTATTTATAGTGAAAATCTGATTATTGTTGCATGATTTGGGAGCACATTTGTTGGTTTTCGTATTTGCTATGTTTTGCAATTAATTTCATAATTTTTGGAGATGATTTGATGCCCTAAATGTGTTGGGTGACCTAAATTTTTGGGAAAATTTAGGGTTTTGTGTATGTTATGTAAAAAATAATTTTGGAATATTATTCTTCATACTTTTTTGGCCCAAGATCCAAAGTTTCATCTCATTTTTACTTCTTTAGCAAAAGATATGAATTTTTGAAGTTATGCTGCAGATAGGGTTTTTTCAAAATTAATTTCCAAAATTATTCAACATGTTTTGGTGATCACAAAGCAAGATCTGCAAATATAATTAGTTTATCATTTATTTCTAAGCAAGGGAGGTACTTTGTGGTTGGTTTGGTGGTCGATAAAAGTGTTGGAAATATTTTATTAATTTCTTCTAACCCTAGCACCCAGATATGGAATTTTAAATGCTATTTTGGTGGGGTTTAAGTGCTCATAAAAATCTGATTGTTAGTGTATTGGAAAGCTCTAAAATACGAAGTAAGGATTGAATTATGAATTTTATAAGTTTTCAACTCTCTACAAGCTATTTTAAATTAATATTTTCTATTATAAAAAACTGAACTGGAAAAGCTTTGGTTTCCAATTGGTTATCCCATCTAACCCACCACCTTAGATAATTCCAATTCCATTTTGGGTTGTAATTACACTAACATTAGGTTATTTGAGGTTGAATTAAAAGGATCTCATCCTTCTTGGTTTAATTTGTGTTGAAGGTGGTGTAAATTTTTATTTGTCCCAAAAAGGGGACAATACAATGGTATCAAAGAAACTTTCTTCCATTCCTGTGGGTGTTGTTTGCAGAGTTTTTAAATTATGGACCTATCAAGTGATGGAGATTTGAGGGCCAAGCTCTGTAGACTTTGGAGATGGCTTGAGTCTCCTCCACATGTGAAGTGTGTTTTTCTCAACACTCTAGAAGAAACGACAAGTTGTTTAGCTATGATAGAACAATCATATTATGGATCTAGGTTTTCAGCGATGGATTCATTGGCGACTCATTTTGCTAGTTCCAAAATATTGAGACATGATGAGGTGGATGTGAGGCTCATGGTAATCACTTACATTAGCAAGGTGACAAGGATAAAAACCCCAAGCTTGACATATAATGACAACACCATGTAAGAGGTATACGATTTCATGATAGGAAGCTTTCAAAAGCTATGGGACACCTCCAACCCTTGCTTTGATAAGAGGGTTAAGATATTTGAAAACATGGAAAAGGTAAGATCTTGCATACCAATGTTAGATCTTGATTGTGATGATCTCATTCTCCATATGTTTGAAGTTTTATTTTTTGTCCTATATGATGATCATTCACAAAGAATAATGGTTTTCATGCAAACCATCATATCCCTAATGTTGAATGAGTATGAGGATCCTCCACAAAAATTTCTAAACATACTTGTGGAAGGTTTGAGACAAGAAAGTACATGTATTGTTCACACCTTAGCAAAAAGAGTCTTTAATCAATGTTCAAGAAAAGTGAAGACATGTATCCAAGGCATGAGCTCTTTTTTTTTTGATGATGAATTATTGGCATCTAATGATTGAATAAATTTGATTGGTTACAAGGAAAAATCAGATTTGGAAGAAGGGATCAAGGATCTTGAGCCTAAGGATGAAGAAAAATCAGATCTACAAGCAAAGGAAGAGGATTTGGTGATGGAGTTCACTATTCTGGGTAATAAGATTAATGACCATCCTGTTGTCCATTCCAGAACAACCAAGGTAGAGAGAAAGAAAGTGACATGTTGGGCCTTGAAGAGGATCATGAGGATATCTCATACATGCATCCGCTAAGTATGAAGTTGGGACATCATTTTGAGATATCTTCAAGTAAAACAAGTGAAGGGTTTGAGAAAAGAGACTCTCTGATCCAAAACCACCATGTTGGGCACACAAAGGTATGGGAACCAAGTGTTTCTGTAAAAATGATCAGATCTGATTTTTTTATTTTTACATCTGATTTCATGTGGCTAAGTTAGATTTCAGACTTGAGTATGGAAAAAAAAATGTTGGAAAGCATGTCTTAACCTTGGAAGATCCAAAAATCAATGGGAAAGGTACTTTTTTGAGTGGTAATGAGGGATTTACAGTTTAAAAAACTTGTTAGGAAAACTACTATGGATTTTGTCATTCAATGCTTTGATGGTGCACTTGGCATGGGAAAGAACAAGTTGTGTTTCAAATTGGTTATCCCTCATTACATGATTCATGTTCATGAATGCATGAACTATATTTCAATTTTCTCCTTTCCTTGTAAGCATAAGAGAAAAGAAAATTTGGGGTTTCATCATGCACATATTGCTTCATGGAATAAGGGGGGTAAAGGAAAGTTGGTATGATGAGCATTACAATATTTATTTGGATGCAATAATATAATTTCATTTCCTTTTCCAATTGATGCTAAATCTTATCTCTTTGGAAGCCTTGAAGGAAGTATGGAAAGGGAGGACAATGTATTATGAAGGGACCAATATCACATGTTTTAGTTATTCTCACATTGTGATTGTTTTTATAAGAAAGAAGGCAGCCCCAAAAGGTGCTCATTTTCAGTTTGGCATGACTACATATGATCCTATAAATGGGATACTCACTAAGATGAAATATATTCTTGTTCTTTCCTCATGAATGGACCATACAAGGAGGAGGTATCTTGCTGCCCCAAGCAAAATGATTAATTTTTTGGTTTGGATCATGATGGAATATATGTTGGCACATGTTTCGAAGATCCTAATGATAATGAGTATGCAATATAAAAATTCTGTAATATTCATTTTCCATCTTATTTTTTCATTTGTAGCTACCCCCAAAACAAGGATAAATATGTGGAAGAAAGGTCTTCAAGTTGCTAACACATTTAAGGATTGTTTTGAGGTGTTGAGATTTGGGAGCATTGTTCCCAAAAATGAAGAGTTTCTGGTCACACTTGTACGTAGTTGTTTATGGTCATCTGGGGACACAAAGGAAGGGGAGAAAAACCCCATACATAGGGGGCCTATTGGAGGGCTGATGAAGGCCCCTATTTTTCTTCTAATTTTTTTGCTTCATGAGTAGATTTGAAAAAATAAGTTGTAGCTAAAGACACTCTTAAATTTTAAGAAAAAGGAGCATCACAAGTTTTTGCAAAGGATTCACCACTTGATTGGCATGGGATCACATCTTTGGGAGTGCTACATCATTGCATTTGGATACACAAGTTTGCTATTGCTTGAGGGAAAGCAATCTTGGGAAGGGAGGACTATAATGTCCCCTTCTCGGGACATTTTTAAAATGGAAGAACTAAGGACCCTCAACCCATTTTTTGTCTTCATGGGTTCAAGGAGGGAGATTGAATATGGTCCTAATGTGTTTATTTTCTAAATTGTACCCGTTGGCATGCCTAGCACTACAAGTGAGAGTCTCTAATTAGTTAAAAATGTGCACATAGGTTAGTTACTCTTTATTATTTAATTAGAAACTAATAAAGTGCATATAGTCTTAGCATATTAAATGTTTTAATTATGTTTTAATTTAATGGGGGGTGGACTAACGTAAAAGGGGTCACTAGGCTATCCAACTTGTAATTGACAATTTAAAAAGTGTATTTTCCCTCCAAGTGGGTTGATCCCTTTGGGAAGTCTATTTAAGGGATGTGAGGGGGTCATTTCACCCCATGTTGGATTTGATCATTTGTGTCCCTCCATGCTGGGAGAAATTGGATGTATATCCAAGGGATGTATGCCCTATCTCTTCATTGTGCACTCATTTGATTTGGAGTTGAAGTAAATTTGATCTTGATAAGGATCCATTAGTGTTGTGTGTGAAAAATTACACTAGGAGAGATTATTTTCCCTAGAGAATTTATTTATAGTGAAAATATGGTTATTGTTGCATGATTTGGGAAGATATCTATTGGTTTTAAGATATTCTATGTTTTGCAATTAATTTCATAATTTTTGGAGATGATTTGAAGCCCTAAATGTGTTGGGTGACCTACTTTTTAGGGAAAAATTAGGGTTTTGTGTTTTCCGTGCAAAAAACTAATTTTGGAATATTATTCTTCATATTTTTTTGGCCTAAGATCCAACGTTTTAGCTCATTTGGAATTATCTAGCAAAAGATATGAATTTTTGAAGTTATGTTGCAGACAAGGTTTTTTAAAAATAATTTCTAGAATTATTTGGCATGTTTTGGTGATCAGAAAGAAAGATCTATAAATCTGAATTTTTTATCATTTATTTCTAAGCAAGGGAGGTACTTTGTGGTGTGTTTGGAGGCCGAGAAAAGTGCTGGCAATATTTTATTAATTTCTTCTAATCCTAGCGCTTAGATCTATAATTTTAAATGATATTTTGGTGGAGTTTAAGTGCTTAGAAAAATATGATTGTTAGTGTATTGGAAAGCTCTAAAATTCTAGTTTATTATGCAGTTGAGTTATGAATTTTAGAATTTTTCAGCTCTCTGCAAGCTATTTTAAATTAATAGTTGTTGTTGTAAAAATCTGAACTGGAAAATCTTGGGTTTTCAATTGGTTCTCCCATCTAACCCACCACCTTGGATAATTCCAACCCCATTTTGGGTTGTAATTACACTAACATTGGGTTATTATAGGTTGAATTAAAAGGATATCATCCTAACTATCTTGTAAACACTACCAAGCCTTTGGAGTTCTACTATCCCCAAAATCCAAATGAACAAAATATGCCACATCATACCCATATAATGCTCGAAAGGGGGTCATACCAATAGACATGTGGTAAGTGGTATTATAGAAATAATCACGTAAATACAGTTGTTTCGCCCATGCCTTCTACTTCCTCGAAACATAGTTATGAAGATAACCCTCTATCCATTTGTTCATAATCTCTGTCTATCCATCTGTGTGAGGGTGATAATTAGTACTTGGAGCTAACTCTGTACCAACCAATCAAAAATCTCTTACCAAAAAGTGTTGAAAAACCTGTTATCCTGATCACTAATAAATTTTTTTGGAAATTCATGTAATCTAAATACTTCACGGAAGAACAAATCAGCCACATGTGATGCCTTAAAGTTGGTTAGAATAGCGAAGAAGTTTGCATACTTTGTCAATTTGTCAACCACCGAATAAATGTGATCCTTCCCTTGCACTAATGGAAGACCTGTAATAAAATCCATCGAAATACTGTCCCATTCATGCTCTGTAATTAGAAATGGATGCAATAAACCTGCTGGAAAAATATGTTCTGACTTGTTTTGTTAACAAGTCCCACACTCATGGACATGGCATAAGACACCCTCTTTGAGACCCTTCCAAGAAAATATCTCTCTAACCTACCTATATGTTTTGAAATACCCCAAATTTCGTACAAGTGGTGCATCATGGAAGGAATGTAGAATATTTTCCTTGATATTAGATTCAAGAAATAGGTAAATTCTATCCTCATAATAAATCAAATCAGCCATCACCTTGTATCACTCATCTTGAATTTTACCATCCATATTCTCACACACCAAAATATTTTTGGAATACTCAACTAATAGTTGAGATTTCTAATCTACAAAAAACTTGCTCAAAGAACATAGGGTAGCAAGATGTGGTTTTCTAGAAATTGCATCAACCACTACATTCTTCTTACATTTGACATAATCAATGTCAAAATCATACACCTAGATTCTACCGACCCACTTTTGTTTCAAAAATTATTTCAAGCTATTGTGGTTAGTCCTCACCAAAAAATTCCCACGTACCAAATATTATCTTAATTTCATCGAGGCATGCATAATGGCGAGCATCTCCTTATCATAGGTGAAGTATAACCTCTCATTGTCTCTTAACTTCATACTCTCATAGGTAGTAAGATGGCAGTCTTGCATAAGAACTACACCAATACCCAAACCAAAAGCATCACAATCAAATATGAAGGGCTGAGAGAAATCCTAGAGAACCAAAACAGGACAAGTGCTCATAACCACCTTGAGCCTATCAAATACCACCTGTGTCTCATTTGTCCATCTAAATGCCCCCTTCCGTGTAATATCTATCAATGGATATGCAAACTTAGAATAACCTCTAACAAACCTCCTGTAGTAACCACATAATCCTAGGAATTTATGCATGTTAGAAATGTTACTAGGTGTCAACCAATCCTACATAGCTTGTATCTTCTCTTGATGAACCTTGACCATGTTGGCCCCAATGACGTGCCAAAGATACAAAACATTTTAACGTCAAAATTCACATTTTGACATCTGTTGTTGCCCTCAAAATCCCCCCTCATTTTAAATTCAAATTCAAAAAATTTGGGCTCACGCCCTCCAAAGGTGTTCAAGTAAAGTTGGAAGTCCGAAAAGATAGAGAAATTCATGCTTTCAAGTTGATTAAACTCTCCAGTTTATGTGGTTTGATAAATTTTCCATTTCCCCATCTAGAAGCATGAAAATTATATTGCAACCTCCATTTGAATGAAATTTCCCATCTTTTCTATGGTCATGGATCGTTGAATCTTGTATTGTTCTTAATTCCTTGGTTCATGAAAGAAATTTGAAAATCGGGGGCGAAATGGTGGAGTTTTCTTCTTCTCTAAATTTTTCCATAGTCATGAATGACAGGCATTTTCTTCCCCGTCAAATTTTGGCCCCATTATCCATGGGTACATGGAAATATCTAATTGGAAGTGGGTCGGTAGAGAACTTTGAGGTTTTGAGCCTTTTGGTAAAAAGGGCTAAAATTCATAAAGTGACCTGTAACCCTGATCATGCTATGAGGAAAAAGTCAAATGTTGAGCTCGCATCAAAAGAGTCAAAGTGGGGAAGCGGATTGTCGGAGCCTTTTGATATTTTGAGCCCTATTTCCAAGAGGGAAAAATTCAAATGTTGAGCCCCGCATCAAAAGAGTCAAAGCGGGGAAGCGGGTAGTGAAGAAATTTGAGGTTTTGAGCCTTTTTGTAAAAAGGGATAAAAGTCATAAAGTGACCCGCAACCCCGATCAAACAAAAGGGATAAATTCAGCATATTAAGCCCAAATAGAAAGTCAAGGTAAGGAAGTGGGCCATCAGGGAGATTTCAGAATTTGGGCCTTGTTTTCATTAAAGGGCTTAAAGTAAAAAAGTGACCCGCAGCCCCGCCCATGCCAAGGAAAAAGTCAAATATTAATCCCGCATTGAAGGTCAAAGTGGGGAGGCGGGCCGATGGAGTAATTTGTGTTTTTGAACCCGCATTGAAAAAATTTAAAATTATAAAAGTTACCCGCAACTCTGTCTCCACTCAAGTGAAGCCACGTGTCATGCTTATATCAAAAGTGGAAGGGCGGACCAAAAATGTAAAAAATGCCAAATCTCTATAAAGTCACAAAATGCAAAAGGCATCCTCCACACCAACTCCAATAAATTTATCCCACGTGGACGGCTCTCGTTTAAAGTTTCAAAAGAAAGATGAAAGGTTCAAATTCAAAGTTACAAAACAAGTGTAACAACGACATTGTGAAAAGTTTGATTTTTTCTGCCATTGGCGTTTCTTCGCGAATCAAGAATTTGAACAGATGCGAATGACTAAAAATATTGTAAACTATTTCTTGCTAACAAAGAAGAAGTTGTAAGCATTTCTTACAAGATATTTAATGGCTTTTTCACGCCATTGTATGGGGCTGGCAATTGATCTTATAAACTCACGAGTGCATTGTACTTCGAGAAAGCAAAGGAGATAGCCATTTTCTTCTAATTCTCTCCATTCTCAAATTTCTTCCATTCCACATTATGTACAACTTTTGTTTAAGAATCAATAAAAGTCATAAAGTGACCCGCAACCCCGATCAAACAAAAGGGATAAATTCACATATTAAGCCCAAATAGAAAGTCAAGGTAAGGAAGTGGGCCATCAGGGAGATTTCAGAATTTGGGCCTTGTTTTCATTAAAGGGGCTTAAAGTAAAAAAGTGACCCGCAGCCCCGCCCATGCCAAGGAAAAAGTCAAATATTAATCCCGCATTGAAGGTCAAAGTGGGGAGGCGGGCCGATGGAGTAATTTGTGTTTTTGAACCCGCATTGAAAAAATTTAAAATTATAAAAGTTACCCGCAACTCTGTCTCCACTCAAGTGAAGCCACGTGTCATGCTTATATCAAAAGTGGAAGGGCGGACCAAAAATGTAAAAAATGCCAAATCTCTATAAAGTCACAAAATGCAAAAGGCATCCTCCACACCAACTCCAATAAATTTATCCCACGTGGACGGCTCTCGTTTAAAGTTTCAAAAGAAAGATGAAAGGTTCAAATTCAAAGTTACAAAACAAGTGTAACAACGACATTGTGAAAAGTTTGATTTTTTCTGCCATTGGCGTTTCTTCGCGAATCAAGAATTTGAACAGATGCGAATGACTAAAAATATTGTAAACTATTTCTTGCTAACAAAGAAGAAGTTGTAAGCATTTCTTACAAGATATTTAATGGCTTTTTCACGCCATTGTATGGGGCTGGCAATTGATCTTATAAACTCACGAGTGCATTGTACTTCGAGAAAGCAAAGGAGATAGCCATTTTCTTCTAATTCTCTCCATTCTCAAATTTCTTCCATTCCCACATTATGTACAACTTTTGTTTAAGCATCAATAAAAGAGGAAGGATTTTGTAACCTCTTTGACAAGGAGATTTTAGAAACTTTGAGTTCACAATCTTATCTCGTCTTGTTGCCATTTGCAAAGTTGTTTCTTCTCATGAATGCATGTGTTGAAATTTCTAACTAGTGCCTGCAGGAATCTAATTTTCTACCTGTAACATTAGTTCTCCTACCTCTTTTCTCACTCCCTTTCCCACTTTCATAGAAAATTGCCCCCCTTGCAGATAACTACAAGAATTTGTAGTAGGGTCAGTGGACTTCCCCTATTGGATCCCCGATCGAAAGGCCACCACAGAAATCCACATTTTCTCATGCATGCATATACGGCAGCTATACTGGTTAAGTAGAGGGACTTAGATTCCTAGAGCATTAGCAAGGAATTAACAAATTTTTCCACTCAAAAAATTTCCTTGCCAATAGTTTTTGGCACCCACCGTGGGGCAGATTTAGTAGCATCTACACTGAATATATGACCGCAAGGTTTGAAAATTCAAAAAAATATCAAATATTGAAAAATAAAAAGAAAGAGTTCATAAAAAGCCATTCCTGAAAGATACACTGCTGATTTCCACACATGTCTTTTCATATTCCCACTTTAAGAATTTCAAAATTTTGGCTGAAGGAAGACACACCAGGTTGAGTAGGTCGAGAGGCGTTGATGATTTCAATTTCAAGGCTTCAAAAAATCAGAAAGAACGAATTAGAGATAATCCATACTTCTTCTCTCAAGCCTCCTCTCCATTTGGCTCTTCATGAAGTTCACTGGGTAGTCCTATCAAAACTTGTGTGGATACTCCCCCTTCAAATTATCCCATTTTTCAACCACCATTGAGCATTGAGCTCCCAAAAGAAGAATAATTATTAGAAGTAAGAGTAGAATCATAAACAAAAATGGAAGATGAAGAAGAAATACCTCAACCCATTGTTCCATGGGGAAGGAATACAGGCCCGCTTGCTCTTGACCCACCTCTCCACGATCTACCAACAAGTTCCCACAAGAACTTGTCAAAGTTCAATGGTGACAAAACACAACATCTAGAAGAACACATCACTACTTTCACAACATCATGTGGAATTATTAGTGTCCAACATGAAGATGTTGCTGTGAGATTGTTTGTGGAGTCCCTCTAAGAAAAAGATGCAGACTGATTTTACCTCCTACCTTCCCGATCCATCACTGGTTGGGATTACATCAAGGTTGCCTTCGAGGAAATATTTAAATCAACTAAATACTTTCAAGACCTCTTGGTGTAGTTGGCTCAAATGAGGAAAGGATAAAGTGAAATGGTGAGAGACTTTGTGGCTCATTTTGAACGGTTTCTTTGTAGGATACTGAAAGAAGATTCACCCTCTCAGAACAATATCAAAAGATTCTTCATAAATGCTCAATCATCAGAGGTAGGATTTCTCCTATGAAGATTTCAACCAAGGAACATTGTAGGAGTATAAAGGAGGGCCATTGAAATGGATGACGATCTCATCCTCTCTAGAAAGATCAAGAATCCATCAAAGGGCAAGACCCAACATCCTGAAGATGAGAGAACCAATCCATTGCTACAAAATTTGGTGAATGAGATAGCATCTTTGAAGAGGAAAATATGTGAAAGTGTTTCTTCCCAAAGAAGAAACAAACATCAGATTACAGGAGCACCCCAAAGGTTCCCCTTGGAGGCCCTACCCATGAACATAAATGGCATATTTCAAGAAAGTGAAGAAGAGCTTGAACAAGAAAGTGAAGGTGATGATTTCCTAGAAAATGATGAGTTTGAGAATGATACACAAATCAGATTCTATGAGTATTCTAGATGTGATGAAGAAGATGAAGAGGATACACCCAGGTTCTCATGTGCTGTATTCACTCATTCTCAATCCGAGAAAAGAGCATCTCCTTCCATTACTTTAAAGAAAAATAAGACTGATGATCCTCCTGTGGAGACTCCACAAAATAAAATAATCAGTCAAGGATCCCCACTTCCATCTTCCATGAAGTCTGCGTTGTCGGAGCCTGAAACTATAGTAAGTAAGAAGATGCCCGCAATCCCAAGTAAGTCTTCCGATGTCTCTTCCAATTCTAAATCTAAATGCTCTCTTTTAAAATCTAATACCTTGAAAGCTCCTAGTGTACCATTCAAAACATCATCCATTCCTCAAAAATCAAATCTTGTTACCAAGCCTATCCAGACTCAAAAATCAATCCCTTCACCCCCTTGTCCACATATTCTCCCTTTTACTTCATATAATATGCAAATGAAGCCAAAGTGCAGATTACTAAAACCAAATATTTGGGGACTCATCCTGAACAATTTGAGAGGTTCATCTGATATATCAGGAGTGGTACTCTAACACCCAATGTTGTAACATCTAGTTCCAAAATAATTCTACCAAGCTCACCTACACCTCCCTCATAGAACATGCTTTCTCTGAGTGCATCAAAGACTGATAAAGTTGAACCTTTCTACATCTCCCTTCTTGTTGGAGAATATGTACTAAACAATTGCATAATAGATTCTGGTGCCTCAGACAATGTGATGCCTTTGAAGGTCGCCAAAGCTCTCAAACTTGCCATGACTCCACCCAGTGGCTCTTGTTACTCTTTGGAGTCAAAATAGGTCCCACTTGTAGGGAAGGTCAAAGATGCATAGGTGGCTCTTGCCATATTTCTAGACAAGAAAGTTTCAACAATGATTTTGGTAGTAGACGTCCCAGCCTCTTTCGGAATGTTGCTGAGTAGAAATTTCTACCAAGAGTTGGGAGGGAAAATTCAGATGAATTTGTCTTCTGCAACCATACCAGTGAAGGGAGACATGGATAAATTGCTTCCTGAGAAGAAGATGAGGTACACGGTATGAAATTCTGGAAGCTCGGAAGCAAACATCTTGTATCAAGATAGCTGAAGATGAATCACTTGGTGACAACTGAGGAGGAATACGATGTTCCCATCTTGATACAGCCAGATATGCCTTCTCAGAGAGATTTGGATTTTGAAGAAGCATTGAGGATATTTGAGTTACAAGAGGGCAGCCCAGAATCACTAGATGATGTAGACCACGAGGAAGAGGAGATGGTTATCGATGATTTTCAAGAAGAAAAATCAGCATATATGCTTTTCCAAGATGAGGAGTTATTCTCATTCCCATTTGGGGATGAAGATGATCTCAGTCAGGCCATCTATGGAGAGACAAAATCATCTTGCGATGAGCCTTTGAAAGGCTTGAAAGAAATCTCCATACAAGGAATGCTAAGAGCTGCAGAAGAAATAGAAGACCCTGAGATCAGTCTTGATCTCCTGATGCAAGCCACAAATCTGCAAGACAAGTGTGAAGCTGATTTAGAAGCCTTAACCAATGTGAAGGTTGGCCATATTGAAAATTATGATGCCACTTTTGAGCTAATGATTGATGGATGCAATAACAAAATGGAGGTATTTTCTTTCCCATTTGAAGAGGAAGAATGTTTCCATGATGAACAAACTAAAGCAAGAAGTTTTGAGGCCTTTGAATTTGAAGCTCCTCTAGACAAAGGAGTGATAAAATGTAGTGGTTCCCAAGATGATGAGGTAATCCCTCCAGATAGTTTCCTTGAGCTGATAAAATAAAGATCCTTCAAAGGCGTACAAAGAGGAGCTGTAGGAAACAACGAAGCATAACTCCGTGCAAAAAATATTGGATGCAGTAGAAGTTGTGGAAGATCCTGAGCTGATTCTTGATCTCTTCACTAGTGCCATGGACATACAAGACAAATATTATTTTCCCTCCAATCCTCCTGTCAGTACTCAAATGCCTCACAGTGAAGTAGAGATAAAGGATGAATCAAATGTTTCTCATGGAGAAGATGTCAATGAGCATAGACCCGGAAACAAAAGTAACTCAGATATATAAGGAATTTGAATGAAAAGAAGCCCTGGGGAAGCAACGAGATGTTTGATGGAGAATCAGCTATATGGATGAACATGGAAGGAAAATAGCACAATGAAACTGATTTTAAAGGGCATGAAGGAAGTGGAATTTCCAAGCAAGGACCTGAGCATCAAGAAGCTCACATGGACTCACTCCTACAAAGTAAAAGTACAATCATGGAAGCTGCCTGGCTTCTATAAACAATTGAGGAGGGGAGGGTACTTTCTGGAACCCATCAACGGATTTGTAGAACATCATCAATCAGTGTTTCCCACTCATGGGTAAGTTTTGAGAAATATAAAGTGCTTCAGTGAAAGCGGGTTGTCCCCCCACCTTGTACCATAGGTGATTGCTAGGTGTGTTTCCCTTCCTGTTGTGTTTCATGTGTTTCCTTTTTGTCCTTTTCATGTGCATGTGTGTGTTTCCTTCTTCTTTCTCCCTTGTTATAGGTTGTACATGACTCTGCAAGGCCCAATGGATAAGGCACTGGTCAACAAATTATATGGTCTAAGATTGAGATTCTGGATTCCCATGTCATGTCTTCACTATGCTCAGTCCATGTCATGTCCCCAAGCTAGAGCCAGTTGTTGTTCGCCCTCAAAATCCCCCCCTCATTTTTAAATTAAAATTCAAAAATTTTGAGCTCACGCCCTCCAGAGGTGTTCAAGTAAAGTTGGAAGTCTGAAAAGATAGAGAAATTCATGCTTTGAAGTTGTTTAAACTCTCCAGTCTGCGTGGTTTGATAAATTTTCCATTTCCCCATCTAGACACGTGAAAATTCTATTGCAGCCTCCATTTGAATGAAATTTCCCATATTTTCTATGGTCATGGATCGTCGAATCTTGTATTGTTCTCAATTCCTTGGTTCGTGAAAGAAATTTGAAAATCGGGTGTGAAATGGTGGAGTTTTCTTCTTCTCTGCATTTTTCCACAGTCGTGAATGATGGGAATTTTCTTCCCCATCAAATTTTTGCCCCATTATCCATGGGTACATGGACATATCTAATTAGAAGTGGGTTGGTAGAGAAATTTGAGGTTTTGAGCCTTTTGGTAAAAAGGGCTAAAAGTCATAAAGTGACCCACAGCCCCGATCATGCTATGAAGGAAAAAGTCAAATGTTGAGCCTGCATCAAAAGAGTCAAAGCAGGGAGGCGGATCGTCAGAGCCTTTTGAGATTTTGAGCCTTGTTTCCAAGAGGGAAAAATTCAAATGTTGAACCCGCATCAAAAGAGTCAAAGTGGGGAAGCGGGTCGGTGGAGAACTTTGAGGTTTTGAGCCTTTCTGTAAAAAGGGATAAAAATCATAAAGTGACCCATAGCCCTGATCAAGCAAAAGGGAGAAAGTCAAATATTAAGCCCAAATAGAAAGTCAAGGTAGGGAAGGAGGCCGTCAGGGAGATTTGAGAATTTGAGCCTTGTTTTCATTAAAGGGGCTTAAATTTATAAAGTGACCCACAGCATCCCGTCCACGCCAAGGAAAAAAGTCAAATATTAAGCCCGCATCAAAGGTCAAAGCAGGGAGGTGGGCCACTGGAGAAATTTGTGTTTTTGAGCCCACATTGAAAAAAGGTAAAATTATAAAAGTGACCCGTGACTCTGTCTCCACTCAAGTGAAGCCACGTGTCAGGCTTATATCAAAAGCGGAAGGGCGGACCAAAAATGTAAAAAATGCCAAATCTCTATAAAGTCACAAAATGCAAAAGGCATCCTCCATGCCCGCTCCAGTAAATTTCTCCCACGTGGACGGCTCTGGTTTAAAGTTTCAAAGGCAAGATGAATGGTTCAAATTCAAAGTTACAAAATGAGTGTAACGACTGCATTATGAAAATTCTGGTTTTTTCCACCATTGACATTTCTTCGTGAATCAAGAATCTGAACAGACACGAATGATTGAAAAGATTGTAAACTATTTCTTGCTAACAAAGAAGAAGTTATAACCATTTCTTGCAAGATATTTAATGGCTTCTTCACGCCATTGTACGGGGCTGATAATTGATCTTGTAAACTCACGAGTGCATTGTACTTAGAGAAAGCAAAGGAGATAGCCATTTTCTTCTAATTCCCTCCATTCTCAAATTTCTTCCATTCCCACATTATGTACAACTTCTGTTTAAGCATCAATACAAGAAGAAGGATTTTTTAGCCTCTTTGATGAGGATATTTTAGAAACTTTGAGTTCACAATCTTATCTCATCTTGTTGCCATTTGCAGAGTTGTTTCTTCTCATGAATGCATGTGTTGAAATTTCTAACTAGTGCATGCAGGAATCTAATTTTCTACCTGCAACATTAGTTCTCCTACCTCTTTTCTCACTCCCTTTCCCACCTTCATAGAAAATTCCCCCTTACAGATAACTGCAAGCATTTGTCACAGGGTCAGTGGAGTGCCCGTGTTGGATCCCCGGTCGAAAGGCCACCACAGAAATCCACATTTTCTCATGGCATGCATATATGACAACCGCACCGGTTAAGTAGAGGGACTTAGATTCCCAGAGCATTGGAAAGGAATTCAAAATTTTTTCCACCCGAAAAATTTCCTCACCAACAACATCTTAGAAAATAGAGACCGTGTCTCCATGATGCTAAGTACCTCATCAAGATGCCTCAAATGCTCCTCCCATGTCTTGTTGTAAATTAGAATGTCATAAAAAATACTAGCATGAACTTTCTCAATTATCTGTTGAATATATGGTTAATGCATGAATGGAATGTAGCATGGGCATTAGTGAGGCCGAATGACATCACCAAAAAATCATAGTGCTCATAGTGACATCTAATGGATGTCTTATGAATGTCCTCATCCTGAACACGAATCTGATGGTACCCCCGATCAAAGATCAATCTTCGAAAAATATAGATCTCCATACAACTCATCTAATAGCTCATCTATGCAAGGAATGAGATAATTTTTCTTAATAGTCTTCTTGTTGAGAGCATGGTAATCAATGCACATCATCATGGTCTCATCCTTCTTCTTCACCAATACAACTGAAGAATTAAAAGGGATAGAACCATGACATATGTGTCCCATATCCAAGAGCTCTTTGATGGCCTTCTTTATCTCATCCTTGAATTTATTAGGATGGTGATAAGGTGTATTAATCATGGGCTTAATATCCTCCTCTATCTCTATGACATACTCAAATACCTGGTCTAGCAGTCTACCTAGAGGAATGTCACTAAAAACTAAGCCATGCTTATCTAGTATTGACTGGATATACACATAAAAGGGTTGTCCACTATCTCAAGAAGATTTGGATGAAATGAAGCATTGGGTTGCCCAAGCAACCTTTCTATGTATGACAATTGACTTCATCCTATATGCTGAAACAACTCTAGGCCCACCATTAAAAAGATCCCTAAGCACAATATTCTTTCCATCTGCTATAAACTCTAACTCCATCTGCTTGAATCCTACACATACCTACTAAGGGACTGTTTCCATTGAATACCTAACACTGCATCAATCTCACCAAGAACAACTATATAGAAATCATCGGTCAATGTGTAGTCGCCCATCTGGATGCTAAGCTGAGGAATCCTCTTAGTGAAACTCATATAAAATCCATCTACAACTCGTACATTAAACCCCTCAAAGACCTAAACTTGTAATCCTTGCTTCATAGCCAACCCCTCATTTATAAAGTTGTGCGTAACTCCATTATCAATCAAACAAACCATCTGCTACCCCTTGATTATTCCTTTCATCCGAAAAGGATGGTATCTAAGGACTCCTGAAAGTGAAGCAATAGTAACATTGGATGAACCTGATGCCTCATTCTCTCCAAGATCTATCTAAGGCTACTCCTCATGTATATCATGACCACTATCATTGTCCTCTGCATCTATATCTAGTAAGTTCTCATCATACTTATCTAAAACCACCTCAATTAGGTGCACCTTTCCTTTACCAAGGCAGAAATTTCCAGGCTTCCAATGATCCTTACAATGAAAGAAAAGCTTCTTCCTCCTCAACTCATTACGAGTATCCTGATCCACCGTAGGAGGGGGTGCACTCTTCTACTGAATAGTAAAGCACTGAAAGGGTTTGAATCTCATGGGAAAATTCTTATTGGGCTGATACAAAGTGGGGTATGTGTCCAAATCTAATACCGTCTGAATGTAATCATGAAACATCCTAGGATTAAGAGCCTTGACCAATCCTCTCATCTTATCATGAAGCACCTATGTGAATAACATCACTACCCTTTTCTCAGGAATCTCCAGAACCATCATTGGTATGTGCTGATTTTTTTTGATGTAGGAATCAATGTGTCTACTCTGAAGGAGCTACGCCAAATATCTATAATATAGATCCACGTCCTTGTGATCAAATCTCACAATCAATCTCTAATTGAACTCCCTGTAAGACCACAGAAGATCATGGTTCTTTGTGACCATCCCATGATGCCACCAATCATATGCTACTCCCTCAAGGTTTAGAGTGGCGAACTGAATAGCCTGTTGCTCATGCATAGGCTTAAGGGTAAGATACATGTTGAGCTTATGAATCCAAGCTCTGAAATTGATATTTCCATTACCATCAAACATGGAAATAGTCTCCTTGTTGGTATCCTTCTTCAAATCCCTATTCTGATGTGATCTAGGCCTCCTATCATGTCTCACCTTCAAAATATCTCTTCTTTGTGCACAATATTATGGAAGGGGAAAAGCATCCCTCACATGATGTGGTAGATTCCTCCACTCATCACTAGCTGCCATAACACTATCCTGGAAGGCCACTCCCTCAAGTGGATCATCAATCTCCGATGATTCGTCTCTAGGAAAGAAACTGGGCTATATAGGCCTATCAACTATCTGGGTAGGCCTCCTCTCATCTGTATGAGTGTGCCTCCTCTCATGGTGAGGAAATGCCCTCACACTACCAAACTCCAAAAGTGATCTATTGTGCCTCCTGTAACTACTGGAAATGGATATGGATCTATCTCTCCTGTCATATCTATCTCTTGGCCTATCCAATGTTAACATGTCCATATTAGAGCCCATACGTTCTTATGGATTGAATCGGCCATTGTTGGGTGGCTACCATTGTCCTAAAAATTTCTCTATCTAGATCCAATTTCTCATCTTGGGGATGGCTATTAGGACCTTCCTATCTATCACCCATGGTTTCAGCTCCAACACATGGTTCAAGACCAGACTCTAGTCATGCTTGTCTACGTGTGTAATACATGTGTGGACCAATCTCCCATGGTTGCATAGAATCAAATAAGAACCCTACATGTAGAAGGAACATTTATATGATACCACAGAAAGATCCCCACCTATGTTGTCCTTATTTTTTCCTGATTGGCTTAGGGCTTGGATTCTTGCTTACAACGTTAGATAACAACAATAAAACATAACCAACACTAATAGCTCAAAAGATCATGCAAAAATTAGATTCACTAACTGCTGCAATTATAATTAAAAAATAGCGACTAGGGTTTATTGGGAAAACCTCAAAAAACAACACTCTAATAATTTTATTTCTATCAAAAATGATTTCTATATTATTAACAACCCAAATATGCATTGAATCTGATTTTTTTGAGGCAAATAATGATTGCATAACAATTCATAAATCTGCATAAAATTTTGACTAAAAATACCTCTTAAAACCTTCCAGAAAATTCTGAAATTTATTCCTCTAGGTCCAAAAACAACAGTAAAATAGACGGCATACAAATCAGATCTGGAAATACCTATGAACTAGTATATAACATCAAAAAAGTGAGTCACCCAACACCATGACAATTGATAATTGTTGCTGCAAATATATTATTCAACACACACTGCCAGAATAATAAAAATCTACGAAGATAAATGGGATTCCCTAAGTAGAAATCCCTCACGATACTCTTGGGGTTTTCGTCCACAAGAGTGATGAATCCTAAGAGTTTTCATCCTTGGATTTATTGCAAAAATCTCAAAGCTTCCAATGTAAGAGTAAAATATCAAAAAAATATGGAATGCCCTCCAGGTAGGTTGATTTATTATTTATAATGGAAATGGGACCCAAGGTGACCTCCATAACAACCAATGAGATTCTTTCCCTTTGTTGCACTCCCCTAGGCCAAGTCACATTTTTTAAAGGGGCCTTAGACACCTTTTTTCTAATTTTTTGACCTCATGGAGAAAGTCTCATTTTCCCTTAGGAATTACAATTTAATTAAGTTATTTTATTTAAATGCACTTTCCTAAGTTCTATTTACATGTCAAGTTTATTAATTTATTATATGTGCTTTTATAATGTTATATTTTAATTTTTACATAGTATAATAAAATTAATAAAACCTAAGTCACCCTTGAACTCACCCTCTGGCCGTCGGGTAGACAAAAATTGGCCAAAGGTCTTAAATAAAATTATTCGAAAAGGAGGGACATTACACAAGAGGCACAAAAGAAGCATCTCGAGATTTTTTGGCAGCAAGTAAAACATTACGAACATGCCGAAGATGTGAAATATTGGCATGTAAAACTTGATGAAAATTAGTGAGCTTGTCTGATTGTTCTTGATCAACATAGTGTCCTCATCGTAAGATTGTTGGCTATTAGATGTTTCAATGTTTTCTAGAAAATTATTTGATTTAAAAAAGGGGTTATTAGGTTCAACCATTGATTTAGATGATTTACAAATAGAGGGAGGAAGCTCAATGTACTCAAATGAAGCAAAACGACCACTACGGGTGATAGGCATAAAAGGAAAATCCTCAAATGAAGGTTAGATTCAAGCGACGGGTTTACCCAATGATTTTATTTAATTTGAATTAAATCTAATATTGCAGAGTCACTACTGAACCAAATGATGTATAAATGTAGAAATACGTAAATGACACAAACAAGCTAAGATGTAATATTTGAAACCCTAAACAAAGAAGAAGGAGAAAAACTTCTGATTTCCTCACTATTTGGGATTGATTTAAACTGGGAAAAGTTTTGAACGGGATGGGAAGTGTAATTATTTCTCACAATAAATTATGGAATGTAAGAACGAGGCTGGATAGGGGCACCCATGACATGACAAGGGCGCCTAGGTGCTGGAGACCTCTTCTGGGTGCCTGTGGCTATGTAAATGACTAGAATCTAGTTTTTACCATGTCAGAAGGTCATTGTTGTTTCTTCATGTTGATCTCCTGAGATTCACTCCTTAAATGCCGAAGGTACATGCAACCTTCAAAATAGAAATTCACCTGCACAAGCCCACAAACCGCATCAAACCTAAAAATAAAGATGCAATATGGGGATTTTGGATGACCACGATTGTCACCCTCAAGAGTAAAATTATGACTGAGTGCTTCACTATATCTTAGAATCCATGTAGTTCTTGTGAGTATGTGTAGAAATTGTGCCCTAGGATGCCCTTGTGCAAGTTACACTTGATAGCGGGATGTAGTTATAATGTAGCAATGTATTAGAATGTGTGGATGGAATAAAATGAACTTCCCCTTCCTATGTTGTGTATTCAGAGTATGCAAACCTTGTCCCTTGAATGAAATTTAGATAGATACCTTAGAGTGCTTTAGGTTCCCTTAAATACAAGCTTAGGTGATGATAGTAGAGTATTCAACCCTTATCCCTTGAATGAATGCTAGATGGATGCCTTAGAGTACTTTAGGTGCCTTTTGAATGCAAAATTAGGTGATGATAGTAATGTGTAATGTTTGGTCCCTCATTTTGAAAACATAACTATGTATTTATATGATTCCCTTGTTTGAATTTTGTAATTGACAACTGAAAGGTCAACCCATAAGAGAAAAGGATGGCCAAAAGATAAAAGAGACCCAAAATAGAGAAGGGGTGCCTAAAGGGGGACAGGATGCACCTGGGTGTTATTTTCCTGGATGGGTGTTCATGTCTGAAGCCATAAAAGATAAATCCGTAAAATTATGACTGGGTTGTAGGGGTGTGCAAGACCAAATAGAAAACAAGAAACATAGAAAAGAGGACAAATATAGTTGTCAACCACTAGTTTTTTGATTAGGAATCATATAAATGCTAGCATTCTTTTAAGACCTAGAAATGTACCCAAGTGTGTGATTGTATGTCTACATCTTCCACTACTGGTTGGTTGAGTTCCTCTCAAACTATAGTAGGTTTGGTGTTATCAACGACTAAACTCATGAGTGCGAGATTTACCTCATTTCTCACATGTCTTCTTGTTCTGACTCCAGACGAAGTATTTGAGAGGGAGTTCAGGCAGGAGTCCTTGATGGTGCTTTAAACCCATTTCGGATGTTGCTGATGTTGTTGATGTGAAGAATGAGTTTCCAAAGGACCAAGATCAATGAAAAATTCTCAACACAACTCATTTTCCTTGTGTGAACATTCTTCTTTCTCATAATCTGACTATGAGATGAGTTCAGAAACTAACTATTATTTATGTGGGAATGAGTCAAATGATGACTCATCATAAATCACATCTCAAATCTTATATATTTTCTGTGTCTCTGGATCCATGAGAGGATATGCCTTTGAGGTAGTATTTTACCCCAATAAATATACACTGGAGTGTCTTCAGATTCTTCCTCTTGTTGTTTACGACATGTATGTATGTTGTACAACCAAACACTCTAATATGGGAGATCAAAGGCTTGTGATTACTCCATACCTCTTCTGGTGCATTTTTTCCAGTAAGATATTTGTATGTACTATAATAAGGAGATACAAATAGTTTTTCTAGATTGCTTCTTCCTAAAAATGTGTTCTCCAACATGGCAATGGAAAACATGTAATGAACCATCTCCATGACAGTCCAATTATGACATTATGAAATTCCATTCTACTTGGATGTATAGGGGGAATTCAAGTGCTATGTTATTTTTTGATCCTTCAGGAATGCCAAGAACTTATTTGACGTGAATTCCCCTCCTCGATCTGAGCAAAGAGGACAAGAAGGGGCTACCCCGATCTACTAAAAAACTTGCTGATAGAAAGCATGAAAATTCGGTAAATGCTTCATTATTCTTTTGGATAAATAACACCCATGTTGTGTGAGAATATTCATATATCAAAAAGTAATAAAATCCTGAAAAGGAAGCAAGCAGGGTCCGTATAGATCGATATACATAACCTCAAGAAATTTCTTAGAATGGAAGGTACTCTACTCAAATGAATCCTAATGTTGTTTTCCCACCAAACATCTAGAATAGATAGGCAAAGGAGTGGGAGAGTGGAGGAAGTCCTCATGCCATCTCTTTAGAGCTAAGATGATAGAGGGAACTGATAGAAAGGTGCTTATATCAATAATTGTTCTAGAGTGCAATAGACTCATCTATAAAGGACGATAGAGCAACTACAGAGGATGAAACTATATCTAGTGTAAACAAATGATCCTTAAAAAAATGATCTATCAAGTATTGTACCTTTTTGTGAGATCAAACACGATTTGATTCCTTTCTGGACCATGAACTCCACCTTGAGCTTGTGATTCAAGAGCTAGGAGACATATAAGATATTTGTGGTCAATCCAGGGACATAGAGCACCTTTGTGAGGGCACAACTTCTCGTGTTAAGAGCAATGGTGACTGTGATAATCCCTTATACAATGTACTACTTGTTATCTATAATGCGAACCCAATATCGAGTGGGTTGATGAGTCAACGAATCAAAAATATTTCTATTACCCGTCATATGCTTACTGACAGGCCTGAGTTAATCAACAAAACATTCTACAAAGGTTGTGATGTTTGGGAGAGTAGAACAACGCTATGATGTGTGCCATAATTTTCTACCTATGGTACTTCCTCTTATGAGTTGTCATCTTGTTGAGTTGTAACATGCCCTTTATGATTCCTATGGCAAGGATGATGTTTGGATTGTTGTGAATCACCGCTACCACCAGGTGTGTTCTCTTTTCTAGAATCATGTCTTGAGTCTAACCATTATACCAAAAACTAATAGTGTCATGTGTATTTATAGTGCAGATGTGATAACATCAATCTACTTTCTTGCTTCTAAGGATGATTTTGGGACTACTTCTAGAAGTGCTTCACTTGTCATCCCTTTCAACACTTGTGACTCTTTTTCTATCTCGAGATTAGTAGACTTGTCTTCAAACTCCTTGTGCACTATTTAGATGCCTTCTTCTTGCTGGAGCATATTTACCAATTCTTCAAATGACACCACTTATTTTGTGATGTTAAATGTAGTGAAAAAACATCCAAAACTCAGAAGGAAGACTTCTCATAGTGATAAGGATCAGCAGTTTTTCCTTCACCTTTTGCCAAGTGCCAAAATATCTACTTGTAGTTCTGCCACACGACGCAAGAATTCCCTCTAATTTCTCGCCATATTTCATACTTAGCGTATGAATCTTTGAATGGAGATGGAGGATCTTCATCTAGGTATTTTCCAAGCATAGATGGTGGATAGAACATCCTAGGCTGCATTTAATGTGGTCGTATCCTGTACGGGAGGTTGAACCTCGTCAGAAATTCCAAGAGTGATCAACATCAAGGATTTTGCATACTATTTGTCATACTTCATTTTCTCATAAGCTCCACTGGGATGCTTCATCTTTCCATTGACGATCTCCCATAGCTCTTCAAACTTGAGAATCACGCGCATATTCATTTTCCAAGTGGCATAGTTTAACCCTTTCAAGAGATGGGCATCAGATAACAACAATTTGGGAGCATACATTATGCCAAAATGTTAGGAAATAAGGGATAAAATATGCAGAATAATCCCTCACAGAATCGTAACAGTAGAAAACTAATATGCAGAAATTATTACAGATCTCAAATAAAATTGCAGAATAAAATAACACAACACAAAGAGACAGTATTTAATGTGGTTCACCCAATTTGGGCTACGTCCACCAAGAATCACTTGTTCAAATTTTATTACAAGCCATCGGTCTCTCAATACAATACCCAGATCTGTTTGGAGCTATGCTCAACAAACTCTACAGAATTCATAGCCAAATTCAAAACACATCTGCAATACATTTGCTTGTACCTCTATCATATGCATAAGACCATATAAATAGACAACTGCTTAAGTAGTTTTACAAAACCGTGGGTATCAAAACCATGGGAAAAACTCGTCCCATAAACCTATGGGTCAAAAAACTCGCCCATATGAGAATATCACGTTTCCTGATATGTCGGGTGCATTTTTTCAAGGCCAAAAAATTTTACGCCGAACCTCTACTACCGAGGGCTACCAACCCCTGGACCCCCACTCGGGGCCGGCCCAGCCCCGAACCCCATCGAGGATACATGAAAAATGTACAATACTCTTAGTGTACAATCTTCAACACTTTCACACATGAAAACAGGCTCCATAACCTAACAATCTCCCACTTGGAGACTAGTTTTCTTCTGAGCAAGCTTCTCAACCCTTCACTAGTTTCTGTGAAGACCAACCAAAGTTGAACATAGCTTTAGTTTTTCCCTTGTGACCACCTTAGTCATCATGTCTACAGGATTCTGACTGGTATGAATCTTCTCCAACTTCAACTTCTCTTCCTCCAAAGCTGTCCTGATGAAATGGTACCTTAACTGTATATGCTTTGTCCTAGAGTGGAAAGCAAAGTTCTTAGCTAGGTGTATAACACTCTGACTATCACTATGCAGCTTTCATTCCTCCTGCTTATGCCCCAACTCCTCAAGCAATTGTTGTAACCAAATCATCTCTTTGCTTGCCTCTGTGGCAGCAACATACTCAGCCTCTGTGGTTGACAAAGCCACAAGCTTCTGTAGTCGTGAAATCCAGCTCACTGTTGTCCCACCTACAGTGTAAATATAACCTGTCGTGCTCCTCCTGACTGTCTACATCTCCAGCCATATCTGAATCTACATAACCACGTAAAGTGGTGTTTAATCCACTGTAGCACAAAACTATGCCCATGGTCCCTCTCAAATACCGAAGGATCCACTTTACTGCCTGTCAATGCTCTTTACCTGGATCACTCATAAATCTACTCACAGCTCCCACTGCATGGGCAATATCAGGCCTAGTGCACACCATAGCATACATCAAACTGCCAACTGCTGATGAGTAAGGTACCTTGGACATCTGGTTTCTTTCCTGCTCTGTCTTGGGACACTGCTCCTTTGATAACTTGAAATGGCCTACCAAAGGAGTCCCAACCGGTTTAGCATCCTGCATATTAAACCTCTCCAAGACCTTCTTAATGTACTCTTCCTGAGATAAAGTCAGCTTCCATTCCTTCCTATCCCGAGATATCCTCATACCAAGGATTTTTTTGGCTGCACCCAAATCCTTCATAGCAAATGATTCACTTAGCTGCTTCTTGAGTACTTTTATTTCCTGCATGTTTTTACCTGCAACCAGCATGTCATCAACATACAAACACAGGATAATATAACTTCCATCCTCAAATTTCTTTGTATACACACAATGGTCAGAATGACATCTGATATAACCTTGCTCCATCATGAAGCTATCAAATTTCTTATACCATTGACGTGGAGCTTGTTTCAGGCCATACAAGCTCTTCTTCAGTTTGCACACCATCTCCTCTTTACCTTTGACTTCATATCCTTCTAGCTGCTGCATATATAGCTCCTCCTCCAAATCACCATGGAGAAATGTAGTCTTTACATCTAACTGTTCTAAGTGCAAGTCTTCTGCTGCCACTATTCCAAGAACAGTTCTGATAGAAGTCATTTTTACTACAGGAGAAAAAATCTCATCAAAATCTATACCTTTTTTTCTGTGCAAACCCCTTGACCACCAACCGGGCCTTATATCTTTTCTTTCCTCCTTCTTCATCTTTAACTCTGTACACCCACTTGTTCTGCAATGCTCTTTTGCCTTCCGGTAGCTTCACCAAATCCCAAGTTTGGTTCTCCATGAGAGACTTATGCTCCTCATCCATGGCTTGCTCCCACTTCTTACTGGCATCTACCTGCATTACTTCATCAAAGCTCTCTGGCTCTCCACTATCAGTGAGTAATAAATAATAAAGAGAAGGAGAAAAATGTTCAGGTTCTTTTCTTACCCTAGAAGACCTCCTCACTGTAGGAGTTTGGGGTTCTTGTTGAGTAGGTTCCTGAACTGATTCATGTGTCACTTTCCCATCTGGAAGATCCTCTACCACTACATATTATTTCTTGGATTCTTCCCTATTTTCCTGCAACTGTTGCTTATACATGACTTTCTCATTAAA
Organism: Taxus chinensis; assembly: GCA_019776745.2. Classification (NCBI taxonomy): domain Eukaryota; kingdom Viridiplantae; phylum Streptophyta; class Pinopsida; order Cupressales; family Taxaceae; genus Taxus; species Taxus chinensis. The sequence continues at coordinate 579,500,771 of CM034146.1, forward strand.
GACCACATCCCTAGATTGAATGATTTTCTTGTCCTTAATACTCCAACATTTAAATCCAAAGTCATCACCACCATAACCAATGAAAGTACATTTTTCTGATTTAGCCTCTAGCTTGGTCCTATCATCCTTGTCTATATGAACAAACACCTCACATCTAAAGACTCTAAGAAATGAATAATCAACTTTCTTACCATACCAAGCCTCCTCAGGTATGCCTCCATCCAAGGCACTTGAGGGTCCTTTGTTTATCAAGTACACAGTTGTGCTCACCGCTTCTGCCCAAAAAGAAAGAGGCAGTCCTACATGTAACCTCATGCTCCTAGCACGTTCCATTATTGTTCTGTTCATCCTTTCTGATACCCCATTCTGCTGCGGAGTTCCTGGAACCGTCTTTTGCCTGCGGATTCCATTCTTAGAACAATAATCATTAAATTCATTGCTGCAATACTCCCCTCCATTATCTGACCTGAGACATTTTAGCTTAAGACCTGTTTCATTCTCTACCAAGGCTTTCCATTTAACAAAAGTGTCAAATACATCAGATTTGTTTCTAATACAATAAACCCAAACTTTCCTTGTTGCATCATCAATAAAAGTAACATAATAACTTGAACCCCCAAGAGATGATACCTGAGCCGGCCCCCACACATCAGAATGTACCAGCTCTAACTTACTCTCTTTCTTCATAGGTCCAACCTTGAGAAACCTTACTCGCTTTTGTTTCCCATATATGCAGTTCTCACAGAAATCCAAACCTGTTTCTGTATATCCAGGAAAATTCTTCTTTATGATGTTCATGCCCTTATGGCTCATATGACCGAGCCTATAGTGCCATAATGTTGTATCTACATCTGAAGCCACAATATTACAATCATTAGTACTATCAGTGGTTAAATACAAGGTTCCAACCTTCTTACCTCTTGCCACCACAAGAGCACCCTTGGTAACCTTCCAAGAGTCTGCTGTAAATATCACAGTACAACCATCACTTCCCAACTGCCCTGCCGATATCAAATTTCATCTTAATGTAGGCACATGTCTGACATCCTTCAATAGCCATGTATTCCCATTCTACATCTTAACCTAAACAGAACCTTTTCCAACTATGCTGCAAGGCTCATCATCACCAAGAAAAACATGCCCAAAATCCCCTTGAACATAATCAACAAAATAATGCCTATGTGGAGTAGCATGAAAAGAAGCCCCTGAATCTAAAACCCAAGATTCAGTAATATTATGCAAAGAAAGAATCAAAGCATCCTGACATACATTACCCGATGCCACATTTGCCTCCTTGTTTTCTTCATGTTGTTTCTTCTTATCCCGAAGCTCCCAACAGTCCTTCTTTGCATGCCCAGGCTTTCCACAATTCCAGCATACAATCTTGTTCTTGGATTTTGACCTTGCCCGATCTTTTGATTTTCCACGGTTTCCTCTATTCTTGTCTCCCTCTAGTTTCCACTATCAAAGCATTCCCTGAAGTAGAAGATTCCCCAGAGATTTTTCTTCACATTTCCTCGCTTAGAATCACCCCTACAACATCCTCAAACTTCAACTTCGAGTTAGCTGGAACCGAGTTACTTACCGCCATTACCAGGCTATTCCAACTCTCAGGTAAAGAGCACAAAATTAATAAAGCCCTAAATTATTCATCAAATTCTATTGTAACCGAAGCTAGCATATTCACTACCGTATTAAAATCATTTAAATGATCTACTACTGAACTATTCTTAGACATCTTCATATTAAACAACTTTTTCATTAAAAATATCTTATTAGAGGCAAAGGGTTTTTCATATAACTTCCCTAATGCATCCATTAGATCTTTTGTAGTCTTTTCCTTTGAAACATTAAATAATACCGAAGATGCAAGACACAGTCGGATTGTTCCAAGTGCCTTCCAATCCAAAAAATCCCATTCCGCATCTGTCATACTTGAGGGTTTGTTCACCTTCTCAGACAACGGAGTATAAAGATCCTTCTGATAAAGGTAATCTTCCATCTGCATCTTCCAAAGACTAAAATTCTGCCCGTTGAATTTATCAACCCTAGATCTTCCATCATCTGCCATAGCTCCCACTCAAGCTAAAACTTTCCCTACGATTCAACACTTCAGCAAACCAAAACCAGGATCTGATACCAATTGTTAGGAAATAAGGGATAAAATATGCAGAATAATCCCTCACAGAATCGCAACAGTAGAAACTAATATGCAGAAAATTATTACAGATCTCAAATAAAATTGCAGAATAAAATAACACAACACACAGAGACAGTATTTAACGTGGTTCACCCAATTTGGGCTACGTCCACCAAGAATCACTTGTTCAGATTTTATTACAAGCCACCGGTCTCTCAATACAATACCCAGATCTGTTTGGAGCTATGCTCAACAAACTCTACAGAATTCACAGCCGAATTCAAAACACATCTGCAATACATTTGCTTGTACCTCTATCATATGCATAAGACCATATAAATAGACAACTGCTTAAGCAGTTTTACAAAACTGTGGGTATCAAAACCATGGGCAAAACCCGTCCCATAAACCTATGGGTCAAAAAACTCGCCCATATGAGAAAATCACGTTTCCTGATTTGTCGGGTGCATTTTTCGAGGCCAAAAAATTTTACACCTAAACATTTTTTTTTCGGGGGCTGCGCCCCTAAACCCTGGCGAGGATACATGGAAAATGTACAATACTCTTAGTGTACAGTCTTCAAAACTTTCACACACGAAAACACGCTCCACAACCTAACACTAAAATACTTATGGATGAAGACATTGAATGAAGGTGAGCTTGGTATGCTTGTTCAAAATGATACACATACGCTTGTAGGAGCATTGTATCTTGGATTCGCCATATGAATCTTAGCTTTATTTGATCTTGGAAATAATATTCTGACACCTCGTATCACATGTCGAACAAAACCCACTCACGTAGTCTTGGATGCATTATGTCCTCTGAATTACAAGATTGTCGATGTTTTTGAATACTTTCTAGCCAAGTAGAATAGAGGTATGGCGATCTCATGGGGCTTGGTCTCAGCCTCTTCATCATCTCCATGGTTGCTTGTAGTAGTGCTAGCATCAAATGATATTCACATTCCTTGTTCTGCCTCCAAATAACAATGTTTTGGTTGTTCGAGAAAGATCCTCTTCACCACAGTTCTGATTTCAAAACCATATTAATTGCTTTTGCCATGTCAAAGAACCAATTCTGTTGCAAAAGAACCAACTCCACTTAGGTTTTGAAAAATTGCTCTTAGATTCCACGCCTTCCTTCTGTAGGTATGTGGAATTTTTTGCAAATGGTCGTAGCCAAAATTTAAAAAATAGGTTTAATTTCACCTTCGCCTGGCTTGAGAGGTTATGCATTTTCAAATGTTCCTTGGATGTCAGAGACAACTCAAAAAAATTCCATGGTAAGTAAGAACAATAATTGTAAAGAAAGACTATCAAATACAACAAAATAAACACTCAGCAATGGAAAGACACTAAAGTACTTTGGACTGGACCACCCAAGGCCACGTACAGTTCTGATGCAATAGGAAACAATACAAAACAAGAAGTCTAAATGTTCTCCTCCACATTTTTGATGCACCACACAGGTCTAAAAACAACTACTCCATGCAAGTCTAAAAAATGGTGCTCAAATAGGTAATGAAAAATAATTTTGTACACATCACAAGTCGTAGGGAGTCCAGGGCCGAATTAAAGGTTGGGAGCGCCCTAGGAAATAGTTTGAGTGGTCGCCCTCCTCAAAAAAATATTTAATATTTTTTTGCCATTTTAGTAAATAAATAAAATTTGTCTATATTTTTGTATTTTTAAATTTACATCATGGTCATAATAAAATAATAATAAAAATATTTTATCAAATTATTACAGAAGGATGAACATATTCCGTTGATGGAAAAAATTAATCGTTGAAGATGCTCAAAATAAAAAAATACAATATTTTATATAAGTTTTGAGACAAGTCTGATTTAGCATAGCAAGTAGGTGAATTTCCAACTCTATAGTTGAAATACCATGTTGACCATTTTTTTGCAAAGAAACAAATTAAATTTTATGTAACTCGTTATGGTTTTGTGAAGAGTCGTATTTGGACTAGGCCTACGAATTCCTCCATAACAAAATAATACAAATTTCCCCCAAAAAATAAGAATAGAAAACTAAATATTTTTTTCCTTTAATTCTACTCACCTCTACTAAATACACCAACATACATTTAGTGCTCTTCCTATAAAAAACACATTAAAATCATTTTCTAGAACAAATTACACACCTAGTGACCTACATAATCTGGAGCTACATAAAAGAATGGGTAACAATCATTAAAAAAAATCATATGTGCTTATAAATATGTGAAATTTTCTTTGACTTGCAAAAGTATTACAAAACTTTTATGTGTATGAGTGAAATTTATGTTCAATTATACAATAATATCTATAAATGCGTTGATCAATGATTAATGCTTCACATAAATTATTTTAAGTTAAGTTCTAAAATATAACCAATAAAAAAGAAATTTATTAGATTCAAGTGCCCCTTCATTGTTAGCACCCTAGGCAACTGCCTAGTTTGCCTAACGCTTAATCCCCTCTGAGGGAGTCCACATTTTTCAATGTGCTGACCATTTTTCTTGACTTCACATTACACATCATCCTCCGCCAAAGTTTCCAAGCTCTGATATCGATGTATGCAAAAAAATTTAGAGAAGAATGGATTGGATTGATTTATTCAATGATCAAGGAGGAGAATATATACATGCGTAAATTAACACCAACATTCACCAAAAGACACATGGACTCTAGAGGTCACACGCCACAAGAAGACTTTCTGACTACACCAATGTAACTATGTTACTCTAACAATTTTAGAGGTACCTAAACATCATGGTTTCTAGTTTATTCTATGTAGAAATTAAGTGTATGATCTGTTGTGTTAATTATCATTCATATCCAATAAATCATCTTTCCAAATAAATATAAATAAAAACTTCAATAGAAGGAAATGTAAAAGCTATATGAAACAAATTTAAAAACTATGTGATTAAAGAAAAATCAATAAAAAGAAACAATTTAGAAAAAGCGATTATTACAAGAAATACAACTCAATATGTTTTCACATTTATCTCTTATCATAGTTACAATCTATAACTTTCCATAGTTTGTGTCACTATGCAGAACTTGAGGCCCTTTGTAGTGTTGTCCCCAAGGCTTTTTTAATGGGGTTAGAGGTCTCAAATCTATCTTTTAGTACCCTTGGCCTATTGTGCTAGTACGTAATCCTTGCAATCAGCGTATAGATCCTTAAGTGAGGTCCCAAGGAATGGAAAAACATCATGGGGATATAAAATATTAATTTATTCTCATTTACCATATAGATAATTAGGGATATATCTATGTACTGAATTCTAATTGACCTGGAAGGCAAACTTCAGTTACTTTGAGTTTCCTTCTCTTCTAAACAAAAATATATATATCATTTATTCTATGACCAGAGGGTGATCACATGTGTAGGAGTGGCATCTTAGCTAAGGAATATTTTATCACCTTCATGGTTCTTTATTCTTCATCTTTTATGTTCACTGCATGTATTCACTGTGATGCAATACGGATCAGTTGTTTACCATGATTTTATATCTCTTTATGATCTTACTCTCTTACCTTTACAACATCATCTAATTTTATGACATATCCTGAAAATCAATGTGGAAATCTTTTGAGTATGATTGTAAGACCTTCTAGACTTCCTCAAAAATATTTATTTAGTTTCATTGGCTCCATCTTTATTAATCCAATTCTTGACATTATATGTCAGTGTTCTATCTCTTGAGACATCCAGCATGCAAACATTGATTATGATGCATTTTCATTTTTTTAATGTTTCATATTTATCCTATCAAATGTTTTATTTGTCCCATGCCTTTAAAACTCAACATTTCATTAAATATGGACATGTATTCCAGTCCACATCAGAAACCAAAATTGTCTATATTATGTTTAGTAGTATCAAATATTGGACAGTTCAATTTTACTAGATTATTGGATTCAGATTTCTGAGATTTTTGGAATTAGATATCATTTTTTTTCAATTTTAATTTTAGGGTTTTTTATTTTTATTGTTGATTTAGGAATTTATGAATTTTTTTGTAAAGGACTTCAACTTGGTAAAGAATCACAAGAATAAAAAATAATGTAGCAATCATTGATTAAGTTATTGTCTACAGATAGAATATTTCCAAAATCTTTGCAAAAGAGATGAAATTATCACAAATTATTATTGGTTTATTGAACATTCATTAAATGTAATTTATTTAAAAAATTTCCTACATCTATGATATCTTTCATGCATAACAAAAGTTTCCTCAATGCATTTAGAAAGTAATTGTCTATAAAAAAATAATTATAAAAAGTGTTTCCAATAATATAATTGTAGTGCCCACATTTTTATAGCTCCAGTTATCTGTTGGTTCCTTTATGCATAGACATGTTTTGATTGAGACTCTAATATATTTTGGACATTTTTCTATGTTATCTTATTCTCATGGACATTATGGTATTTTGGGTGCATAGCGCCAATTGGACTAGATTCATATATTAATATATTTATTGTGATGTTGATGACACTAATAGGGGTACATGATAGTGAGATTTATTGGTTAGATGTTGATTCTTGTGGTCGATTTGATTAATGATATAGTTTTCTAGATTTAATAATGGTAATCTCATGCTAGCCTAAGTGTATGTCGTTGTAAGTTTAGCTGTGGATGATTCATGGAAAACTATGTGTATAATTGTATGCATTGCACTATCAATTGTATAATGATGTTAGGACATTATAAGTTGATTAAAATTGTGATGTGTAGATGATGTTTATTATATTGAACAGATGCAGTTAATGTGTGCAATGAGTGTGCAGGTGACAGGTATAGGAGAGCATGGGTTTTAGGGCAGCTACACAATTGTGCACGAGCGGCCCATAGGTTGAGTCCTAACCATGCTAAATGTTTGAGGCCTTAGAATAGGTGTATTAATTTGTCACCATGGGTAAACCCTCAATTGTAATGTATTTATATCTTGTAAAATTAATTATGTTTAGGGTGTGTTTTATTAAGTAAACTAGCTTAGGGGTTTAATGATCTCATCTTAATTTAAGTGATGGTTTTGGGTAAGTGTGTGTGTGTTGGTAGAAAGGATTGGGGACCACATGTGAACCTTGGGTGGACCCCACACCCTCTACCCTTGTGCCCAAGAATGCCAAACCCGAAATTGGGTTATTTTAGGCATTTTTAGGGACCCCTTTTGAGTTTAGGAGTTCCCTTAGCATGAAAATGGGCCCTTGGACCCTACCTAATAGGTAGGGGGGCTTATTTCCAAGGTTTTGAGGGAGTTTCCCTCCCATTTTCCCCTCCTTAGTCACCATCCATGTAAGATGGTTGGTTTGTGTGTAATTGTTAAAGTTGCTCTACTTTGTTTTATTTTCATTTTTAGTATTTTGGGTGATATGGGCTAAAAGGTGAGTTTACTTTTACTTATTTAGTTTTTGGAATCTTTGACTCATGAGAGGAGAGGGGGTGACACTTGTCACCCTCCCATTGGGGAGGAAAATTTTGGGTTCCTCTTCTTATTCTTCCTCATGTGGAAGGGGTCTTCTTGACTCATTTTTTTCGGGAGAACTTGGAGAATTTTGGGAGCTTGGAAGTTTTCTTGGAAAAAAGGGAAGAAGTTTAGAGTCTTGGAAAGCATTGTAGAGGTAGGATTCTTAATGCTTTTCCTTCCTAGTTGTGCTTATCTTGTTAACTATGCATTGGACGATAAAATGATGTGTGTGAAATGATGTGTTGTAAAGTTGTATGGTGAATGTAGTTTTTTTGTTTTGTTACCTTGTTGTTTTATTTGTTTTCTCTCCACCATCATTTGGTTTGATGGTTTTTGGAGAATGTAGGGGAAGAGAGAGGGATTTCCCTCTCAAACCTCATGGTTGTTGGTCAAGCCATGAAGGTCCCTTCTCATCCCCTCATATGGTTTGAGGTGGGAGAAAGGTTCATATGGCTTGAACCTTTCCCCATTATTGGTGAGGAAACCCTTTTGGGTTTGAAAATCCTCCCAAGAAGGATTTATTTGACATAAATGAGGAATAAGGAGGATGAATGATTAGGAGGAATAAGGATTTTTGTAAACATGCTTTTGTTGGTGTTCCTATGGTTGGACACCTTTGATTTGGGCATCCTATTTCTTCTCTTCCCCCTTTTGTGAGGTTGACCGTGATCTCCTCATGTTGTTGTTTTACCATGTGTGGTTTGTCTAAGTGTATTAAAGGGTCCTATGTTTTTCTTGTTGTGTTTTATCCCCATTATACTTGTGCACATTGTGGAAATTTGTTCCTCTCTCCCATGGGCTTGGGGGAGGCTAGTATATCTTTCAACCGTGGAAAGGCATGTGATGATGCCTATTGGTTGGGTGGTAAACAAGCCTTGTCTCTTATTTCAACATCCTTGGAAGAACACTCAATTTTGGAGATAGTTGGAGCCTCTTTTCCATCTTGGTCCTCTTGGTCATCCTCATCTTTTGAGGGCATTACTTTCATTTTGTAAATAAATGTGTCTTCACCTTCTTGTAAATACCTATTTTTGTATGTGATGTTACTTGTAAACTTAAGTCATGTGGTTTGAGAATTTTTCCTTCAATATTGCAAGGATCTTGTAAAAAGGTTGTCTTGAATAGCTATGTAATTTTTTTTATTTTTATTTTTTACAAATGTGAACCTATGATTTGGAAAAGAAAGTTTGTAAAATAGATATGGAAATATCTTCATAAGAATTTTTGCAACTCCATTTTGGAATGAAAGTTGTTTATTGGAAGCACTGTTTTACAAAAGGAAATAATGTGTAGTTACTAACATTGAAAAAAAACTAGTTTTATTCCTTGTTGGATATCCTTTTTGTTTAAAAATCTGAACTAATTAGTGTGCTTACTTTTAAAATGGAAAAAAAATAAATTTGATGGCATTACAATAATTTCCGTGACATATGGTTGTCTTGACAAATAAAAGGTGATTGCAATTTTATATTTAGACCTCTTGGTGAACCATTTATATCTAGACACAACATTTCATGTTATATTTCTTTGAGATAATAAATTTAAAACCTTCACAAAACATATGAGAATGAGCAATTGTTTATTCTAAACAGGGTGGAATATTGGCTATTGATAAACTTCATTTAATTCAAACACAACCAATGGTAATCTTTGTTGTTTGCAATTAGTAACAAATACAAAAATTCAATACATAATAAAATTAAGTCCATCTAAAATGTTTAAAGTATTTTTTTACAAATAATTAATTATGTACTTAAAAATGATTCCAATTGAGTGTTAAATTTAACCAAATTGTTTACATATACAAAAACAATTTCAACTGACTATAAAAATAATCAACTTCTATATAAAAATGGAAAGGTAAATATTCAAGTACATTGTATGTAAATTTAATTTCAACCAAATAAAATTTTTAACCACATTGTTTGTGTTTATTTAAAAATGTAATAATATCAAGTAAACTCAATCAAAGTCATTAATTATCCTTTTGTATGTTTCCAAAAAGTGACACATATTTAGGTGTGGCCGCACATGATCTAGCCATGTACATAATGTGTGAATATTTTTCTATCGAAGTGCATTATTTCATCAATTTTCTAGTTAGTAGGCAATCCAAAAAAAAATGATTCTTTTCTGTTATAAACAAAGTATGTTTCTTCACCTATGAACAATATGTTATTTGTTCCATATATATGTGTGTGTACTTGTATAGAACCTTTTGCATGTTTTTATGTAAACTAGGAAAATATTCCCCTTTCTTCGATCTAAAAAATTGTTGCCAATTTCACATTGCATTAATCCCCAAGAAAAAAAAATTCAATATTTCATAGCTAGTTCAATTTCTGAATGAAGGAACATTTTTCTCTTGAGTGCAAGTATGTAAACCACAATCCAATATCAAAATATTGCCATGTTATATTTAACAAGCTAGGGCTAAATGTACGACAAAAGTATCGATAGATGAATATTCAAAATTTGTTTGTATGGTTTGTGATCTAAATTTAGTAATCCCCATAACTCCAAATAATAGTCCTTCTACTCCCAATACTAATAAATTACTTCCAAGTGGAATGAGATATGAAAATTCAACCAATACATAACAATTACTTTTCAATAAATCAAATAATAGTTCATTGCGTATGATTTTGTTAATATAAAATTCTTTCCATCGTTGTGATATTTTTTGCTAAACACTAACAACGAAATTTTAATATGAATAAATTATTTCTAAGATATTTGCACCATATACTCAATTTTATATTATTAGTATAAAGTTAATTTTATGTGTAATTTTCTTGTTCAACATCCATCCAAGAATAAAGGACATAAATTTCACAATTATGTGTATTTGAATTGAAAATTTAAACCAATATGAATGAAAACATATAACTATCGATAACATTCTAAACAATAGATGGTAATCTAATATGAAAAATGGTCATTGAATTTTTTATAGACCATAAATTCAATTTTATGTATTTCTTTGTTCAATAATTGGCTGAGACATACTACATTATTTTAGAACTTTTCTTACATCATATTCATCCCCTATTAAGGCTAGTTGTGCAAATAAAGTTTTCATAAGCCATTTTCCATTTTAAAATTATTTATCACAAGACACTTTCAGGGAAACAACAAAATTCTCTTTAGGTATGCCTTTTTTTAGTGCACTAACTGCAATCGTACTTTCACAGTTGTATCAAATTTCTGATTATTTCCAAAATTGTAATCAACATTTCCCCCTTTTTATCGTAGTGCTCAGAATCCCAAAAAAAAAAAGGATGGACCTCCACTTTATCTTTTTGTAGTAGTTTCATTACAATTTTTTCAACATTGACATCTGTATCAAATGTAGACCAAAATGTTATTTCAAACTATGCAGATGCAACAATTAGAAATTAGGTAACATAACCTCTTGGTTGAATGTGCTCATTGTTTAATTGGAATGTGCTTTGATTTTTAGAATTTTGTTTCTAAATTAACAATCCTTATAAATAAAGAATAAGAAAATATTTCTTTGGAGGCACCATAAAAAAATATTGAGACTCATTATTACATTGTATTTATTTTGAATGTAATAGAATTATTTCACTATATATTTTACCTCTATCTTTGTAAATTTATGTAAATTGTATATTGTCCTCAAAAATATCTGCACATAAGAATTTTAAATAATAAATGTTTGAAAATTTGATTTAAACCAACATTGAGAAGTATTGAAAATTTTCAATAATTAATAAGTAGTAATTAGTAGTTTCCCTGTAAGAAATGGCCTAATCATATAACCGACAAATATGAAGCACATTATCTTGAAATATTTTATTCTCCTCTTTTAACATTTTATTTTATTTATCCACTCCCCTGAGACTGTAACATTCTTGCATCCATTTAACCATCCCCCTCAACATAATGATTTGAGGAAACACAAAGTCTATTTGTGTTGTTTGTCTTATGGTAAATATAGGCTCTGTGTCCTTCCTGTTTTCTTGTAAAAGTACAAGTAATGTGTTTAATTCCTTTGTTCTATTTTTAAGGAACTGGATCTTTTTTTATTTTTCTTCTACAACATGTTGAAGTTAAAGGATTGTCTCTTCTTTCTTTTCAATGGTTTGTTGGAGCTCTTGGATTTTCTATTCTTTCTCAGAATCCAATTGTAAGAAAGTGGCGTCTTTTGTTTACAAAAGGATCTATAAGTGGGAAATTCTATTGTGTGCATGTTGGAGTTCATAGTGGAATATAGAAATAGACAATATTTGAGGAGGGAGCTAGGTTCTCTTTTGAACAGGGATGTTTTTCCTTTGTCTCGACTGGGAGAGTCCTCAACAGTGACTGTGGTTTTGTCAAATTCCATATCAGAAAATTAAATAAAGGGAGATACAAATTGGGGTTTTAAGGTTTTTTTGATTGGGATGTTCTAGAAGTAATGTTTGCATGATGGTAGCTACTTCTTGTTCCTCCTAAGAAGGAACAATTTCTACTTGGGGTTCATTAAGGGTTTGAGCAGGCCTTGATGTCCTAAGGCATTTTCTAGGCCATTTTGAAGTGGAGAACCATTTTTCTATAACCAATGCAGGCTCTAGTGCATACTAATTCTTAAATTTGATCCACTTCTTAGGGCCATGACATTTCTTCATAAAATGGTGCATACAAATTAAGTGTATTAGCCCTTAAAATTTCAAATAAGAATTACCCCAATGTAATTTTTCAGCAGCAGAGGAGATGGAGTCAAATAATAATTGGGGCAAATTTACTTTTATTTGGGCTTTAGCTTGGCCATGGCGGAGGTGGATAAGAATTCTTAACATAGGGCCTAAAATGACCTCATAATGACCATCACATGTGAAATATTTAATCACCCACTTAACTACCTCTTCCCATGGTTCAGGAAGAGTACCCCTTTCTTATGCCCTTAGCCTTTACTTTGTTATCCATGACCAGTTCAATTTTTTCCTTCTTCCCAAAAAAAAATATGTTAATTATCTCAGAATATGGGCTTCTAAAATTAATTAGTTGCCCCTCCTTTGAAATTCCTAAAATATGGCTAATGATAGTAGGGTTGAACAAAATTTTCTCATATTTTACTTTGGCATGTCCTTCCTCCATATTCTTGGTGAAATCTTTTGTCATTATTGGCTTGAAGTCTTCATATGCCAACATAAAGTTGAGCCACCTTGATTTTTCAAAAATTTCTATTGATTCCATATTAGAGAGAAATTCAGTTGAATTTTTAGGTTCATGTCGCAATCTAATTCCCATGGATGATGCTTAAAACAAAGCAAGTAACTACATAATTTTGGAGGGGAGTGAATCCCAGTAGTGGAGGAATAACAATGTAGGAATGGAAATTATTGTAGTGCAAGAATGGGACTAGTAGTAGTGCAGGAGTGAAATGGAAGAATTATAAAATTAGAGAATGACAAGGGGGAACAAAATGGTGTTATATGGAACAACATGAATTGAGAAAGTTTTCACAAGTTCCAATGTGACAACAATAAAGTGGGGAGTAATTTGGTACGTGTGTGATATTAATGTGGGAATGAGTTGCATATTTATTGGGATATGTGGTACGTGAGAACATATTGGGAATGGGGGAAGTCATCAATTCACACAAGCAAAATAATTATCATCTCATAAATTAAACTTTACAATATTCAATAAAATAACAACTATGCATACCTGATTAATTTGACTTGTCAAATTCAATGGCCATCATTTAAATGCCCATTTATTTCTACCTCAACATGTTGTTCCTCATTTTTCTATCACATGATTCAGGGGTGGTGACTGCCATTGCTAGTTTTTAGCCACCTGAACTTATTAATATTTTATCAATTGTATATATATAAGTAATAACCACCATTTCTAGTTTTCAACCATATCATATTTATTCTTGCTGAGAACTAATTTATCTCTGAGTTGAATTGGACAAAGAGACTTTGTCCAAAAAATTCAAAGTTGCATTTTCTTGTAGCATGTTCTGGAATTCTGATTTAGATATTGGTTTTTCATTTAGCCTCAATCTATGGCCCTTAACCAAAATTACTTTTATTTCACTATCAATTGCAATCAGATGAACAATTCCATTGTTGAAGACTTACTCAATTTGATATGGACCCATCCATCTTGTATGCAATTTTCCTTTGAAGTCCTTGTAATTTTAATCAAATAGCACGACCCAATATCCTTTTTGAAACTTACTTTTCTTAATATGTTTATCATTCCATAGTTGCCTTTGGTGTTGGATGATTTATGTCTGATGTAATGCTTGTAGTATCATCTCATCTAACTCATTTAGTTGAAGAATCCTTTCTTGTTGTGCTTTTGATAAATCAATTCCTACTTAAGCAGTTGTTCTTAAGGTCTAAATTTAAAATTCTATAGGAAGAATATGCTTATTCCCATAAACCAACTCATACGGAGTGAATCTTGTGGTTTTATTCCAAGTAGTATTATAGGCCCATACTGCTTCTGGTAACTATTTGAACCATATTTTCCTTGAAATATCTATTGTCTTGGTTAAAATATTCTCCAACTCTCTGTTAGTAACTTCCACTTGACCATTGAACTGTGGATAGTATGGGGATGACTTCTTGTGCTTGTGTTGGTATGTTTCCACAAAGGAAATAATTACACCTAACATAAATTATGGTCCTTAGTCTAAAATAATTGATCTTGGTGATCCAAACCTTTGGAAGATGTGTTCATATAAAAATTTTGTAACTTTTTCATCCCTTGCATATTATAGAGCTTACACTTCATCCTATTTTGTAACATAATTTGAACAAACCAAGATGTACTCATTCCCTATAGAAGTTGGGTCAATTATTCCAATGAAATCCAATCCCCACTTCTCAAATGGTTCTAAAACAACCTGAGGTTAGAGTGACATCTCAGAATGTCAGCTTTCTCATCCTTTGACAATGATCACACTGCCATATATACTTTTTGAAATCTCTTTACAAGGAAGGAAAATAGTAACGAACTCAAAAAACTTTGTGAATGGTTCTTTTAATTGAAAAAATGTCCACTTAGTGGCTCATCATGACTTGCCTTGAGTATGTCAAAGATCTCATTTTCAAATACACACCTACATAGAACATGGTCAGATCCAAATTTAAAAAGTATTCGATTCATCCATGTATACATCACACTTTGTTTAATAAATTGCTTTCTTTGTTTATGTGTAAATAAGGTTGGGAACTTCCCTATAGCCAAGTATTTAGCCATATATGCAAACCAAGGAGAGACAATGGAAATTGCAAAATAGATGTTCATCCAAAAAATCATCACTAACCAATTTCTCTGTACCTAAAATGGTTAGCCTTGAAAGAAAATCAACCACCACATTTGATTTCCCTAGCTTGTCAATAATTTTAATATTAAACTCTTACAATAATAACATCCATCTTACAAGCATACCATGCACTAAAGGTTTATTAATTAGATAGTTAATTGAAGAGTGGTCAGTGTGAACAACCACTTCATATCCTATGATATAATGATGAAACTTATTTGTTGCATAAAAAAATTCAAGAAATTCCTTCTCTTTGGTGGTGTAGTTCCTTTCAGCATGGGAGAGATTTTTACTAATATAGTAAATAACATGCATCGATTCTCCTTCTTTTTTTCTAAGTACAACCCCTATCGCTTCATTGGAACCTTCTATTTGCATATGAAATGGGAGCTTCTAGTTTGTGATTCTTAATACTAGAGTATTTGTTAATTTGTCTTTGATAGTGTCAAAGTATTGTTGGCATGCCTCTATCCATTCAAATTAAAAGTCTTTAGCTAAAAGAGAAAACAATAGAGAATCTATATTATTAAAATATGAAATAAATATTCTATAGTAGCCAACATGTATGAGAAAATTTTCTTACCTATGTTTGATTTATGGGAGATGGGATGTTTACAATGATATTGACCTCATTTGGAAATACCTTGACTCCTTCAGCTAAAACATGATGGCCCAATACTATCCCTTGCTCCATCATGAAAAAATATTTTTCATGGTTTAAGGATAAATGATGTTTTTCACACCTAGAAAGGACTTTTTCTAGATTGTCAATTTCCTCTTGGAATGTTGCCCCATAAACAATGAATTAATCCATGTAAATATCAACACAATCATTAGTGAGATCAGAAAATATTGTTAACATGGCTCTTTGAAAAGTGACAAGAGCATTACATAAACTGAAAGGTAATACCTTATACGAAAATGTTCCCTATGGGCAGGTAAAAGTGGTTTTGTCTTGATCCTATGGAGCTACCTTTATTTGATTGTACCCACTAAATCCATCAAGAAATGAAAAATACCTTTTTCTAGATAGATTATCTAAGACTTGATCAATGAAAGTTAATGGAAAATAATCTCAACAAGTTTCCTTATTTAAGTCCCTATAATCCACACAGACCCTCCGTTTCCCATTTTTAAAAGAATTTTCACTAATGGATAAACCCACTATCTATCTAAAATTGGATAGATGAATCGTACCCTAATAAGTTTTTCTATTTAATTTTTTATAGTGTCTCTTAAGGAAGGTTGTATCCTTCTTTGTGGTTATTTGAGTGTTTGGAATTAATTGTGTAAATTTGGTGTGTAGAAATACTGGGGTGAATACCCTTCATGTCATTATATTCCCAAGAAAAGGCTTGAGGATGAGAGCATAAAATTTTAAATAGGGTATTCTCTTCTTGGCTAGTTAGCCAACTATTGAATGCTAATGTTTTTTCCTAACAAGATAGGTAATTTGTTTGTGTCTGGGTGTAGAGAATTTACAATGAGATACTCTCCAAATAATTCATTCAATGGGAACCTGTGGGGAATTAATAGGTGAATGGAAGTGATATTGTGAAAGAAATACTTAGTCAAATCTATGTTTAGTGAAAAATGGAAGATTGTAGGTTGATTGTTCTAATCCATCATATCATCTCTTATTTCAATTAATTGTAGCTCTGGACTCATAGTCAATTCAGGGAAAGATTCTTGTTGAGGCATAAGAACTATAATCATTCCATCATAGGAAAAATGGTCACCATCTTGAATTTGATTTGAATGTTCCTGAATTATGACCATGGCCAGTGATGGAATCATATCTTCTGATTCATCTGTATTATCCTTCCACCATTGTTTATTCTCTATAGAAAAAGGTTTTTTGGTTAGATAGATGGATAATTTCTTCGAATCATGTCCATTTTTAATGACCATATTTCCTATTTTGCAATCAATGAGGATGTCAGTAGTTTATAACCAAGGGTTTCTTAGGATCAAAGGGTATCCAATCTTCTTATTCTTAATTTTATGACCATAAAGTCTACTGAATAAATCCATTCCTCAATGGTGATGGTAGCATATTCTATTATCCCTTTTGGCTTGTTTATAGACTAGTCTACCATTTTTTAAACTATTGAGGTTGATTGCGGTTTGGGGAGAGATAATGTGGACAAGGTGTTAGTGATCATCACATTGATAAAAAAATCTTAAGTCAATTAAAATGTTTGGGATCTACACATCTCCTATGAAATATGTAACAATAGGACTTCCAAGGTCTCCTTATTTAGGAGGGGTCATATTCCCTTCTAATATAATAGCCAATTTTCTATCAACATGGATGGTTTCAGGTTGATTCATTCATCTACATGGAGTCTTAAAACATAGTTCTTTGATGGTTTTGTTCAATTATGGAATTTCCTTAAGAGATGGTAACAGAGGGATTCCAATACTCAATTTCCTTAATCCCTTAATCAACTCCGACTTTTCTTAACCTGAATTAGAGTGTTATGTTTCTCTAAAATCCTAAATGGGAAAGGAATGATAGGGTTTGGTTCATGTGTTTCTTCAACAACATGACTAGGTTGTGTTTCTTTTGTCTTTTCTTTATTTTTTTAGGTAACCTTCCCTAAATGCAACAAGATGTTTCTACAATACACAAAGTTTAATGGGGTTTTTGTCTAATTCCAGTGTCTATGTTGGGTTACTATGCCTCAAATTTTTGGGGTTTTCCACAATCTACGTTGGAATTTGTGGCTGGGCAAGTTGTTTGGATGAGGTAAAATATTTGGGCCTAGTAAACAAATTTTTTTTTCCTTGGGGTCTTCTTTGGTTATAATATTTCTTCCCTAATCCTTGAGGAAAATTCCATTGTTTTTGGAATTGAGGATTGAATTGTTGAAACTATGGAATGTTTGGGTTTTGATACAACCTAGAATTCACCAGTAAAATCCTAGATGCGTGGGCACGTCACTGAGCGTAGAATGAGTGCTCACCCAAAGCGCGCAAAGGTACCATTCTCCTCTATAGGGTTGCTATTGTAGGATGTTATCATGATGAAGACTTGAAGCATTTAGATATATGACTAATATATCATTCTACAGTGCATGTTCATATCTAGATCTAGAGAATTGCATACTTAAATGATAACCATGATGAAATCAAGCATTCAAGAACCAGTTATATTCAGGATTTGACATTCTGATTTAGTCAATACACTCCATTGCATTAAACATGATAAATACATAGAAGCTTCCTTACAATAATAGTATTATACGCTCATGCACACGTTAGATTTGGTAGTATAACCTCAAAATAACTCAGTTCTCACATTTTTAATGCTACACAGTTCACTACATATTTATAAGGGTGGGGACTTTCCCTTCACTGCTCATCTAATCCCAAAATAGGTCACATGATATTATTAGCCATGTGCCATTACAAAAATAGCCACACATGCAAGTGCGCTAACAATAGACTTCTTCTAGTTAACTGTCAGTAGTAAATCTATTCTTAGCCTCTATCCATGTAAAGAGCTTCATAGCTGATCCTCCAAAAATATCCAATGTGTGTCACATACATATCTAATTGGTTTGTGTGTTCCGCATGCTATCTTCAAAAAATAGATCCTCATCATGAAAATGGCTAAGTCCCGAATCTGTCTCTGTCCTCAGCGCATGATTCCTTTTCGATCCTCCTGTTCTTTTGAATGCACTCTGCTCTTCCACGTGAACCTTCTATATGTTTTTCGTTAAGTGAAATTTTTTGTCTAGCCAACATTACCCCACACTAGTTGCATAACCACCCCAGAAATGGTTGTCTCCAAAATGAATCAAAGAATATGAATAGAAGAATAGAAAGAATTTTTATGAAATAAAAGAAGGTCTTTACCCTATAGCATCTTCTGCATCAACCTGAAGAATCAATTATGGATATTATTTTTTATTTCCACCTCTAAAGTCTTCCAATCATTGAGCATAGCTTCTACCTTTTCTAGTATATCCATTGTAATTGACTCTAACTCATCCTTAGCAATCTCTCCTTTCTTATTCTATAAGACTAAAACAATGCTAGACATTGCAGTCATTCTTCCTTCTAATAAGTCCATCTTTTGCGTGATGAGTTTCCCAAGCTCATCCAGTCGTTCCTTGTATGGTTCTTGAGCTGCTGTAAGGGCCTCACACTTCTATTTGACAAGTGTTAATCATTATACATGGCCTAATGTCTCATCCTTCATGTCTTTCAGGACTTCATTTCCTTCCAAAATGGTCTTGGTTCTTATAATGGCTTTTAGGGCTATACAAATATTCAACACTTGATCTACTTTATTCAGTTCCTCCTACAAAATCTTAAGCAACCCTTGATATGATGCAATATTTCTCATCACCAAATCCTTTTCCCTCTCTACTTCCTGTGCTAGATCCTTTGGTGTTGGCATGTGCAGAGGTTCGTCTTTAAGCACTAAGTCCACCAAGGTACTTACATAATGCATTGTTGAAGGAAATGTTTTGGGTACCTTTGGCTTTAAGTGTGGATTTTCTTTCATGATATTATCCCCAACTTCCTCTACCATTTTGATGAAAACAACATTCTTCTTATATCCTAAGTCTTTTTCTTGCTTTAGGTGCACTATTTTTACATCCTTAGTTTTGAGTTCTTCTCGTAGCGCCCTAATTGTTGCAGCCTTATCCATATTTCACCGTGCCACCTCTTTTGATACTTTCATTAAATCATTTCTCACTTGTTCATATGACATAATAGTAGGCTTTACTATTATGTGCTTGGCCTGAGGTGTCTTCTTCAACCTGCTTGATACACATGAATCTTCACATACATCAAAGTCTAGTTCATCCATGTGCATGTGCATAGAACATGACAGTTGCTTCCTTCTGCGCATGGTTGCCATATCTTCATCCATCAACTTCCAACCATACAAATACTTTTGTGTCAATGTGCTTTGAAAATGGACGCAAACAATTTTATGTGTGTCCTTAGCATAGCCAATGACCAGTGGAACATATTCCCCACTTGATCACTTTGATCTTGGCCCCTTAGTAACTTGGGCTTCAAGATTCGGAGCTTATTCTATTGTACCTTAAGAAGTCTTGGTCGTTGTCTCATATGCTTCCTTTTCTACCTCTTCTCCATCCTTCATTTCTTCTTCCTTTTTTTCTTCCACATCTCTAGAGGTGTAGGGAATTGGGCCCAATTTCCTCAGACTCTTCCTCCTCCTCATTCAGATTTAACTTCCTTCTTCTCTTCTTAGTTGTATCCTTATGTGGAGAGAGTCGAGGTGATCTACACACTGATTGTGGAGTAGCGTCATGGGTCCTGGTTCTCCAAAACACCCTTTTGAAATGATGCTCTCTTTGGATTGCATCCAAGTCCTCATCATCTCCCTCTTGTGGCTGGGGTGGAGTAGTCATACACTCAACTTATTCCTTATTTAGAGGTTGCCTCCTACCTCTGTGCTCCAAACCACCACTATCCTCATGCTCCTCTTGTTCATCATCTAATTCTATTGTCTCTATGGGCTTAGGTGCTGGAACATTTTCCATTTTATGCTTACCTTTTGGTGGCCCTGGGAGCCCGAACTCATTCTCCACATACTTATTATTCTCTAGCTTTGGCTTGAGTTGAAGGTACACAAATGCTGCTTTGGTGTCCCCAAATTCCACGATTACAAGCTTCATGCTTATAATATTTGAGATATGCCTCTCAATGTAGGAACTCCATCCTGGATATACGTACATATTTATTAGTGTATGGTAGTCACAATCTACTGTATCTGCATTGAAGGTTAGTTGACGCGCATTCAAAAAATGGTAAAATGATGCCTATAAATATCGTGTTGTGAAGGCATATGGTAATTTGCACCATGGGATCCAAGCCCCATATTTCATGGTGAACCACGTGATGCAAAAGTGCTGGTATACCGTGAAATGCACTACCTTCCCTACTACCAAAGGTAACTCCTTGGGTATGCACCATTCTTCTTCAAACGATGCGTAGAGTCTATCATACCACATCTCTGCCCTCTACTTGAATGGTCCGTTCATTGATCCATCGTATAAGTACTTTCCAAATCTTTCCGCAGGTGACTTGTTCTCCATAGGGTATTCTTAGATTTTCTCCTTTGGCCCATCAAGTACCCTGATCTCCATAAATAATAGAGACAATAGAACAACCCCAAAACTAATCTTCTCTCCTGTATACTTCTTCAATGATAGTCTCCCTGATGTAACTGGAGATGTTGTAAATCACTCCCCTAACATCTTCTTCGTAATGTGTGATGGGTGTCGTTATTCCCTTCATTTAATCAACTTCTTGTTGATGTCATATTAAACTAGGGGTGTGTCTAAATCTATATGCAAAAAGAGTAATCTTATCGATCTAGTAGTTGACTATAGTTATTTTTGTATTTTCTGGGGGATCTTTTCAATGTCTTAAGGACTTCTTGGTAAAACCTTATTTAAATCATACTATGAACACTTGCTAAAAGTAAACACACTAAAAGCTTTGCTGAAAGAAAACACACTTTGCAGAATGGAAATAAACACACTCAATTTATAATTCTTGAAAATGATTGCAAGAAATATAAGAATCTATCTAATCACCTGCAGGAACAAGTATACAACAAAGTTTAACTAGAAGAATTAAAACAATACAGAATTAACAAATCTAAGCTATTTGCTGAAGAAATATAAATCCAAATAAATGAATAGCCTAATCCTTGGGGGAGTGGGCCCTTGATCCTCCTCGAATAAGGATTTAACAACTCATAATTCTCTCAAACAGGAATGGCTATTTTATTGATAAAACATTCGGTATTACAAAACGTACTAGATCTATGTACTTAGTCTCTTTTCTGTTCTATATATATTTCTCTATCATATTCTATTATTTTTCTATCTACTGTAGGTATAATTTTATATACATTTACAATCATAGTTGTCTCTATGATTATGATGAAATCAAATCGTGCCCAGAATAGTTGCTGAGTTTGATTGTGGCTAATCAGACAGCTGTAAGATAACTATCCTTGGATCTGTGTTTAAAAATCTTCTCATCCTTTCATTGATTGAAAGGGTCATTGATGAAAAATCTCTGGATGTAGTTAGAATATATATATTCCATCGGTTCCAAAACTTCAGAGAAGTTTTAGAACCATAGGAAATTGTTAAGGATAAAAACCGTGAGAGTTCCGGAACTAAGTTTGAAAATTCCAGAACTAAATACTAGAGTTCTGGAACTAAGTCCGAAAGTTTCAGAACTAGATGATGATTGTGTGATGGAGTTCTGGAACTAGCTTGGAAGTTTTGGAACTAAGCTATGTGGGAACAAATGCTACCGAAAACATATTGAATGCTACCTGCTTCATTTCCTTGACTGATTAGACCTATTTTATTACAAAACTGAATTTCAAACACATACTTCGTCAAGAATTTTAGATCTTTTAAACATTATAATCATAATCAATCAAAAGATAGAAAATTACATCCTAACTCATATCAGATCAACTAAAAGTCACAAAATGCAATCAAACTTAATAAAAAGGAGAGTAAGATGAGATAATATATTATACATTAATTGGGCATTTTCTGGCCTCATCATTTCCCCCAAACTTACTTGTTTGTAAGTCCCTTTACAAACTTCATTCTTCAAAAGTGGGGTTATACATTCTGCATTCCATTTGATTGCTCAGATCAAATGGCTGAAAATGGATTTTCCAATGCTTAAACTTAGATGTGTTGTACTTAGCTCTTGCTTCTATTTTCCTTTCCCACTCTTCAAATTCAGTAGGATTTTGAGGTTCTCTATTTTTCTAAGGAGACATGGGGGTGAGAAGTAGAGGGGTCCTTTTTTGCATTCCCATCCATATTTTCCTGTAGGTTTCATTGACATGT
Source organism: Taxus chinensis (assembly GCA_019776745.2). NCBI lineage: Eukaryota > Viridiplantae > Streptophyta > Pinopsida > Cupressales > Taxaceae > Taxus > Taxus chinensis. The sequence goes on from CM034146.1 coordinate 579,523,555, forward strand.
GGAATTATTGTGCATAACGCTTTTTCCCTTTAAGGGATATTACTTCCCTTCTTCTCAAGGAGATAGTAAGGAGTTCCCATCTCTTTGAGCATCCTTCATAAATATCTTCAAATTTTTCTTCCTCATAGGAGGTAAAGGCATCAATACTCTTTTCTAGAATGACAAGATAATGTGCCTTGAACCTCTCATCAAAGGCATGAGTTCTAAAATGTATGAGGAAGGTAGAAGGTTTACCATAGTGATATTTCATACAAAGACCAGTTGAGCTAGCTTTCAATAAAAAATCAGATTCCCTTTCCTTCCATGCAATTTGGTTTTGTAGAATAAATACAAATGCATTGAGATGGCTCTTCCCTACATACAAATTGATCATAAAGCCTATGTTTTTCTCTAGCATAAAATTACAAAGATAAAATTCACACAGAATATTTTTTTGCTTAGGACTGGATAGAGAGTAAGCTACCATGAATTCATATTCATCTTTTATTTCATGTGGAATTCCACATGCAATCCTTGACAACTGCTAGCGAATGAACTGCTCTTCTAAAAACAAACTATATGCAGGAGAGGGCCTCCTGTAGGCAAGCAATTTTTCACTTATAATAAAGACCATATGAATTTTCGCAAGACATTTATATTTATTTCCCTCCTCATAAAACTTTTCTTCCCATTTTTTTATTACCTTATTTTCTTCTTCCATCTTGGTATTCAATTCTTCATTTGATGTTTTGAGTTCTCTGAGTTCCCTGCAAGTGTCATTCCATATTTTTTTGAGTGGCAAATAGGTTAACTTAGTTTGTGCATAGACTGTGGACACAACATTTTATTTTCTAGAAGTCTAACATTCTTCCTCTTTTTCTATTAGTTGTTTCTTAGTTGCTGATAATTCCTCAGTCCTGACTGCAAGATGAGTTGTTAGCTCTCCAATGAGCATTTCCCTTTGTTCTAATTTGAGTTTGAGGAAATCCAATTCCTCATCCTTTTCTCTGATAATGAGATTTTCTCTAGAAAAGAATAGAGCTTGTTTAACTTGATGTCTTTCTTCTTCCTCTGAAATTACTTGAGGAGTTGGGTATTCTTCCTCTATCAAAGGAAATTTTCCTTTTCTTCTCTAGGATGCCAACTCTTCTTCTTCTTGTGGCAATGTTGATGGTTCAACCAATTCTTGAAAATCCTACTCTTCAAGTCTCTCATATCTTCTGTCCATCTTAGCTTGGCTTAGTTTAGGAGGAGTCATGGCCATCTTGCCTAAAATATCAGCAACTTCCTTTTCCATCCTTTCTTTCTCACTCCTTCCCTATGGGGTTTCCCTTGACCTCTTATGAATTTTTCTTCTTTGGGAAATTTCAACATGCCCAGCGGTGGATTTCCTTCTAGATCTTCTTCTTACTATATTTTCTTTCTCTTGCATGGGTGAGCTATCATTTTGAGAGAAAAATATTAGCTCCCCTGAAGCTGCTGCAAAAGAAGGAATTTCCTTCAAAGGTATAAAAGGCTCTACTGTTTTGATCTTTCTTACAAACCTTATTCTTTTTGGTATACTATCTCTTTCCATTTCCCTTTGTTCTTCTGCAGGGGCATCAATTTTTAGATTAGTTTAAGGAGAGAATAGGGCTGGAATTTTCCTTCTGATAATATTAGGGTTTTTCTTGAACTTGCCAAGAAACTTGTCCCAAATTTCTTCTCCATTTTTCTTTAATAGAAAATGGTGCTGGCATATTAAATGAATTAAACCGTGATGCCTAATTGTCCCAACACCCCATGAATACCTTTTAGCCATGGTCTGGATAGAATAAAAAAGAAACCCTGGAAGGTTTATTATGTACTCAGGTTTTGTGGTTCTATACTTTAGATATATGATAATTTTTAAACTTCTTTTCCCATAGACCCGAATTGACCATCACAGGTTAAATATTTCACCATAAAAAATGCTACCCTATCAAAGGGTTTGAGAAAACTATCCCTTCTAACACCTTTTATGATTTTCTTTGTATTGTAGATGTACTGGGTTTAGTTTCTCCTTCTTGTAGTAAGATTTCAACCAGTTCTTTCAAAGTCCCTTTGGTAGGGTGTGGAACATGCACAATTGGCACTCTAGACACATTACTTACAGTATTTACAGAAAAAGGAATAAATATATTTCTCACCTTTGTCTTGGATTTCTTTAGGTTTAGGACGAATTCTCTTACTAATTTGTCATTATACCTTGAAAATTTCTTCAGGAACTCTAGCCATCCTGCATGCTCAAAGATAGATGCCATTTCTTCATCTACAAGCAGCTGGGAATCATCCTCTGGTTCATATTTATTTTTAATCCCCATATCAGCTCAAGTTTTGTTTCCTTTAATTTTGTGAAAATTGGTTGTAGGCCTTCTTTCTTAGCTATGGAACCTCTATTCTTAGCTGCAAAATCCTTTGTTCTTTGCTACAGAATACAAGCTTAATTCGCTTCTTCTCAAAAAATCACTCTGTAACTTATTTCACTTAATTTTTCCTTAATGATTACCAATAATAACCATTCCGCCACTTATCCCATCCTTATCATATTCATGATTACTCACTTGTACTCATAATGTATAAATAGATGACTCGTCATACCAACTTTTAAATCAATTCAAATCACACATGCAAACATTTAATTTAATCCTAAATAAGTTAAAAGATATAATTACCATCCTTGATGATGTAATCCTTTTGTTATGATGACTCGTCATTCCTACAAGTGGAACAAAAAATGGTTAGATAAGACAGTTGGAATTTAAAATAATTCCCTTTTATTTGAATTAGCCAAAAGAAGAGGTCAACCACCATTTGCTGGTTTTCAATTGACCTTTGAGAGAATTTCTTCTTTTTGTTTGGGGAAGAAAATGCAATTTACTGGTTTTCATCTTCTTCCCTTTATTTTGGATCTATCATCTGGTTAATTGATCATTTTGGAAGAACTAGGTTCTTCCATATGATCAAATTCTTTATCTGCTTCAATTTTCCTCAAGAATTCATCCTTAGTGAGAGGCTTCCTATAAAGTTTCAGCCTATGTCCATTGACCAAGAGTGTTCTACTACTATCATCAATGGAAAGTAACTGAATAGAACCATTGTCAAATTTATTCTCAATCTAATAGGGTCCTAACCATCTGGTTCTCAATTTTCCCTTGAATTGTTGGTACTTAGAATCGAACAACAATGCCCAATCCCCGACTTTGAATTATCTTCTTTTGATATGTGTGTCATACCATTGCTTCCTTTGATCTTGAATTATCTATCTGTTGAAGTGCTTCCATCCTTAATTCATCCAACTCATTGAGTTGAAGGATTCTTTCTTTTTGAGCTACATCTAACTCAATACCCACCTTAACTTCTGTCCTCAATGTCTGTAGTTCAAAGTCTATAGGCAACAAGGGATTTTTCCCATAGACTAACTCATATGGTGAAAACCTTGTTGTAGTTTTCCAAGTTGTATTATAAGCCTATACAACTTCAGGTAGTCTCTTTACCCAATATTTTCTCCCAACTTCAACTGTTTTGGTCAGGATGTTCTCTAATTCTTTGTTTTTTACTTCAACTTGTCCATTTGAATGTGGGTGGTAAGGAGGTGACTTCCTATGATTGATTTGGTAATACATTGTGAAATATTGGATCATATTAGACATGAATTGTGGTCCTTGATATGAAACTAAGCTCCTATGTGCTCCAAACTTTACCATAATTCTATTCCAAAGGAAATCAACAACTGCTTCTTTAGTGGCATTTGTCAATGCCTGCACTTCTACCCATTCTGTCACATAGTCAGTATACACAAGAATATATTCCTTCCCTTGTGAAGGAGGATTAAAGGGTCGAACAAAATGCAATCGCCATCTCTTAAATGGTTCAATTACAACTTGAGGTTGAAGAGGCATTTCATTGGTGAAAGTTGGTTGTCCCATCCTTTAATAAGGATCACACCGCTTGATATATCTCTTCACATCCTTGTACAGAGATGGCCAATAATAACCAGTGCCAAGTATCTTATGAGTTGTTCTTTTCACTGAATAATGTCCTCCACTTGGTTCATCATGACAAGCTCTGAGGATGTCAAAGATTTCATCTTCTCTTACACACCTGCATAAAAAAAATTAGGCCCACATTTAAATAACATTCCATTTAACCATTTGAATTTTGCACTAGTTTTGATTAACTTCTTTATTTTTTTCTTAGAAAAATAAGGGGGAAACTTCCCTGTTGCAAGATAATTTTCCATGTCAGAAAACCATGGTGTATTTGCTGAAATAGCAAACAATTGTTCATCTAGAAAGTTATCCTTGATTGGATCTTGCTCCCCTGTAGTGGTTAGTGTTAGTGCAAAATCACAGCACCCCTGGACGCAGATCAGGCTTCTAGGTTGATCACTCAGGCATCCAGTGTGATTACACAACATGGAAACCTCTCTCCAAGCATGGGACTTGTGACCAGAGAAGGATGGTTCCTACTCCTAAACTACCTGCCACAATCTATTCCAGTGCAGACAAGCTAATCTAATCCTGATCTAACAATGCCAAGGAGACAGAGAGAGAGAGAGAGAGAAAGGAAAAGAACAAAATCCTACACTAAAACGGTGATACACCAGAGAAGGAGAATGTTGAACATCTATCAAAACTGCCATGGGACAAAGAGAGGTGAGCAATGGGAAGGATGGACAGATGCATCACAGGCCCAAGGATAGATTTCACATAGAAAATGTCCAAAAACTCCATGAACATAGCTCCAGACCTGCAATGAACATTCAAACATGCACAAATACCTGCAATGAAGAGAGGCAAGAAGAGAACAAACAAAAGACGAGCAAGGATGGACAGATGCATCACAAAACACGCTTTTTGTTGCTCCAAAAGTTTGTACAGAACATCATTCCATTAGTAAAAGGCAAAAAAGCCATTACAGAGCAGGGAGGAGGTTCAAACTCCATTTTTAATCCTAGAGAAGAAAAGAAGGGAGGGCAGAGTAGAAAAGATGAACAACTTGTTATATCCCTTTTTTAATGAGCCAAATCTGGCTTTATACAATGCATGGGTCGAGCCCAGGAGACAGAAAACATAGGAAAACATGTAAGCAGCCCAACCATTGACCAAAACGCATTCTTCATTAAAATCGGTGGTTGAGACATCACTTCTGGCCATGCTGAAGAAGAATGCGACCCATGTGCATTAAAACTGGTTGTTGAATCGTCACTTCTGGCCATTATCACACATCAGATCTGTTTCTCAATTTTATCTCTCTAGACCACACCAAAATTTGATATTGATCCCATAATCATGTAGATAATTTCATAAGCTTTCCGTTGATATAAAGAACGTGTAAATCTGAGCTCTGGATCGAAACTTATGGAGGTCTGAAGTTTTAGGGCACAAAATAGGTGAAAACGTGTTTTGAAATCTTTCCCACGCTCTGCCACCTAGATGACACGTGGCACGCATTGATTGGTCACGTGATTCTTTCTCCTCTACCTTTCGGTGGGATTTCTTTTGAAATTTCCTTGCGGGCCCTAGCTGGGACACGTCGCACTATCCCATTGGTTCGGGCTGACCCTTCAAAACTCGCCCTTTGACTTTTTGACCTTTTCACTTGTGACACGTGTCATGATTTGATTGGATGAGCAAGGTCTTCAGCCTGTCGGGTTTGGGATTCTCCTTTGCCTTTCTTGGTGAGGACACGTGGCAACTTCTCATTAGTTTTCAGGTTTTTTGCGTCCTTCGCGTACATTTGTCTCGGATGTCCCAGTGCTACCTAGGACAAAAAATTCCGATCCGCCCGAAATGGGCTTCCTTGTCCCTTATCTGCCGATGACACGTGGCGTAATCTGATTGCCTCTCAGCTTTTTCAGCTGCTTCGGCGATCCGCGTCCCACGCGTCCCTTTGTCCCATTTGCCCCAGTGCTGAATTTCCCTGTTTCGACCGAACCGGCCGGTTCGCGTCCTTTTGTCCCACTTGTCCCACATTGTTACGGACTAAAGTTCTCTATTTTGGCCGATCCGAGCGGTTCGCGTCTTCAAGGCCCAAATGTCACATTTGCTTAGTGGGTCGCCTATTCTCATTTCGGCCGAACCAGCTGGTTTGCGTATCTTTGTCACAGATGTCCCTTAGCAGTTAGTGCGAAAGTTCTCCTTTTCAGCCAGATCGACTTTTCGCACCCGCCGCGTACTTCTGTCCCAGATGTCCCTTTGCTTCACGGGCTGCCTGGAGGCTTTTCGGCCGATCCGCACCTAGATGTCCCAAATGTCCCGACTGCCCCTAGGACTAGGACTTAGTCATTTTTTATGATTTTTCCTGGATCAATCTACATGCTTGGAACTACAAAACTCTGATACATGTTATCGAAATTTACCCTGGGGGGGTGAAATTTTGACAACAGTTTTGACGACTCAGCGGGGTCACCTGCCTGCTAGGTGAATGATCAGTAGCCTGAAGCAATCCATTGGGCATGGAGTCATAAGCAAGCCTAAAAACTGATCTGAACTTTGAAAACTTCCCTCTGAGCCACTTGAATTCCACCGGACATGGAGTTGTTCTCACCAAAATGCCACTGAAACGAACTGTGCAAGAGCAGAACCGACAACACCAAAACTATTTACAGAACTAAAAATCATACATGCTCCAAATGGAACATGCAGAGTGTGCACAAGCACTTCTTCTACTGAAAGCAAACCTAGCTACTCTACTCTAACTGGAAGCAAAGGCAAGCTAAACAAACCCTGTAATTGGTTGTGAGAAATATCTTCCCTTTCTCAAAAGTAGCAGCCATGCAATTGATTTGGAGCTGATCATGGCTGTTAGGATGAGTGGAAAATCAACAAGAAGCTGGTATTCCACCCAAATCATCAAGGTATCAGCTGAAGGCAAATTAGTTGCTCTGCATTTGGATTGAAGAGGTATGACAGCTGATCCTTGGTAGTTTGTAGCTCACCCTCATGCTTAGAAGCAAACATGATTGGTTGTGACTCCTCCTTTGGCTCCAATGAAGCCAAATACCTGATTGGGCAAGGTTTGATCCTTTGAGTATGCCGATTTCCTTGATTTTCAACTCCAAGAATGGAGTCTTCTTGCGGACCTTCTTGAATGGATGATGTGGAAGAAATGGTGAAATTCTTCTGTCCTTTCTCTTCCTCCGATGAAGAACATGGAAAATTTAAATCTTCTAATTTTGATTCCAAAGGGCTGCTATAAGATGCAGGCTGCTGCAAATGAATGCTCTCCTTCATGACAGTAGGCTCTGGTGTTTGGAAGATGGATGATGAAAGAGAGAATGGTGGAAACTCAACCGGCTCCTCTCCATCAAAACAGTCCTCCAAATCAGACAGGTAAACTGCCTCATTGCTGTCCTGCTGCAAATGTTCAACTTCCTCCATGGTGTCTTCTTGATCTGTAACTTGACCACCATGGTTTCTTTCTCCCTTCAACATTGAGTTTGAGAGGTCAAACTCCTCTTCAGCATTGGAACTTGAGAGAGGTGAAGTAGAAAGAAGAACTGAAGGTTCTCTTGTAGCCTGCTTTGTGCTCAGAGCTCTTGGATCTGCAATTTTCTCCCCCACAGCTGGAATGTGCTCCTCTTCTTTTGGATTTGGAACAGCTTCTCCTTCCTCCAATGTTTGAAGACAATCTTGCTCCTGATTGAACTCTTCCTCCAGCATGAAGTTTGTCAAGTCAAACTCTTCAATCTACTGCTCTAGAGGACAAGTTGTGACTGCAAGATCTTCTTCTTCTGCTGCAACAGAATCAGTCCTGACCACCATTTGTTCTCCAACCTTAGCCTCTTCTGTAGGCTTAACCATCAAGGGGATCTTTTTCATCCCAAATTTGGCAGCCCAATTCCTCAATTTGTCTGTCATTTCTTTTCTGTTTGGCTCTTCCTCTTGCTGTCCTTGATGACTGATTTTTTCAATTTCTTCTTCCCCACATGGAATTGGGAATGCAAGAGGAGGGATAGGTTGAAACTCAACTGATTTTACAATTTTTTGTGGTGGTGGAGGAGGTGAAACCTCTTGTTTCTTTGGAGTGGGAGGTATTTCATTTAGCTCTTGTGGAGAGGATGACTGTTTGGAAGGAAAAAGGAAAGAAGAATTGAGGTGTGGTGGAAGACTAAGAGGTGGAGACATGGGATCAACATTTGGGACAGCAGATGGAGAGTTTAAAATTTGCAAGTCCAAATGAGATGATGCTGCTTGAGTAATGGGAAGAGAAAAACCAGATGATGGTGTAGAACTTACCCGTTGACAAGGTTGTTCAACACCGAATGTATAGGCCTCTATTTCTGTTGTCCATTGTGCAAGTTGGGGCAACATCTTTATCATGAAGTCCAGCTTCTCTTGAGGGCTGAAGTGTCTTGGAAAAGGGCCTCCCCATGGACAAGGAGTCTTGTAACCAATTTTGAAAGCTCTCATTTGTGCTTGAGCCCTGGACTGCACTATGTTTACCTCCATCTTTTGGATTTTCTCCAACAAACCAGCATCTTGGATCTAATGGTCTTCATTGTATGCATACCCTTGCTATTGGAAAGCTCCATAGCCAAACTAACTTTGGCACAACCGCTCATATGGGTATGCATACTGATCTTGAATATGCTCAAAATGCTGATTTGGAGGATTTGTAAAACATGTTGGAGGTGTGATACACTACTGTTGTTGATGTGGATTCCATGATGGAAACGAAGTCATGATTGCACAACCTCATAGAATGAAAGAATGAAAGAGATGGAAAGAAGGATGAATAGAAAATGAATAAAAATGAATGGAAAGGAAGGTCTGCAACTTCAGAGATGGGTTGTTGACCAGATGGAGTCGCCAGATGTGTTTGCAAGTGCCTCCAAAGGCTGAAATCTTCATAAGAACACACCAACCTGCAAAAGATGAAGTGGAAGACCTCTAAGCTCCCACCCCGGCATGCCAAAACTGTTAGTGCAAAATCACAGCACCCCTGGATGTAGATCAGGCTTCTAGGTTGATCACTCAGGCATCCAGTGTGATTTCACAACATGGAAACCTCTCTTCAAGCGTGGGACTTGTGAAACTGAGAGAGGAATTTCCAGAGAAGGCTGGTTCCTGCTCCTAAACTACCTGCCACAAGCTATTCCAATGCAGGAAAGCTAATCTAATCCTAATCTAACAATGCGAAGGAAACAGAGAGAGAGAGAAAGGAAAAGAACAAAATCCTACACTAAAACGGTGATGCACTAGTGAAGGAGAATGTTGAACATCTATCAAAACTGCCATGGGACAAAGAGAGGTGAGCAATGGGAAGGATGGACAGATGCATCACAGGCCCAAGGATAGATTTCACACAGAAAATGTCCCAAAACTCCATGAACACAGCTCCATACCTACAATGAACATTCAAACATGCACAAATACCTGCAATGAAGAGAGGCAAGAAGAGAATAAACAAAAGATGAGCAAGGATGGACAGATGCATCACAAAACACGCTTTTTGTTGCTCCAGAAGTTTGCACAGAACATCATTCCATTAGTAAAAGGAAAAAACGCCATTACAGAGCAGGGAGGAGGTTTGAACTCCATTTTCAACCCTAGAGAAGAAAAGAAGGGAGGGCATAGTAGAAAAGATGAACAACTTGTTATATCCCTTTTTAAATGAGCCAAATCTAGCTTTATACAATGCATGGGTCGAGCCCAGGAGACAGAAAACATAGGAAAACATGTAAGCAGCCCAACCATTGACCAAAATGCATTCTTCATTAAAATCGGTGGTTGAGACATCACTTCTGGCCATGCTGAAGAAGAATGCGACCCATGTGCATTAAAACTAGTTGTTGAATCGTCGCTTCTGGCCATTATCACACGTCAGATCTGTTTCTCAATTTTCTCTCTCCATACTGCACCAAAATTTGATATTGATCCCAGAATCATGTAGATAATTTCATAAGCTTTCCGTTGATATAAATAACGTGTAAATCCGAGCTCTAGATCGAAAGTTATGGAGGTCTGAAGTTTTAGGGCACAAAACAGGCGAAAACATGTTTTGAAATCTTTCCCGCGCTCTGCCACCTGGATGACACGTGGCATGCATTGATTGGTCACGTGATTCTTTCTCCTCTGACTTTCAACGGGATTTCTTTTGAAATTTCCTTGTGGGCCCTAGCTGGGACACGTCGCACTATCCCATTGGTTCGGGCTAACCCTTCAAAACTCGCCCTTTGACTTTTTGACCTTTTCACTTGTGACACGTGTCATGATTTGATTGGATGAGCAAGGTCTTCAGCCTATCGGGTTCAGGATTCTCCTCTACCTTTCTTGGTGAGGACACGTGGCAGCTTCTCATTGGTTTTTGGGCTTTTCGGGTTTTCGCGTCCTTCGCGTACATTTGTCCCGGATGTCCCAGTGCTGCCTGGGACGAAAAATTCTGATCCGCCCGAAATGGGCTTCCTTGTCCCTTATCTACTGATGACACGTGGTGCAATCTAATTGCGCTCTCATCTTTTTTTGGTTCCTTCAGCGATCCACGTCCCGCGCGTCCCTTTGTCCCATTTGCCCCAGTGCTGAATTTCCCTGTTTCGGTTCGAACCGGCCGGTTCGCGTCCTTTTGTCCCACTTGTCCCACATTGTTACAGACTGAAGTTCTCTATTTCGGCCGATCCGGGCGGTTCACATCTTCAAGGCCCAAATGTCCCATTTGCTTAGCGGGACGCCTGTTCTCATTTCGGCCGAACCGGCTGGTTCGCGTATCTTTGTCCCAGATGTCCCTTAGCAGTTAGTGCGAAAGTTCTCCTTTTCGGCCAGATCGACTTTTCGCGCCCGCCACGTACTTCTGTCCCAGATGTCCCTTTGCTTCACGGGCCACCTGGAGGCTTTTCGGCCGATCCGCGCCTAGATGTCCCAAATGTCCCGACTGCCCCTTGGACTAGGACTTAGTCATTTTTTATGATTTTTCCTAGATCAATCTACATGCTTGGAACTACAAAACTCTGATACATGTTATCGAAATTTACCTTGGGGGGGTGAAATTTTGACAACAGTTAGTCTTGACAAAAAATAATCTACCACATTAGATTTACCTAGATTGTCCACAATGGTAATATCAAATTCTTGCAAAAGTAATAACCATCTAATTATTATTCCTCCAACCACTGGTTTTTTCATCAAATATTTAATTTCTGAATGATCTGTGTGTACAAATATCTTGTAACCTGTAATGTAATGTTTGAATTTATTGATTGCATAAATTACAACAAGAAATTACTTTTTAGTTATGGTGTAATTATTTTCAGTGGGAGTAAGATTCTTACTAAGATAATAAATAGCATACATTTTTCCTTATTCATCCTTATGTCCCAAAACTGCACCAATGGAATTATTTGAAGCATCTGTTTGGATATGAAATGGATTTTCCCAATTAGGTCCTCTCAATATTGGGGCATTGATTAATTTTCCTTTAATTTCTTCAAAATCATGCTGACACTTTTCATCCCAAAGAAATTCATAGTCCTTGGTTATAAAATTAAACATGGGGGCATAAATTTTACTGAAATATTTTATAAAGTGCCTATAGTACCCAACATGCCTTAGAAATGATTTGATATCTGTGGGGGTCTGAGGAATAGGTAAATCTGAAATGATCCTTTTTTTTTTTTTGATCCACTTGAATTCCTCTTTTTGAAATATGGTATCCTAATACAATCCCCTCATCCACCACCATCAAACACTTTTCATCAATAAGAGATAGGTTGTGTTGTTCACATCTTGTTAACACTCTTTCCAAATTTCTCAAAGCATCTTCAAATGTGTTTCCGTGTATAGTGAAGTCATCCATATATACCTCAACACAATCGTTTGTTAGATCACCAAAGATTACAAGTATAGCTCTCTGGAAAGTTACAGGAGCATTGCATAAACCAAATGGTAACACCCTATAGGAAAAGGTACCCCATGGACATGTAAATGTTGTTTTGTCTTGTTCTTCAGCAGCAAGTTTGATTTGATTATATCCACTAAAGCCATCCAAGAAGGAAAAGTATTGTTTACTTGAAAGGTTGTCTAGGACTTGATCTATGAATGGTAAGGGAAAATAATCTCTCAGTGTGGCTTTGTTGAGTTCCCTATAGTCAACATATATTCTCCATTTCCCATTCTTTTTAGGAACAATTATAAGAGGAGATACCCACTGTCTATCTAAGATAGGGTAGATAAAACCTACTTGTAATAGTTTTTCAATTTGTTATTTGACTATATCCCTTAAGGCTGGGTTAATCCTTCTCTGAGGCTGCCTAGCTAGTTTAACGTTTTCAGTATAGATGTGATGAGTGTAGATACTTGGATGAATCCCCTTCATGTCTTTATAATCCCAAGAAAAATCTTTAGTATGATTTTTTAAAACATCTAACAGTTTAACTTCTTCATCATCCTTCAACCAATTGTTAATGTTCAAAGTTTTACCTGGGTGAATCTTAACATGCTTAGTTCTAATGTGTGATGAACTGATTTGTTGAAAGGGTTCCATTAGAGTATTTAATGGACATGCATGTGGTAACAACATATGGTATGTAGCAACATCTCCAAAAGTTCCTTGAGACAGAATACTGGAAAAAGGACAGTAATGATAATTATGATACTTATCTCTTTACAGGTCAAACTCTTCGTCACTGCTACTTTCTAGAAATTCTTCACCACTCCCTGATCTATTTGAAACTGGAGCCACTGATTCATCCTCTCCCCATGAGAAATATCATTCCTCCGGAGAAAAATTATTTCCAATGTAAGAGAATTGTTGTTGTCGTGGTTCCAGAACTAAATGTGGTGGTTCCGGAACTATAGCTAGAGGTTCTGAAACTATAGTTGCAGGTTCCAGAACTAATTTCGCAGGTTATAGAACTATAGTCACAGGTTCTGAAACTAAGTTTGCAAGTTCTGAAACTATAGTCTCAGGTTACAGAACTATATCTGATTGCTTCGAGGATAGCTGGTGCTCATCCTTTGGTGGATTAATCATCTCTTCTAATTCTCTTACATGATCTTGCAATGTGGTCATAGCTAAAGAAGACAATTTTTCTTATTAGTTTTAGGAGAATCAACCCACAATTTTTCATGATTATTAGTAAAAGGTCATGTAGTAGGATAGAAGGAAATTTGTTTAGATTTCTTAAGATTCAAGATTGTCATATCACCTGACCTGCAATCAATTAAAGTAGCAACTATAGGTAACCATGGTCTACCCAAAATAATGGGATAACGTAATGTTTTACCTTTTGCATGTAGTATAAGGAAGTCAACTGGATAGTCCCATGACTCCACCATAACCACCACGTCTTTAATAATTCCTTCTAGTTTTTCTATAGACTAGTCTGCCATCTATAATATGGTATTAATAGGTTGTATACCTGTTAATGGCAATGTTTTCATAGTATCTATTATCATTACATTGATATCCACTGCAAAATATACCAAAACATTATGTATATCCTTATTCCCTATAGAGATAGAAATAACAGGACTTCCAGGATCTCCATATTTTAGAAGTAAAAGTTTTCCTACTAATAAATCAGCAAGTTTCCCATCTACTTTGATAGTCTTGGGGTATTGTTTCTTCCTTCCAGGATTTTTCAAACATAACATTTTGATTAATTTTTTCAATTCAAGAATGTCCTTAATTTCTTGTAACAGAGGTATCTCAATATTTAATTTCCTTAGTTCATGTACCAATTCATACTCCTTGGCTTCTATAGGTTCTTTAAACCTATCTGAAAATGGAGTCTCACTAGTGTCACTATCTGGATCTGTAACATCCACTTTTTGTTACTTCGTCTCTATAATTTTTTTTTTTAATTAACTTTATTCAGCTGATTTAAATACCCATACATATAAATCTACATAAACCTTAATGAAATCCATTTATGTTAATTGTTATGAACCATGTCCAGACTGTATGAGAGAATACCAAACCTACTTTTTCTCCCTCAATGCTACTATAGGAGCCCTTACACGTAATGTAGCCTTTGGTTCTCATTTTTCAAGGGGATGATATATAAGTGAAGGCTCTTAAGTGTCTACCTAGGTTCTACCTATGAAATCCATAGGCATCCAACATCTTAGATTATGGTGAAATCTCGAAAGTGTAATCAGCAACTTACACCACTTTACGCAAATTTTTTGAGTCATGTATACCATGCTCCATTCCATGATGGCACACTCGTCATATGGAAATTTTTCATTTCACCTTAGTCACTTATTTAGTTTTATGGATTCACAAATGTTCATGTTGTAAACAGTTACAAGCCTTGAATGAGGTAGAAACCAATTTAACCTACATGAAGACATACCTCTATGTCATCTTGTGATTACTATGGTAAATAAAGTGATCTCGTAACAATTCACCTTTTTACTAGCCCACATATCTACCTATAGCCATCATAGGTTGATATAGGGGTGCATGCCTAGGAGGTCTAACCTATCTTGTAACTCTATCAAGGTTTGTACTTAGGAAAAAACCATACTACAATCTAGTCTCTTGATGAGACAACTTATTACAGATGCTAAACGACAGTATCCTAATGGTGACAATCATCACCATAGGGATACGACTGTGTAGTATATGCAGTGAGTTCACCCACCTAGAATCCTATATTGGTGCATGGTGGTTAATGTTTTTAAGGTAATCATTATAGAACAACCTAGGCCTTACACCACCTTCTCCATGAATGGCTCATACCTAAGGTAAATATTGAGTTGATCCCAGGATCCCCAATATCTATAACATTTTAATTCCCTTTCAATATCTCATACCCATGTTAACCATTGATGGAAATAATACTATCAATGTCAATGACTATTATTGTAGTTTTAAAAAATTGTCCCAGCCTTAATATTTAGGCTCAAGTTCCCTATTTCATATTATAGGGATAAATACTTATATAAAGCTAAGTTTTTATGAATTATTCATTCCATTTTGTTAAGTGTCATGGGCTATCAACGTCAACTATCCTTTCATTTTAAGCACCTCACTTTACTTAATTGCAAATCAGTAAAGAGCGTTCATTTGTTTTACTATCTCCAACAATTGAGATGTATCTGGGGTATCCACTATGATAGATTTTATGAACCACTTACCCATTTATCTTTCCCTATCATATCCTTTTAAAATATCACTCTCTAATTCTCTTTAGAGATAATTACTGTATAGACTAGGGATGAGATTCAAATGCTATGTTCTTTAACTTAGTAAGAATCTTCCATATTACTTCCATTGTATCCAACATGCTTAGGTGCTCATAATGATGCATCATGGGATAACCCATAATTAAAAACATTCCATCTCTTTGAGAAAAATATTTCATAACACAATTTATCGTAATTCTGCAATTCCTGAAAAGTGAAACCATAATCAATATATAGTCATGTAAGATTACCATAAGCCTATCCCATTATAGCTTATGTGTATCATCCTAGTATATGACTTAGCATTGATTTCACTTAGAAACCAATATTGAATTATTATATCTTTGATAAGAGTTACTATAACCTGAGTTTATAAAACAACCATAGCACAGAAGTATCTGATTATCATAACCTTTCCATGGTTTCATGATAATCCAACTACTTTCTTAGTAGCGGCCATTAAGATTTGACAATATTACTTCTAGATATATTTTACTAGTTGTGTACATTCTAAACAAAACCTCTGGAGAACTTATCACCACTTTTCAAGTAGGTTGATATATTGCTTTTTACAACGAGGCAATTATCCATTAGCAACCTCAACTATTTCCAAGTATCCTTAACATATAATTACTTAGAACAAGATATTTTAGGCAACATTCCTCCAATAGTCTCTTATAAGATCCTTAGAATCTCACACATAAGATGTGCATAGTACTTACTACATGCTTGATACTAATGATTAATAAAATAGTATTGTAGATGCTGATTTCTTAACTTGATAGATTTCCAACTCATAACACATCATTTGCCAATTACTCTCTTATAATAAAATATATTACAACTGGTAATATTCCTTTAATTCCTTCAAAGAGATAAGTACAATCCATGTCTATAAGCATGACCAATATCTTTCATATAAATGAATAAAATAGTTATATTCAGTAACAAATCCTTTTTTTTTTCAATTTCAAGGAGAAGTATTTCATCTTAAGAACATTCAAGTCAGTCATATCTTCAACCTTCCTCGTTCAAGATAAAATATAAGAACTAAATACTTTCACCTTTCTTTCTCGGCATTCATTTTCAAAATTGTTAGCACCAGTCAGTTCATAAGAACTGAGCATGATACGCACCAACTCATCATAATGACATAATCTACATAATTATTTCATAGAAATAACCCATATTATTTTTATGATTCAATATTGCAAAACTTAAGTAGATAAATAATTCTTTCTATAACATGAAGAAGTAAGTAATTTAATGAACCATGAAAGAAATCAGTTTCAGACTTGAATTTCCATACAACTACATCAAGTGCTCACTCAGAAACAGTCATACAATTCATAAGATACATAATAATTATAAGTATTCAAAGACTACCGTATAAGAGTAACAAGATTTCACTCATGCAATCCCATACTTGCATGCTCGAAATCATTTACTCAACAATTAAGTAGCCATAAAAATATCAAGAATACATTCAAGAAATCTCCCAAATCTTTGCACACAGATCTAAAGAGTATTTTATACATCCATAAGGATTGTTAAGGTTCAGGCAATAATACCAAGACATCAAAAGTATTCGGATAACAAAATATGATATTAGAGCAATTAACCATGAGGATAAAAGGGTGAGAGTGTTCATGGCATCCTGCCATATAGCAATCAGGTATAACTTGAGTAACATGCTACATATAAAACTTACCTAAACTTAGCACTCATATGAGAATTCCAAGAATAGAAAGGAGTACACAATTCCTTCTTCATAAATGTTTCATCATATCAAGATATAATAAACAAAAAGCCTTTAAAAATTCTTGAAGAGAGTAGGTTCCATGTGTTGATGAGATGACATAATTGTTACTTAACCCAAAAAGTTCCACTAAACACTTAATATCCCAAGAGTTTTCTCAACATGAATTGCAACTTCTAGCTAACCAAATTTTTTCCTAGTAAGTCAAGACGTCACATGATTATGAATTTTAGAATTATCTCCTAATCCCATTCTACATAACAAGGTTAGATCATACTGAACTAAATTCATGACACAACTAGGAAAGATCAATAAGGAACTTTCAAAACGTCAAGGAAACCCCAAAATTAATAAATGAAACCAAGTACAGTTTGCTATAAGAGGAAGAGTTACTTCTAGGTTTCCAGAGATACCACAAATCCAAATCAGAATCATTACACTTGGAGAAGATCTATCACATCTCATGGACTCAGTTAAAGGAAAAATCCAATTATCATCTATTAAAAGAGTAGAAGTAAATAACTTACCATCTTGTCCCAGAATGGGTTACCATACAAAATTGGCGCCTCCAGTTTCTTAATAAAACACATAATAAGACAATGTGATCTACAACTTATATTGTGTTAATTAATACAGAGGGTAATACTACCAAATTTACAACCCGGAATCCAAGAGTATTCCTATTTTGGGACAACCTTAATCTAAAGACTTACTTAAGGACTAAATTTCCAACATATAAAACATAAACCCAACAAGAACATATAAGAGCGTAAGGGTCAATAAATCAAACTCTACTATCATTACCAGCTCATATGTTGAGATGAGGCGTGCTCAATAAAAAGATCAGTTTAACACCTTTTCAACTGAGAAAACTAATGCATAAACCTCTAGAAGATCAGCTCACTTTCTAGGATGGTTTCCTAATGGTCAATAATGAATTACATCTCTTACAAGAGGAAGGAGATTCTTAGTTGATGTTGACATCACTTTCGAACTCAATAAGAATTGCAAGAAAAACTAAGCTTTAGTAATAATAGTGAATAAATTAGCCCACTTAGTAACATACAAGGTTTTATAGGATAATGTCCATCCTCTGTTATAGTGACTGAAATGGAACATAAGAGACAAGATTTTAACAACCTGGACTTAACCATCCATAGTAATCAATTCTCATTATAACCTTTCTGCAACTGGCTTTTAACCCTAAAGAAGTTGGAATAGTTCCAGAATTATTAAGAAGCAATAAGGAGATCAACATGGAATAATAGAATAAAGTATCTTTAACTTATACAATCTTAAATTGTAAATAGGATATAGTAGTTAACTTATTAGAAAACTCAGCAATTCAGCCAAGCCATCATAGTGGCTCTAGGGTAGACCATAAAAATCATTCTAAACTGCCTATTCAAGGCTGAAGATGCAGACCTTGTAATTATTACAACTGATCCTTATCATATACAACCCAAAGATAATATTAAATTTAGTTGTTTTTCATTCTTTAGAACAAATACTTATTTTAAATAAAACGAGGTTGATTATAAGTACCGACGCTGCCTCGTACAAGACCAACATGTCTCCAACACATGGATTTATTTAAGGAATCAAACCCACTTGCGTAAATCCCACAAACACTAGGTCAAGGAAAGTCATCTAAAACAAAAACTCACACAAAACAATTTCCAGCATACCATAATATCTTGCTATAATTATTCATATCCTTGAAGAGATGGGTAACAATTAAACAACATTTTCTACAAGTATGGGTAGATATCTATTCACAGCTGCAACAAGATTTCAACAATGATGGCATATCAAATCAAACCCAGTAATCATTTTAACAGCAGTCCTCAAACATCTCAAGATTATATTCTTTATTTAATGATAATAACCTTATTGGAGTTATGTACATAATTAAATCACTTCAAAAAACATACATCATGAAGCCATAGCAATTCATACTCTACAAAAAAATATTAAACGATTCCACATCTCAGAAATTACAAACACAAAATCATTCAATACAAGGTTATTTTTGTGAAATCACTAAATAAAGCAAGAAATTATGAAAAGTTCAGAGCGTATCATGCCTATCACTTTGGTGATTTCTTTTCTTGCAAAAAATTTCACGATTCTTCAGAAGATCCCTATCCTTTGAAATGAGTTCCTTCATCCAACAGATCACAAATTTCCCGTGACATTTTAATGAGTCTGGGAACTTGCTGTTCCAACTACTCCACTGTTGTTTTCTCCATGCAACTTGCATCAACACACAGCTAAAATTCCTCCTTGCATGCCAAGCAACTACAAGTTTCATGCAATGAAATGAATCAATACCAAAACCAAACTCTTTTTTCCCCCAAACCGTTCCCTGCACTTCTCAAGGAAGGTGAGCATTAAAAGACATTAAATGCAGAGTTAATGGAGCTTGCTCGCCAACTATTCTTAGCTCTCATTTTAAATTTAGAAAACTCCTACTTCATGCCATGCAAGGTGATTTAGACAACTAAAGTACTTCACTCCAAAATCAGTTGGCAGAGTCAATCAATAAACAATTAAGGGACTGAAGTACAGATATTATGTGGTGGTTTCCACCTCATCAACCATTTGAATTTGGGCAACATTATATCATTTTCAATGACCAAACAATATTTTATGCCATAGAAAATCTGGATGCCATTCCATGATATGCCTTAAGGCTTCACAACACTAAATATTTTCACACACCCTTTTCAAATAGCAAAGGTTATGTTCACTTCAAGCTTCACAAGTAACAGGTTTGCATGTTAGGTTTAGAACTATCCACTAGGATTAGATTGTCCCCCTTTTTGATATATATATATATATGTATATGTATATATACATATTCACATGTGTGTGTGTATGTATATATGTGTGTATGTGTGTGTGTGTGTATAAATATACAATGCTAACATTGATCAAGAAGTTGTTCATGTATACTCGAAGGAGTAGATGCCCTTAATTCATAATAATTAAGTCCTTGACTGACGACTATAGCCCTTTTATCCCTGGAAATATGATCATGATGGCATTAGTCATCAAATGGGAAGATTATTAGATGGTCAGTTTAAGACTTACTATAAACCAACAGGAAGTCTTGATCACATTCCAAATTAAGTCACTAAGTGAACTATCAAAATTGTCAAAGCCTCAACATAACTTAGTTATAAAAACTATAATGTTAACAATTTAATAGAGATAAGAAACAACATCGCAAATCACTTTCAAGGCTTAAATTTACACCAAGGATTCTATGACATACAACATTACAAATGACATAATGTCACCTTAGTGAATACAGTTCATCACTAAGATAGATCCCAGATTAGCAGGGCTCTTATCTAAGGAGATTATCCTTAGCTTATTCATGATACTGTGATTACATGTTCATATCAAGTTTTCATTTAATTTTTAATACGCAAGGGTGCCAACAACATAGGATAAAACCATTTGTCCTATCATTACTTTGACAACAATAAGGAAAGCATGAGGCATTACATACCTCCCCTCTTAAAAGCATCATCATCCCGATGATGTGGTCCTTGCTAAATGAAATCAAACAATTCCACACAGGATAAAAGATTAATTCCTGCAGAATAGTTACTATTTCACCATAATTTTATGGTTTTCAGATTCAAAACTTTAAATTCAGTAGCTGCATCAGCTTATTCAGACTGTAAATAGTCACATTAGGCAGTACAAATTATTTCATGATTACTTCACTAAAGTAAATCATTTTTTGTACAATATATATATTTGATATACAGAGGATATAGTTAAAACAAACTTACCTGGTACCCTTTAAGGAAAACTATTCCTTTCTGCTGGAATTAAAGTGTATGGATCTGTGGTAGTTCATTTAGACAGATCACTTTCCTCAGCTCTGTTAAGAAATTTTGATTTGAGGTTCCAAAACTCTACAACATTAGGTCAAAAGATAAGGTACCAACATTTGTTCATTCAACTGGACTTGAATATTTCTTATTTCAGTTATCAACTAACTCAACATATCTTACACTTTTTATCTTTTATAACTGGTCCAAACAAAGAATGTTGTCAACGTGGTTATCCAAGCTTATGGATCTGCCAAATTTTTTTATTTAATTTTCCTTTTTAACAAATATTAACTCATGACTGAGTACTGACAACATATTTTCTTGTCCTCACACAAGAGGTTTCAAGTTTATAAATGTTTGTTTTTTTGAAAACCAGTTTGCCAAAACCTCTCAAAGTGTTAAGTAACAAAGTTACCTTATTAGATGTATACTTTGACATCCACAACATTTTTATTTCACTGTTAAACCTCCTTGGTGGATTCACAGAATTGATACTGATCCTAATATTACCAAGGTCATGCACTATTCCACTTGGTTTGCATGAGGGTTTCAAATAAGTAGTGTATTGTTTGTAAAATCTTTTACTTTAATACAAAGAAGTATGTAAATGACTTACTTATGTTATTTAATGACTTACGAAATTATCTTGGAAGTTCTAACAGTCCTCCGACTTACAAGTCATCGTATCTTTCTCCCAACATATTATAAAGCATACGAGTTAAGCCTGAAACTCTAAGGGCTTGAAGACGCCATGCAGAGTTACATAGGAACTGTCACAAGAGAGGGATTTCACAATACATCCCTTGATCCTGAACCCACACATTTCTATAGCAGGGTTCATATTAGTGAAGTATGAATTCCCTTATCTGGGTTCAACTAAAAATACTGGAATCAACCACAAAACCCATGAAAGTTCACAGTAATTCATAAACTAGAATTTCCACATAGTCACAACACGTCATGATAGGTGAACAGAAGGGAATCATGTCGTGATAGGTAATATAAAATAAATATTGTCTTGTGAGATACAAGATATTACCAGAAGCTAAATATAACCTCATACTGATCTATGCTTTTAGATGAGTTGACCCAGAACGAGCCATCTTTTGACCAAACCTAAGATCCTCCTTTCAACAATGTGATGATACCCCAAAACTTTGGGTACTTGAGTAATATAACCCAGAAGTAACCAAAATAAACATATATATTACAACCACTGTTAAAAGTCAACAGAAAGATTATAATATTTTCAGTTCCTTGGAATTGAAATATTAATTATGTAAATCAAGTATTTGATAGAATACAGAACAATCACTCAGATCAATGCTACCTAACCAGACATAAGCTTAAAATTTGAGCATTTTTATTCCATATTACCAGAAAGAGTTAGGCTTCACATTTGTTGACCAGTTTTTCATTGAGTACAACTAATCCATATCTTCTTTCTTTTAGTATTGAAGAATACTAATCTCATGGATCTCTTCACAATTTTCTCATCTCCTGCTAGGGATACATGTTCCTTTCCTTTGTTAACTACCCTTGCAGCATGCTTCATCATTCGATGACTTGTCCATCTTCTTTAAAGGACATTGGTTGGCATAATGCCCATTGCCACACGTGAAACATCCACCAGTAGGTCCTGATTTACCACCTTTAACTTTTCCATTTGCAACAGTATTATGCTTTTTCCTACAGGCTCCTCACTACAAGTTTTTGTGAAAATTTAATTTTGGTAAAGCACATTTTCTTGCTATTCTTTTTCCACCAAATTTTCTTAGCATTCCGAGATGAAGAAGAATAATCACTTTTATGACCCTTTTCATTTTTATGAGTGGGAGTGTCTAGCAGATTTGGTTTTAGCCCACTGGATTTTCCAAATATCATCTTGATCGGAAGAAGATCCATGTTTATCCAATGCTTCCCCCAATTTTAGGTTTAGTTCATCTTTGGATTGGTAAGTCCAAAACTTGCCATCAATGATCATTTCATCATTTAAATAACTCTTCTGTTGTTTATTAGCAACAGACCTAAGTTTTCCTTTGTCCAACTTATCACTTTCACCCATCACCAGTTGCTCCAAGGCATCTATATGATTCTGGGTATATTGAAGGATTGCCAGAATCTTGTCTAACTTTAGCACCGTTGAAACCACAGCAAAATCAAACCCGGTTCTTTCTTCTCAGTGCATCCTTCCCATTTCCATTTTTATTCTGAAAACAAAATAAAAGTTTTAATTAGCGTAAGGACCCAATAAGTCCAAGAGTTGCAACCTTCAGCTCTGATACCAAAATGTAACATCCACTTTTTGTCACTTCGTCTCTAGATTTTTTTTAATTAACTTTATGCAGCTGATTTAAATACCCATATATTTAAATCTACATAAACCTTAGTGCCATCCATTTCTGTTAATTGTCATGAACCATGTACAGCTATATGAGAGAATACTGAACCTACTCGTTCTCCCTCAATACTCTATATGAGCCCTTACACATAATGTAACCTTTGGTTCCCCTTTAACAAGATATGATATATAAGTGAAAAACCCCTAAGTGTGTACCTGGTTCCACCTATGAAATCCACAGGCATCTCACATCTTAGATAATGGTGAAATCTCGACAGTGTAATCAGTAGCTTACACCACTTTGCGCAAAGTTTCTGAGTCATGTATGCCATGCTCGATTCTATGATAGCACACTCGCCATTGGAATCTTGTCATCTCACCTTATTCACTTGTTCAGTTATATGGATTCACAAATGTTAATGTTGTAAACAGCTACAAGCCTTGAATGAGGTACAAACCAATTTAACCTACACGAAGACGTACCTCTATGTCATCCTGTGATGCCTATGGAAAAGAAAGTGTTCTTGTAACAATTCACCTTGTTACTTGCCCACATATCTACCTGTAGCCATCATAGGTTGATATAAGGGTGCGTGCCAGGAGGTCCAACATGTCTTGTAACTCTATCAAGGTTTGTACTTAGGACAACACCATACTACAATCCAGTCTCTTGATGAGACAACTCATTACAGATGCTAAATGGAAGTATCCTAATGGTGACAATCGTCACCATAGGGATACGACTGTGTAGTATATGTAGTGAGTTCACCCCACCTAGAATTCTATATTGGTGCATGGTGTTTAATGTTTTCGAGGTAATCATTATAGAACAGCCTAGGGCTTACAACACCTTCTCCATGAATGGGTCATACCTAAGGTCAGGATTGAGTTGATCCCAGGATCCCCAATATCTATAACATTTTAATTACCTTTCAATATCTCATACCCATGTTAACCATTGATGGAAACAATACTATCAATGTCAATGACTATTATTACAGTTTCAAAAACTGTCCCGACTTTAACATTTAGGCTAATGCTTCTTATTTCATATTCTAGGGGTATGTACTTACATGAAGCTAAGTAATTAGGTATGATTCATTCCTTGAATTAAGTGCCATAGACTATCAATGTCAACTATCCTTTCAGTTTAAGCACATCACTTTACTTAATTGCAGCTATCAGTAAAGAGCATTCATTTATTTTACTATCTCCAACAAGTAAGATATATCTGAGGTATCCTATATGATAGATTTTATGAACCACTTACCCATTTATCTTTCCCTATCATATCCTTTTAAAATATCACTCTCTAATTCTCTTTAGAGATAATTACAGTATTGACTAGGGATGAGATTCAAATGCTATGTTCTTTTAACTTAGTAAGCATGTTCCATATTACTTCATTGTATCCGACATGCTTAGGTGCTCATAATGATGCATCATGAGACAACCCCTAATTAAAGACATTCCATCTCTTTGAGAAAAATATTCTCATAACATAATTTATCACAATTATGTAATTCCTGAAAAGTGAAACCATAATCAATATATAGTCATGTAAGATTACCATAAGCCCATCTTATTGTAGCTTATGTGTATTGTCCTAGTATAGGACTTAGAGTTGATTTCACTTAGAAATCAATATTAAATTATTATATCTTTGATAAGAGTTAGTATAACCTGTGTTTATAAAACAACCATAGCTCAGAAGTATCTAATTAACATAACCCTTTTCATGGTTTCATGTTAATCCAGCTTCCTTCTTATCAGCGGTCATTAAGATTAGACAATCTTACTTCTAGATATCTTTTGTCTGGTTGTGTACATTCTATACAAAACCTCTGGAGAACTTATCACCACTTTTCAAGTAGGTTGATATATTGCACTTTATAACGAGGCAGTTATCCATTAGCAACCTCAACTATTTCCAAGTATGCTTAACATATAATTACTTAGAACAAGATATTTTAGGCAACATTCCTCCAATAGTCCCTTATAAGATCCTTAGAATCTCACACATAAGATGTGTATAGTACTTACTACATGCTTGATACTAATGATTAATACAATAGTATTGTAGATACTGATTTCTTAACTTGATAGATTTACGACTCATACACATCATCAATCAAAAATTACTCACTTAGAATACAATATATTACAACTAGGAAATCTTCTTAATTACATTCCTTCAAAGAGATAAATACAACTCCATGCCTTTAAGCATGACCAAAATCTTTCATTTAAATGAATAAAACAGTTATATTCAGTAGCAAAGCCTTTTTTTTTTCATTTCCAAGAAGATGTATTTCATCTTAAGAACATTCAAGTCAGTCATATCTTCAACTTTCCTCGATTCAAGATAATATACAAGACTAAATACTTCACCCTTCCTTCTCTGGTGTTATCTGCAAAATTTTTAGCATGAGTCAGTTCACAAGAACTGAGCATGATAAGCACCAACTCACCATAATGACATACTCTACTTAATTATTTCATAGAAATAACCCATATTATTTTTATGAATCAATATTTCAAAGCTTAAGTAGATAAACAATTCTTTCTATAACATGACAGACAACAAGCAATTTAATGAACCATGGAAGAAATCAATTTCAGACTTACATTTCCATACAACTACTTCAGCCACTCAGAAACAGTCATACAATTCATAAGATACATAAGAATTATAAGTATTCAAAGACTACTGTATAAGAGTAACAAGATTTCACTCATGCAATCCCATACTTGCATGCCTGAAATCGTTTACTCAACAATTAAGTAGCCATAAAAATATCAAGAATACATTCAAGAAATCTCCCAAATCTTCACAACAGATCTAAAGAGGATTTCATACATCCATAAGGACTGCTAAGGTTCAGGCAATAATACCAAGACATCAAAAGTATTCGGATAACAAAATATGATAGTAGAGCATTTAACCTTGAGGATAAAAGGGTGAGAGCATTCATGGCATCCTGCCATATAGCAATTAGGTATAAATTGAGTAACATGCTACATATAATACTTACCTCAACTTAGCACTTATATGAGCATTCCAAGAATAGAAAGGAGTACACAATTCCTTCTTCAGATATGTTTCATCATATCAAGACCTAATAAACACAAGGTCTTTAAAAATTTGGAAGAGAGTAGGTTCCATGTTTTGATGAGATAAGATAATTGTTACTTAACCCAAAAAGTTCCACTGAACACTTAATATCCCAAGAGTTTGCTCAACACGAAATTACAACTTCTAGCAACCCACATTTTTCCTTGGTAAGTCAAGACGTCACATGATTCTAAGAACATTTAAGAATGATCTCCTAATCCCATTCTACTGAACAAGGTTAGATCATACTGAACTAAATTCATGATGTAGCCAGGAAAGGTCAATAAGGAACTTTCAAAACGTCAAGGAAACCCCAAAATTAATAAATGAAACGAGTACAGTTTGCTATAAGAGGAAGAGTCACTTCTGGGTTTGCGGAGATACCACAAATCCAAATCAGAATCAACACACTGGAGAGGATCTGTCACATCTCACAAACTTAGTTAAAGGACGAATCTAGTTATCATCTATTAAAAGAGTAGAAGTATATAACTTACCATTTTGTCCCAGAATGGGTTACCATAAAAAATCGATGCCTCCAGTTTCTTAATAGAACACATAGTAAGACAATGTGATCTACAACTTGGACCATGTTAATTAATACAGAGGGTAATACTACCAACTTTACAACCCTGAATCCAAGGGTCTTCCTATTTTGGGACAACCTTAATCTCCAGCCTTACTTAAGGATTCAATTTCCAACATTAAAACATAAACCCAACAAGCACAGATAAGAGCGTAAGGGTCAAGAAATCAAACTCTACCATCATTACCATCTCATATGTTGAGATGAGGTGTGCTCAATAAAAGGAACTGTTTAACACCTTTTCAACTGAGAAAACTAATGCATAAACCTCTATAAGATCAGCTCACTTTCTAGGATGGTTTCCTAATGGTCAATAGTGAACTGCATCTCTTATAAGAGGAAGGAGATTCTTAGTCGAAGTTGACATCACTTTCGAACTCAGTAATAATTGCAAGAAAAAACAAGCTTTTGTAATAATAGTGAATAAATTAGCCCACTAAGTAACATACAAGGTTTTACAGGAGAATGTCCATCCTCCATTATAGAGACTGAAATGGAACAAAAGAGACAATTTTTTAACAAGCTGGACTTAACCATCCTAGTAATCAATTCTCAATATAACCTTCCTTGTAACTGGCTTTAAACCCGAAGAAGTTGGAATAGTTCCAGAATTATTAAGAAGCAGCAAGGAGATCAACATGGAATAATAGAATAAAGTATCTGGAACTTATACAATCTTAAATTGTAAACAAGATACAATAGTTAACTTATTAGAAACTCCACCAGCGATTCAGCCAAGCCATCATAGTGGCTCTGGGGTAGACCATAAACATCATTCTAAACTATCCTATTCAAGGGTCGAAGATGTAGACCTTGTAATTATTACAACTGTCCTTATTATATACAACTCCATGATAATATTTAATTTAGTTGTTTTTCATTCTTCAGAACACATCCTTATTTTAAATAAAACTAGGTCGATTATAAGTACCGACGATGCCTCCATACAAGACCAACACGACTCCAAGCACATGGATTTATTTAAAGAATCAAACCAATTGCGTAAATCCCACAAACACTAGGTCAAGGAAAGATCATCTAACAACAAAAACTCACACAAAACAATTTCTAGCATACCATAATATCTGGCTATAATTATTCATATCCTTGAAGAGATGGGTAACAAGTAAACAACATTTTCTACAGTATGGGTAGATATTATTCACAGCTGCAAGAAGATTTCAACAATGTTGGCATATCAAATCAAACCCAGTAATCATTTTAGCAGCAGTCCTCAAACATCTCAAGATTATATTCTTTATCTTAATGATAATAACCTTATTGGAGTCTGTACATAATTAAATCACTTCAAACAACATACATCATGAAGCCATAGCAATTCATACTCTACAGAGCAAATATTAAATGATTCCACATCTCAGAAATTACAAACACAAAATCATTCAATACAAGGTTATTTTTGTGAAATCACTAAATAAAGCAAGAAATTATGAAAATTTCAGAGGGTATCATGCCTGTCACTCCAGTGATTTATTTTTCTTGCAAAAACTTTCACGATTCTTTAGAAGATCCCTATCCTTTGAAAAAGTTCCTTCATCCAACAGATCACAAATTTCCTGTGACATTTTAATGAGTCTGGGAACTTTTTGTTCCAACTACTCAACTGTTGTTTTCTCCATGCAACTTACATCAACACACAGAATAAACTTCCTCCTTGCATGCCGAGCAACTACAAGTTTCATGTAATGAAATGAATCGATACCAAAACCAAACTTGTTTTTCCCCCAAACCGTTCCTGCACTTCCTGAGGAAGGTGAGAATTAAAAGACATTAAATGCAGAGTTAATGGAGCTTGTCGCCAACTATTCTTAGCTCTCATTTTAAATTTAGAAAACTCCTACTTCATGCCATGCAAGGTAATTTAGACAAACTAAAGTACTTCGCTCCAAAATCAGTTGGCGGAGTCAATCAATAAACAATTAAGGGACTGAAGTACAGATATTATGTGGTGGTTGCCACCTCATCTACCATTTGAATTTGGGCAACGTTATATCATTTTTAATGACCAAACAATATTTTATGCCATAGAAAATCTGGATGCCATTCCATGATATGCCTTAAGGCTTCACAACACTAAATATTTTCACACACCCTTTTCAAATAGCAAAGGTTATGTTCACTTCAAGCTTCACAAGTAACAGGTTTTCATGTTAGGTTTAGAACTATCCACTTGGATTAGATTGTCTCCCCTTTTTAAAATCATGATCATATATGTACATGTTCACATGTATATGTATATATACATATTCACACTGTGTGTCATATATATATATATATATATATATATATATATATATATATATATATATAATGCTAACGTTGATCAAGAAAGTTGTTCATGTATACTCGAAGGAGTAGATGCCCTTAATTCATAATAGTTAAGTCCTTGACTGACGACTATAGCCCTTTTACACCTAGAAATATGATCATGATGGCATTAGTCATCAAATGGGTAGATTATCAGATGGTTAGTTAAGACTTATTATAAACCAACAGGAAGTCTTGATCACATTCCAAATTAATTCGCTAAGTGAACTATCAAAATTGTCAAAGCCTCAACATAACTTAGTTATAAAAACTATAATGTTAACAATTTAATAGAGATAAGAAACAACATCACAAATCACTTTCAAGGCTTAAATTTACACCAAAGATTCTATGACATACAACATTACAAATGACGTAATGTCACCTTAGTGAAAAAGTTCATCACTAAGATAGATCCCGGATTAGCAGGGTTCTTATCTAAGGAGATTATCCTTAGCTTATTCACGATACTGTGATTACATGTTCATATCAAGTTTTCATTTAATTTTTGATATGCAAGGATGCCAAAAACATAGGATAAAACCATTTTTCCTATCATTACTTTGAAAATAGTAAGAAAATCACGAGGCATTACAAGCTCTTTTTCTTTTCTTCCTATATCCTCTTTTGGAACGACAGTACTAGGGATTTCATTTTCTTATGTCATTTCAATGATTATAACAGGTGGGATGCTAATGATTTTTACAGATCTAGTTTGAATATCTTTACAATCCATAGCATGTAAAGCAACTGATTTTTCTGATTCTGTTCCATAAACATGAGTATTTTGTTTGTTTCTTGGGTTTTCTAATGGTTGTGCTGGTATTTGCATTTAGACTACATTTTCAGTTTGTGAATTCTATGCAGGGGATCCAATGTGATGGCCTATTTATTCTGATTTGGATATGTTCTTCCTTGAGCATAATTACTAGGGTTCCATCTAGGTTTTGGCCAAGCATAAGGATTTCCTTGACCAGCCCATGGTTGTTGATGTCCCTGAGCATACCAAGTTTTATTTTCCCAATCTTGAGGGTTCCATGTTGGTCAAGGTACCCAAGGTGGTTGTCCCCAATTTTTTGGTACTGACTGAGTAGCCCATGGCATCGTCTGGGGATTAGGAACTAATCTTGGCATAAAATGCCCCTGGTTAGGTTATCTTTGAAAAAACTCAATTCTTCTGTTGTGGATGATGTACTAGTTTGTTTAAGTTGATTCTTTATGACTGGAAGTAGAGAAAAAACATCTATATCATGTTCTTTAGATTCACAGATAAGACACATTTTTGTTTTATCCAAGGGACAGTCTCTTATTGCATGCTTCTTCCCGCATCTAAGACAATACATAGCCAATGGTTTAGCTTTGGAATTTTCTTTAGCTTGTAATCCATCCATAGTAGAGGTTAATTGAACTAAAATGTCTATTTTAAAATTTTCTAACTCATCCATTAGTTTGTTCATATCTGGGTTCAAAATTTTCACTAATTTTCCTTTTCTAGGTCTACCCCTTATTCTGGAATAGCTTCTATAAATCTCCTTAATTTCATTCATTATTAACTGATCAATGTCTCCACCTCCTATCAAGTTAAGGGATTCCCTAGATTCTTCATCTCAAAGCTTTAAGAAAAATGGTTTTACTTAACTCCTCTTGAAGTGCAAATCAGGAGTAGGATGGTTGAATACTCAATTGAGAATCAAAACTTGCCCTAAATGGATATTGAGTAATAAGCCTTTTCCTAAAAGTTCCACTTCCTTCAGGTGACTGATCTAAGAATTCTAAAGGTGGCAATTCTATTTCTTGTTTGACAGGGGATGATGGTGCCTGGCCAATTCTTGATTTATTTTCGTATTTGGACTAGAGGATGTTGTGAAATTTTGTGAAGATGTTCTTGGGAGGAATCTACCCTTTGAGTCTCTAGGTCTACTCATATATTTTATGATATAGTAGGGAAGATCCTTCAACAACTAGATGTATGATTATTGCTCTTGCTAATACTTTATTAGAAATTTCCAACTAGTGTGTCCCCGGAAATGGCATCAAAAATGATGGGTGTGGTTATTCCCTTTAGTTAATCAACTTCTTGTTGATGTCATATCAAACCAGGGGTGTGTCCAAAGCTATATGTAATCAAGAGTACTCTTAATTGATCTAGTAGTTGACTGTAAGTTATTTTTATATTTTTCTGGGGGATCTCTTTCAATTTCTTAAGGACTTCTTGGTAAAACCTTATTCAAATCAAACTATGAAAACTTGTTGAAAGTGAAACACACTGAAAGCTATTGCTGAAAGGAAACACACCGTGTAGAATCGAAATAAGCACACTTGCTTGTTGGAAAATAAACACACTTTCTTTTGGAAAGTAAACACAATTAGATTTAAAATTCTTGAAAACAATTGCAAGAAATATACAGAATTTATCTAAACACCTGTAGGAACAAGTATACAATAGAAGTTTAACTGAAACAACTCAAGACAATAAAAAATTAATAGATCTAAGCATATTTATTGAAGAAATATAAATACCAAATAAATGAATATCCTGGTCCTTGGGGGAGTGGGCCCTTACTCCTCCTTGAATCAGGATTTTAAAAACTTAGAATTCTCTCAAATCAGGAATGGCTATTTTATTGATGAAAACTTTCAGTATTACAAAACATATTGGGTCTATGATACTTAATCTATTTCTTTCTTCTATATCTATATTTCTCTATCATATTCTATTAATTTCTATCTAATACAGGTATGACTTTTATATACATTTCATAATCCTAGTTGTCTCAATGATTCTGATGAAATCGAATCATGCCCAGAATAGATGTTGAGTCATATGGTGGTTGATCAAATAGCTATAGGATAACTCTTCCATAGATCTATGTTCAGAAATCTTCTCGTCCTTTCATGATTAAAAGGGTCATTGATGTAAAATTTATAGATGTGGTTTAAAATAGATAACTCCCATTGGTTCTAGGAACTTTGGAGAAGTTCCAGAACCATAGGATATTATTAAGAACCAAAACCATGAGAGTTCTAGAGCTGTCACCAAAGAGTTCTAGAACTTAAGACTGAAAATTCTAGAACTAAATACTGGAGTTCCAGAACTAAGTCTGAAAGTTTTGAAACTAGATGATGACTGTGTGATGGAGCTTCAGAACTAGCTTGGAAGTTCTGGAACTAAGCTATGTAGGATTAGATGATATCAAAAACATATTGAACACCACCTGCTTCATTTCCTTGACTAATTAGACCTACGTTATTACAAAACTAAATTTCAAACACACACTATCATTAGGAATTTCATAGATTTCTAAACATTAGGATCACAATCAATCAAAAGACAGATAGCTACATCCTAACTCATATCAGATCAACTAAAATTCACAACAATTCAATCAAACTTAATCAAAAGGAGAGTATTATGAGATCATATATTATACATTAGTCAGGAATATTCTGGCCTCATCAATGTGTGGCCTCATTGTGTTTACTTGTGACCATCTTTCTTGGTCATTCAACTTTGTCACTAAGTGTGTGGCTTCTTGAATGATTGGGTACTTCTTTAATTTATCAATGTCTATGCCGTACGGACCCTTAGTATACCCTAGATCCTTCCTTGTCTCCAAGATTACATATTTATTAGTTAAATCACCATTTAGATCTACCCCTATGCCTTTCAACCTTGTTACTGTTGAGATCAAAATGGTTGTAATCCTTACCCTGTGTCCTACAAAGTAAAAGAAATCTTCGTGTACCCTACTCATCAACCAGTGATACAATGGTTCATATTTCCAAAATTAGGGGAGCTCATATAAATAGTAATCACCAAGTTACTTCAAAAACTTCTCCCTAGTGTCCTCATACACCGGCATGTCTTCTGCTATGTGGTTATTCATTTTTGTGTTTAATAATGCATCCAAATCCTTCTTATTTTCAGTTGTACGATGGTTGTAGTCACTAATCTTGCTCTTCCAGATGTGGGAATCCCATTCCTAACCCACAATTACACTCTCATGATCCTACATTTCTCATAAATTACTCTCAAGGGTCATTTCAACCTCCACTTTGACCTTATTCTTCCCTTTTAATCTTTTTGCGGGTGCTTTCTTTGGTGCCATTTATAACCTACAATCTTCCAACTTCAAATACTAGCCGTTTATCTCCTACAACGTGAAAACCTAGCTTGATTCAGCGTGCCCTAGTTGAAATCACATGCCTTAGCTCTTTTTCAATGCCTTGATACACTCAAACCATTCACAACTGGGGACATAAGCTTCCTCCATGCACAAATATATTCATCACGTCTCAATTCACACTCTTTACACCTGAATACTCTTCTCACAGCTCGGTCTCACTTGGCTCTTTCAAATTATCACAATTGTAATGGTAAAAATGAACTCGCATCCCATCCTTATATAGATTTTCAAAAAGTTAGTGCATTTATTACTTCTTCACCTACTTAAAATCCTCTCATTAATTGACCATTTTCATTCTTTCCACATCATACATCTTCGCAGCCAAGCTATAACCTTCTAACGCACCTTCCTACCTTCTAGCCATGGACTTCTCTTCAGCGTACCTCTATGCACCCGAGTACCTTGCCACTGCGCCTTCCCTTGGTAGCTACCATGGACTCTTCTTACCTTGTGTTATACTTGTTTCTTCACTCATCTCCACCTATGGTCCTTATTTTTAGAAGAATTTTTTTTCAATTCTCCAACTTCAATAACACCCATAGTAGTTTGTTCCTTTCACGTGGACTTGTTTTCATTAGTCTTGTACCTGGATATCAATAACCTACCCCACACTAAGGGTATGTGTAGTCATGTGCACAAAAAAAATTCTTCAAATAGTAATTAGCTTCTGGCACTTAAACGCACTTTATTACACAAACACACCAACTAAATTGAAAAACCATAGAGACAAAAAAGGAAACACAGTAAGGAAATGTATAATTAAAAACCTAATCTAAATGGAAACACTACCTTATTACAAACACTAAGAAAACTTATTTATAATAGGCCTTCATCCTACTCCCGTTGAAGTAACCGGGTAACCGTATTTCATCAAGCGCCTCTAATTCAAAAGTGCATGTTTCAAGTATGTGAGTGATAACATATGGTCCCAACCAATGTACTTTGAGTTTTCTTAGATGGCGTGAAAAATTAGAATCATAAAGAAGAACCATCTATCCTATCTCAATCCTTTTATCCTTGATGTGCCTATCATGCCATGCTTTATGCCTGGAATTTTCTTGTTTATGAATCCAACGTGTTATTTCTCTGTGCTCATCTAGCTTGATTAACTTTTCAAACCATTCTTCTCATGCTTTCTCATCAGCTAGACCTCTAGTGCATGTAATACGTGAAGATGGTAACATGAATTCCATATGAAGAACTGCTTATGTGCCAAACTCTAACTAAAATGGTGTGGCTTTGTTCAACCTTTTATATGTTGTTCGATATGCCCAAAGTAATGCAGATACTTTATCATCCCAATCCTTTCTTCCAACATCACATTTTTTTTCAATGTCTGGCTCAAAATTTTGTTGAAAGCCTCAACAATCCCATTTTCATGAGGATGATATGGTGTAGTCTTATGGTGTGTAATAATGAATTCATCCAATAAAATTTTTATTGTCTCATTCAAAAAGTGTGTTCCCCTATCACTAGTCAAACTTAAAGGACATCCATACTGTGTAATAATAGTTTCCCATAGAAACCTAGCTACTGTAGCCGCTATGTAATCCTTTATAGGTGCTGCTTCTATCCACCTTATCAGATAATCTATGTAAGTTATGATATAGCGTGGTCTAGTCCTACGCACGGCTGGTGAAATAGGACCCACAAATTCTATAGCCCATTTATCAAATGACTCTGCACTAGGAATAGGTATTAATGGCATATTATCTCTTTGACCTAGTTTCCCAAGACATTGATACTGATCACAAGCCCTGCAATAATCTTTACAATCTTTATACAAGGTCTCCCACCATAATCCAACGAGTAGAATCTTGTCCACAGTGGTGTCACTAGCATAGTGGCCACTTGTAATACCACCATGATAGCCGTGCGTTCATGTTCCAATACACAACGACGCAATATTTCATTCCTTCCTAACTTGTACAGGTCACCGCTAATCAACATATAGGGTGCCGCGAGCATAACAAGTTGTCTATTTTCTAAGGATTTCATTCCTTCTGGTTCAATGCCTATTTGTAGAAAGATAACAATGTCCTCTAATTCCGATGGCGCTCATTGTAACCTATATAGCTGTGTATTGGGCATGGTATCTTAAATGTCTTGTGCTTCTTCTCCTGACTGTATTATAGATAAATGGTCTAGTCCATGATTACTTTTCCCTTGTTTTACCACAATTGTGAAATCAAATTCTTGAAATAAGAGTACCTATCTGCATATTTTCCCTTGTAAAATGGGATTTTTTACCAAATACTTCAATGCCATGTGATCTTTATAAAAAAAATGGTGTAGTTAGCAGGTACTATCTAAATTTATGTAGCGCATAAATTGTTGACAAAGCTTCGCACTCTATAGTTGCGTAGTTTTGTTATATAGGAGTCAATGTTCTACTAGAAAAATAGATAGGATGATCTATAATACCTTCTCTAGGTTGAGCCAATAATGTGCCAATGGCTATGCCAGAGGCATCCACATGTACATGAAATGGATGGTCCCACAAAGGAAAACATAGAATAGGTGCGGTAGTAAGTTTCTCCTTTAATGTCTCGAATGCGTGCTTCTGTGGTTCTCCCCAGTATAACATACCTTTCCCTTTCAGTAACTCCTCCAACGGTGTAGAAACTTTGGCATATCCTTTAATAAAATTATTGTAATATCCTGTATGACCCAAAAATATGCACACCTCACTCTGAATGGTGGCTCTTTTAGGCCTATAATGACTACAACCTTAGCTGGATCAACCAACAAACCTTCCTTGTAGATTATGTGTCCTAACAGTATCCCAAATGGTGTAGAAAATATGCACTTCTTGATGTTCAAAGAGATACTCAACTATCTACATATTTCAAACATTAAGTGCAGATTGTCATAATGATCCTTAACTAATCCATACACCATCCAATCATCTAAATAGACTTGCAAGAAGTTGTGAATAAAATTCTTGAATGCTTGAACAACTATGCGTGAAAATACAGCAGGCGCATTTTTTAGACCAAAAGGCATCACAATATAGGTGAAGCTACCCCATTCAGTACTAAAAGTAGTTTTTTCTTGATCCTCTTGGGAAATCCTAACCTGATGATACCTAGAGAACCCATCTATAAATGAATAGATTTTGCATCGTACAGCGCCTTTGATTATTTCCTCATTGAATGACATAGCAAAGGGATCAATCACACATGCAACATTCAGCTCCATGTAATTCACATAGATCCTGATCCATACATCCTTCTTGATATTAATCACCATTAGACTAACCCATTCTAACTCGTTGAGGGGCTTGATGATTCCAGACTTCAACATCTTGTCAATCTCTTCTTTGACCTTTTCATGCAAGTTGGGGTTCATCATGTAGGGTCTCTTTCTAACTAGGTGTGCACCCTCTTTAAGATTTATCTTCATCTCCCCTAATGATTTATGCACACCTTTAAGTTTATGGTACCCTCGAGGGAATGAGTCTTGATAATCCTGTAGTAGCTCAATGATTTTTTCCACTTCAGAGTCTAACCAATAGTCTCCAATTATGGCCTCCTTAGGTTGAACATCTAATCCAATATTAACTTTCTTTTTCTTCATAGGTTCATGATAGGTGCGCGTGGTCTTATCTACACTTTCCAACACCTCACACCTACCTGTTGGATGGTTTACATCTATATTTTCTACTTCTTCATCATCCAATAAGTAGACCATTTTTCCTTTTTCTTTCTCAAGGAAAGTGCACTAAAGTAGTGTGGCATTGGCCTCTTTCCCTTCAACAAGATGAGTTCCTAAGTTTCCTTCATCCAATAGCTCTTGAATAAGTTCTTCTGCCTTGGCACTATCTCCCATAGTTAAGTGCTGTATGAATTTTAATGCTTCTTCCTCTAGAGGCTTGGTAGAGAAGAAGTCAAACATCTAAGCCATTCCTATAATTAAATCCTACCAATTTCTTGTCTCTATATGGATTTCTGCATAGAAATACCAAGCACACACGTAGCCTTGTAAAGTGTAATAAAAAAATTTCACCCATAGCAAAGGTGGTAAAGCTTCTTGCCCCTCTGTCCAGATTCTCTCACACCTCTGAATGTGGTGCTAAACAAGTTGATTACCATGATAAGTACATATTTGAGTAGGTTTATTACTCTTGAAGAACCTAGTGGCAAGAGCAATCCTAATTTCATTCCATCCTACAATATTATCCTTGTGGACCACCCACCATCGTGCTGCTGTCCCATGTCGGGTATAGGCTAGCATATTCCTTCTCTCTAGCAGGTATATCCACTGTTTCAAGAATGCCACAAGATCTCCTTCTTTGGTGTAACAGGGTACATATTTGTTACCTATTCTCTCTATATAACATGGTCTACAATCCCTGGTGAATAAAATCTTTACTTCGTGCCCCACCAACTCATAAGTGCTATGAGCCTAATTATCACAAGCAACACTTGTAGTATTGCTGATAGATTGTGCATCCTTCCACTGAATGATTCCTTATTTACATGGCTCAAACAACTCTAGATCCAAGATGGCACATACATAAATCCCATTTAGGTCTTATTCACTCAACAACTCAACATAGGGTACATATTTTCCATCTATTAAAGGGATAGTAACTCTTTCCTCCTTGTTTTCAAAACTGATATAACCCTTGTTGAACCAAAGGTCAACATTATTTTCATAATATTAAGGACACCCCAATAGAGTTGGGAATCTATTTGACTCTACCAGTGCTAAAACCTCAAAATATCCAGTGAACTTGGTTCCGTGTATGGTAATGGATTCATCTTTCAAAACTCTGATGGGAGTGGCCTTAGTCTGATTATCCATGAACAATACATTAGAGGATACATGCAATGGGGTTCTTCCTATTTGTACCCATGTATCTAAAGTAAGAAAATTGACTTCCACATCTGTATCAATAAATATATTACTCAATAATCACCATCCACAACAACATTCAGAGTGATTTCCTTGTCATAATCTCGGTTATGAGGGGGAAGATTCACATGCAAGATCTACCATTTAGTCTCAGTACTTACGCGTGGAGTGTTTCCTTTTAACCAATTCCCTAATAGTGGAATGACATTTTCCTGGCACAACATTTTGCAGACTTCTCTCAAGTCATCCATATCAGTTTGGATTGTCTCTGATGCTTTCTTTTGCTCCATCTTCCGTGATTTCTCTTTTAAATATTGTGTCTCACCTTGAAGACTCCTGAGTACCTCCATGGTTTCCTAATAAACCTCCTTATGATGGGAAATATCTAGGTACCATGCATGTAGAACCTCCTACTTAGTGATGGTAGGCTTCTATTGTAATGCTTCTTTGGTGTGTTCCGCCTCAATGTGGGTCGTTATCTTTACTTACAATGCCTCAGACTCTGCTTCCAACTTAAGAATCCACTGATTTTTCACATCGTGTTGTATCCTAACCATCCATGCGCCTTTGTTTTCTTGTTTATGTTACTTGCGAAGATGTTCATACAAGTCCGAGAAATACTCATAACTATGATTCTTTCCATAGAAAGAACATGTAATATTATGAGGAAATTCATTCCTATAGTGGTCAGGAGATCCACATGTATAAAATGTCCCATGAGGGAACTCGTTTCTTCCACCACCATGGCCTCATCTTCCGAATCCACCATGGTATCCTCGACCTCTTCCATAACCGCCTTTAAAATACCCTTCATTTCGATAATAGCACACCTGATTGTGATCTTGATCCTGATGCTTGTTATTTCCTGTAGAGTTATCTGAAACTCCTATATTTCGTACACCAATATCTATAGCATCATGGATCTGACCAATCAGTTGACAATCTTCTGTGTCATGAGTCATGGACCTATAAATTTTACAGTAACATGAGATGTTCTTCCTTATCATGCGTTGTACTAATGGGCAGTGTCTAGCATCATGGTTTAGATGGTATATCTCATAGTCCAACAACAATGAGCACACTGATCTACAGGGAAAACTATCCTTATTGTGACCTTCCACTTCACAATCTGTGCACCAAATCCCTGTGTGCATCTCAAGTGCTGAATTTGCTGATAGTTTCTCCAACTGATTTTCCATAGCTCCGATTTTTGCTTCTAAAAATAGGCTCACCTCAGTGTCTATACTTTCTACTGCCTCAATGCGTAAGGATGATTCAAGTGCTTCGTGCATATCAGTATATGTCTTATGTGATAATTCCCACCTAAAAGGGGTAATCAGATGCCCAACAAACCATTGTGCATTCTGGCTTGTATGGATATGATAAGAAAGCTTAGATAACAACATTTTAAAATGGGCATCATACTCTCTGACACTTTCAGTAGTGCCTTGCTTAATATCCTTGAGTGCACTTATACTCTTCTGTTTAAACTCAAGGATGTGAAACTCTTTAAGGAATGCATCTTTCAAAGCTGTATAGTCTACGCAAGTTTGATCAGGGTCAAAATTTCTGTACCAACTGTGTGAATTCCCTTGTAGCGTAGTAGAAAATTAGCTTTCCCTACACTCAGAATCCATAATTCCTTTTGTGTTGCATAGTATTTCACACATGTGCACGTGTTCAAAAGCATCTTGTATGCCCCTATACTCTGGAAGACAAAGAGATATCTCCATAAAAATATTCTAAGGTTGGTGAGAACCTTTCCCACCTAATCCATGACCTCTTGTGTTTCGTCCAAAACCACCAAATCCACTGAATCTAAATCCACCTATGCCTCTTGATCCCGAACATGTTACTGGAGTCAGACCAGAAGATGTACTTCCCTGTGTCCCAATAGTAGTATTGAACTATACCTGGATGGTCTGCAAAGTGTTACTACTCCCATAAGAAAGTCCAAAAATTGGCACGCCTAAATTTTGTGTCGATGATAAACCCAAAAAGGTACTCTTATATAACAATAAAGCCATTTACGTTTCCATCGTTGTGCCTCTTATAATACTCTCTCCTACTCTCCCACTACTGGAATTAGCTTACTAACTATTTTTTGTACTAGATGCTAGAAAACCAAGCGAAAGGGCAAGGTTGTGGGGTGGATTCAGATGTGTGCCTGTGGCCTAGGACATTTCTTTGGGTGCACTTCTACATGAGGCTGAGGAGGGTTCCTTGTCATGATTTCCCAATTGGGGGACTTCCTAATGTTTGGGTCCATGTCTTCTGTGTGAACTTCAACTCATTCCTAGACTATATTTCTCCACAATGCCATTTTATCTGTAACCTCCCTCTCTTGTGCCTCATATACTTAAGAAACCTTTCCTCTCTCTACCTTTCTACCACTAGGTATGCCATCTTTCAAAAAACCTTATCCTGCCCCCACATGTGGTGGGTTTTAGTTTGCCATCGGTTTACTCTCTAAGATCAGGGTTACCATTAGAATCTTGATTGCCAGTGGAATGCCTTGTAGGTAAGTTCCTCTGGGATATCATAAAAAATGAAATTTAGCTACCTCAGGGCACAAATAAGTGGAAATTGAGTACTCTGAGATATAACTGTTCAGAACACCACAGAACCACGTATCCATAGTGTGATTCCAAATTAGATCAGCATCATAAAGGGCCTGAAATTCTTCTTACATAGTGTGTGATACCTCCAATTGCATTTATATGCATAAACAATCAGACACTCGCATAATTATACTGGAAATATCATGAAGAATATCTCATATAAACTGTCATACAAATTATATTCCACCCATACATGTGCGTTAAACTCGAATCTGATGTTGAACCTCCATGTTTATTCTTCTTCTAAGTCGTGTATCCACTCCTCAACACTTGTTAAGGTAAAATGATATGTCTTCATCTTGAACCATCTTGAAAAAAACTGAAAAAGAGGTCTTGGAAATGAAACCAATGATGAAACCTAGAATTCACCAGTAAAATCCCATACGTGCTAGCACATCACTCAGTCTAGACTGAGTGCTCACCCAAAACATGTAAAGGTATCGGACCCTCTTTAGGGTTGTTGTTGCAGGATGTTAACATGGTGAAGACTTGAAGCATTCAGGTCTATGACTGACATATCATTTCACATTGCATGTTCAGATCTAGATCAAGAGAATAATAGAATTAAATGATAACCATGATGAAATCAAGCATGAAAGAACCAATTATAGTTAATATTTGACACTCTAATTTAGCAAATACACTCCATTACATTACACATGATAAATACATAGAAGCTTCCTTATAATAAAAATAGTATACACTCATGCACACATCAGATTTGATAGCATAACCTCACAATAACTCAGTCCTCACATTTTTTTATGCTACAAAGTTCACTACATATTTATAAGGGTGGGGACTTTCCCTTTAGCACTTATCTAATCCCAAAATAGGTCACATACTATTATTAGCCATGCGTTATTACAAAAACAGTGACCCATGAAAGTGTGCTAACAATAGAATTATTCTAGTTAACTATCAATAGTAAATCTATTCTCAGCTTGTATCCAAGAAAAGTGCTTCATAGATGATCCTCCAAAAATAGCCAATGTGTGTCACACAAGTCTCTAACCGGTTTGTGTTTTCCGCAGGCTATCTTCCAAAAATAGATCCTCATCATGAAAAAGGGTAAGTCCTGAATCTGTCTCTATCCTTAGCATGTGATTCCTTTCTGATCCTCCCATGATTTTTAATGTGCTCTGCTCTTCTGCGTGAACCTTCTGTATGTTTTTTTCCAAGTCCTTGTTTTTGTGTGATCATCAGGTTTGAAGTCCAATATTGCTAATAATAATTTGGTGGTGCATTCCACTAAGGACTCCATTCCTATGGGACTTATTGAGCCTAAGGTTGGGTATATGACCATGATGTGTTCCATTGATTTGGAGCCCAATGTGTTTTTGGTGTGTAGGACCGGTTCTGATTTGATTAAATATTCCCTCCTTGCCTTTGAGCCATATAATTTAACTCAACTTTGTTTTGTGTGTTTTGTTTTAAATGGTTTTTCAGTAAGGGAAGAAATCCACATTTTTCTATGGTATGCTTTAGATCATAGACAAGGAAGATGTCTATTTTTTTAAGGGGTAGTCCTTAAGCCCATGCTTGTTCCTACATCTTGGAAAATATATGAACAACGACTCTGTGTTCTTGAATTTCTCATTATCCACAGTTGTCTTAAGTTGAACTAAGAGGGTTTTTCTTAAATTTGTAATTTACTCTCTTAGTTTGGATATATCATCATTGGAAATTTTTCCTTTTTGTCTATGAAGATTGGGGTGAGTTCAGGAGTAGTTTCTACAAAGGTCAATAATATCAATAAATTCTAATTTTTTCATGTCTTCTTTTCTCATAATATTGAAGGTTTCTTATGTGTCTTCATCCAATCCCTTGAGGAATAAATTTTTAAGAAGGTTTATATCAAGACCAGTGCCACACCTCATGTGAAGGAAGAGGAACTGGCCATGATAGTTCTCCACACTCTCATCCTCCTTCTATTGTATCCTAAATATCTCTTCCCTTCTATCCCTCACCCTATAATAATCATGATATTTTTCTAAGAAAATTGTTTCCATCTCCTCCAAACTATGGATAGAGTTGGGATTCAGGCCCATGAACCACATTATGGTTGTGTCCTTTAGAGTTGAGGGAAATAACTTAATATATTGGGTGTCTGAGGTGTAATCATAAGTTTGGAATATGAATTTGAACTCAAATATGAATTGGTCAGGATATTATGACAATAGTCCCCTGAAGGTTGGTATAATTGAAGGCATTAGTGCTTCGAGTGAGTCCTGCGCTTGTAACATCTCGCTAATTAATATTTTATTTTGACATTTAATTATTCAAATAATTATGAATAATGGGAAAATGAATATTTATTTGAATAATTGAGTGTTAAATGTTGATGACCGTAATTAGTCATCTAAGTACTTAATTAAAGATTAAGTAATTAGATAACTAAATATCACCTTTATTAATATAGATGCAACTTAATTATAATGTGGTACTATGTATTATCATGTACATATTTTTGTTGGGCATCAAGTTGATTAGGATGACACAACCCTTAATCAATATGGTCACCGCACAACGATGAGGTTGTGTTGACACCCATATGGACTAAGGGCGATGTCGCTCCTAAGGTAAGTTGCATTATGAGTTTTAACAAGGCTTGGAATAAGTATGACATGGTATGGTATTGGTATTATTTTTGCATGAATTGTTTTGAGTTGGTGTTATATGGTAAACAAAATAAGGCTTAAAAGCCTTGGTAAATTTGCATTGTAACATTAAATTTTATGACATTATTTTAAATAATATAATTGATGGGGGACATATGGCCACACCCATCGAATGGTTGAGCCTAAGGTTTTATTTTGTATTAAGTTCAATTTTAAAATGGTATTGAGGACCATATTGGCTCGATAAGGTTTAATAACTATTAAATCCACTATTGTGGACAAACCATGCAAGGGGGTAATTATTTGTTTGAATATTCATTTTTCGAAGGGAGATCCCCTCCCATGAGACCATGAGGCTCCATTCATCATCCACTTGGAAGGAGGTAGGTGGAGGGAGTAAATGTGTGGCAAGGTTTTTGGGAAGTCATGGTTGATTGGGGGGAAAATGGAGTGTGGTTTTAGTAGCATGACATTCGATGGTCTCAATATTCGGCTATGGAGGCACTCTGTCGAATATTTCTCTACATTTTTTAAGTTGATTTTGAGTGTGAAAACATCTATTTATAAAGAGGAATGCAATATGAAAGAGGGGTTTGTTAGAAAGATGGGATCTTTGCACTTGAGGTGGTCGAATAAGGTTTACAAATAATCTGAAAGAAAAATCAAAGGAATACAAACATTTTTAGGAAAACGGATAATCTACTTGATTTTCTGGTTTTTGATTTATAAAGAGATTGTTTTGTTTATGTGTGGTTTCATAATATGAATGGTTTATGGAAAATATATTGTGAATTAGTTTTTGAACTTTGAGTTCTCTCAATAAAATCATATGGTTGTTATGGGTTTTGGAAAATAGTTGATAAATTTTGGGTATTCAAACTAGATCTCCTTAAATGAAAATGTATGGGTGTTTTCTTGTGTGTAATATGTAGTGAATTATTTTCTCAAATTTGGGTTTGAATAAAGAGTTGAATAAATTTGTTTTGTGGGATTTTGAACTTGTATTCTTCAATAAATGTGAATGGTTGTTTTGCATGGTATGTGGTT
This sequence comes from Taxus chinensis, assembly GCA_019776745.2. Taxonomy (NCBI): domain Eukaryota; kingdom Viridiplantae; phylum Streptophyta; class Pinopsida; order Cupressales; family Taxaceae; genus Taxus; species Taxus chinensis. The sequence continues at coordinate 579,568,005 of CM034146.1, forward strand.
TATGTTGTAAAAGGTTTATGGAGAATAACCTATGAAATTTTGTGGGTTTTAAACTTAGGTTCCTCCATGAATTCGTATGGCTGTTGTGGGTTATGAAAAATTATATGTGAAAGTTTTGTGGGTATTCAAATTCTGATTTCTTCCTACAAAATGATATGATTAATTTTCTAGTCTTCATGTATGATATGTAGAAAAGAATTGTCTTATAGAATGATTTATCTTTGAGGATGGTTTGGTTAGAGTGTTGAGTAAATTGTTGCATGGATTCTACAGTCTGATAACCATGGTCTTATCTGGAAATGGAAAGTAAGATTATTGGTTTTTGTTAAAATAATGGGTATGTGATTTACCCATGCCTTGAATAACGAAAAAGGTCTGTCGACCTAGGGCAGTTTGTATGTGAAATGGGTATCGTTTAAAATAAGTGTGTGAATTTTTTCTTGCTATTTTCGTATGATTTTATGGAATGATCTATGATTGTTTAAAGTGTACTGATAATTTGGTTGCAGAACTTTCCCTCTTCTATTTATTTAAATCTTGTAAAATATCGATTTGGGTATCTCCCTCTACTATGGGTGCATGACCTTATGATGGAAAAATATTGCTTTTAAGTCCTTCCTTTTATATATTGATGCAGAAAACCATATGGGTTTATGTTGGTTTGGTCATTTCAATGAGGGAATGATTCTTTTTAATTCTATTGACTGTGAGTGAAAATGATTGAATGTTGATTTATTGTTGTAGCTAGTAACAAGATTTTTGGGACACATTACTTGGAAACAAAAATAGTTAAAATGCTTGATTTCATTTTGTGTTACGAAATAAAAATGGATACTATCTATTGGAAAAAAAATAATAAATTGAATCTATATTTCTTGTTTACTTTATAGATGCATTAACCTTCTGCAAGAACATTTCAAAAATGTTAATAAAATAAAGGTAAAAACTGATGGTTCAGTTGGGTAAGTTTATTTCTTGTTAGTTTTATTTTGATCTAAGATCCTAGTGACTCTAAGGGCTGGATAATTTGATACATACATTTTCATTTAATGCATTTACTTCATTATTTGATTTATATTAATTTAATCAACTTTCTAGAAAATTTTAAAAGTGGAAAATACAAGGGGAAACTCTGTCAATTTTTTTTCAAAATTCTATACTTAGTTATTTTTATGGAATAAATTAGTTGGATTAATTTGATGGCTTGAGAAGTATTTTGCGATAGTGTTTTTTGTAAAACAGATGTATTTTTCCTTGAATGTTAGTCTACCTAAATTTTTTGACTGGTCTGATTCATGTGATGTGCAAAGATAGTGGTTCTGACAAAGATCGGGAACCAGAAACCTCCGCCAATCATATGGTTTGAGATTGAAGAAGAGAGAGGTTTTTATGTGTAGTTTTACTTTGGGAACACTTCACATATATACCCCACGTCTCTTTCATCACCAGCTATGGGACTGTTGGAGGATTCTAGCTCCTTATCTATGGTAGAAGCATTACCATTACATAATAGTTAGTTATGTGTGATGAATAATATAATTTATTTATCAAAAATGTAGTTAATTGAATAGATTAACTTCTTTCTAGTTCTTTGAATTGAAACCCCCAAACAAAATAGTGGTGCAGGTTTTGTGATGATGTATGAGATTTTTATCACTGGCTTGTGAGGAATGACATTAAACTTGAAGATTTTTATTACGGATCATTGATCCTATTGTACTTGTAATTTAAGGATTTACAAACTTGTCTTAGACAATATGTCCTTTGTACTAGTCCATTTATGGACAAGACTTGTTACTTATAAATATGTTGTCTCATTCCTATATGTTCAAATACATTGTTGTTATATGGGTATTGGTAATTATATGGTAGATTTTATAAAGTTAAGGTGCTCCTAGTTTACAATCTTATGGTTAGAATGCGTATGGATTTTGATAATAAGGTTATACCCCATATCTATTTACCTCTCTAGAACAATATAGAGATTATTATTATGGGTGAAGATAAAGAATAATAAGAGAAATATAATACTGTAATTGGAAGAGAAAAATGCATGATGATAGTATTAACTTTTAAAGGATGAAAATTTGATATTGGGTAACATATTGGTTCAATCTATAGTTATATGCAATGAGTAAATAATTGATAATAATCTGGTCAAGAATGCATGAGACTAGTTCAATAATAGGAATGAAGGCATCTAAAAGAAGTATGATATAGACTCATATTTTAAATAAACTTAATATCTTGTAATATTTAAAGGTTATTAAAATGAACTTATCGTCCTACAGTAAGAAAAATAAATGAATCCTAAGTTGATATTATCTCTATCTTTAAACAAGATGTGATATATAGTCCTAATAACACATAGATATGACTTTGATTAATGGATAAACAATTAAGATAAACTAAGGCATGACATTGTAATATTAATAAGACCTAGTGGAATCTTTACTAGGGGTATAACACACCTTTTATACTAGAATGGTTAGTACGTATGGATAGGGCAGCAAAGAGATAATAACTTCGTGATTTTATCCATCTGTCCATAGTAACTTGATGCGTAAACTATATTTCACTAAGTAATTGGATAAGAAATGAAGGATATGAACCCTTGCAAGAACTACAAATTCAATGCACGTTGCAGGATACCTACGAGTGGCCCATGGGTTGTTTAATGTGGTAACATATTAAGTAGTGGACTGGCCTCCCATAGGTAACCAGTAACGAGCATTTGGGTTCCTTGTACTTATGAAGTTGAACCATTAGGAAATCAATAAGTCTTAATAGGTTCACCTACATAAGTTTAATGAATCTGAATAAATGTGATGATATGGTTGTGAGGTGATGGGAAAATAAGTTTAGATGCTATGTGCACTCATCTATACTAAGCATACATAGTATAGCCAAGAAAATTTGGCCAAAGTAATGTGTTTGTTGGGTACATTGTCTAATCACCTTGATTCCTCAAATCCTGAAGTGTAGGATACATGATGGAGTTTTATTAAATGAAACTCTAGGTAGAGACTATAGTATCAGTCACATGTTATCATTTCCACAGTGTGGTAAGACCAAGCGTGGCTAAGTATGAACATTCAAAAAAATGTTAAGGGTGATCCTGGAGATTAGGGATAACTAACACTTACAACTACACAAGCTTTATCACTATGTTATAGGACCAATTAATTTATTAAGACATTATGCATAAACTATCTTTAGCTAGTTACCAGATTTAAATATGTAGAGGAATATCTACTTGTTTTTAATTTAATATGACTTGTTGCATTAACTAGATTTATCTAGTTATCTGATTTATATATGCAGAGGAATTTCTATTTTCTGTTAGAAAAAAAATCAACTAATTTGGGTTATAAATTTTAGGTTGTTATAAATCTCGACAAAAAATCATGCGCTAATGCATAGATGAGTCCTACGCTCCAAAGTGATTCTTGCGCTAGTGCATAAGTGATTCCTGCGCTAGTCTATAGTTAGGTCACATTATGGCTTTAAGATATAATTATTCAAATAGATTGTCAATACACATAAAGATTCATTTAACCCATATTTGAAGAAGTAAACACAAGATGAAAATAACAAGGTTATCCACAATATTTCCTTTCAAAAATATAATAAATTATTAATTACAAAGTGACAATATCATACTTAGTGTAAAATGACAACAAGAAAAAACAAGAGTTTATATAGGATAAATGAAAGCTCATCACACAAGGTGCCCAAAACCCACCTAAATTTATTTTATAGGAACTTGTTATTACACTACAAGGGTTATAGGGTTTTATGCGGAGTTTACAACTTTCCATTCTAAAGGTGAGAAAAGAAGACCAACACACAAATTTCTAGGAAGGTAAAGTAATTAGAAATTTGTAGACCCATATTACAAGTAGGTCTAATACCGTATCGGAGGTTCAAGACCATATGTATGCTTTCAAATTAGTTGTAATTTTTTTACCAGGTTAAGTATTAGTTTCTAGTTTATGTCACAAATCATTTTCATTCTCAAATCATCCTATACCTACACTCAGATCACTGAAACTCTTCCAAAACCACATAAAACTAGCTAAGTACAATTCTCCTTTGTGTTTTTGATAGTTTTTAGATTAATAGTGGCATTATATGTGTTATTATGATTTGTGTAATTAATGCTAGAAGATAATTAAATCATAATATCCACTTGTTGCATTATTTCATCATTTTTATGTATGCTAATTAGAAACACATTAAAATCTAAAAAGGTAATGGAATAGATTCACACAAAAAGTTAAATCATTACCCAATTTTTATATTAAGAATTATAAATTTGTTGTGTAAGAACTAATGTATCTTATATGAGTAATAAAATACATTCACATCAAAATTTATTCAAATACACTCACTACCTAAAAATATTACACATCTTATTCAATAGTGAATATAAGACATTAGTTTTCACCCATTTGCAGCGAGATCCATTCTACTCCCCTATAGTTGTAGACATAATCTTAATAGATAATAAATTCAAGTGTAACTTATCATAGATATGAAAACTCCCCCTCACCACAAGGTTATTCAAGAAGTGGGATGTTACCCAAAGCTACCCATATTATAAATATGGTATTTAAATTTTCTGAAATTGATTTCTAAGGAAAATACAACACGAATAAAAAGGATATAACTTTTAATCCATCATCAAACACATTGAATGATTTACATGAGAATAAGAAAAAATGAATAGTTTAGTATTTAATTTGAATAGATAAATGAGATTACAAGAAACTAATTGAAATATTGAAATCCATTTATACCTCACTACTAAAAATGTAACATTTTTCAAAGGGAAAATACTCTCCTGTTTATGAATCAACTTCTAAATTTTATATAAGCTAATTATAGTTAATTGTAATTTAGATTCCTATAGAAAAGGATTGGAACATGTTGCTCAAATTATTCTTAGTTATTGTAACGTCTTGGTCATGACTGTTACTATTATGACTTCCACTTTTGACATTGTAAACATTGACATGTGATTTGTCTTAGGAAGGTGTATTCTTTTGACATTGAAAATCATGTTTACAATGGATGAGTCATTACTACTCGAAATTTGTGCTTGTTGTAATTTTGTTTACTAGGAAGCAAGGCCATTCTATTTTGTGAATAATAAGTCGTAAATCTATACTGTTGTTTTCACATTTCTTTATGATAACAACACACATTGAATTAATTCCATTGATCCAAGGTATGCTTTTGTTCTTCTTTGTTGTCATCTTGTTAATTGACATGTTGAATGAAACATGTTATGGAACTGAGCTATGTTTTGGCATAAATTGTGAAGAATCTAGGTTCAGGTGTCCTTACTTGCTACCATGCTGCAAACTGTAATGTTTACCCTATTGGATTTTTGAGCTAAGGTGATAATACTTACCTATCATCTATTACTGAACTATTTTGGGTTGACGCCTAAAAATATGTTGTAGTGCCCTACCCTATATGGATTCTAACCTAAGGGGTTATGACCTAACCTAAGGTGGTATGTGATATAGTTATGGGGTTTGAAGTAACCTAAGATAAATTTTAAAGACCTAAGAACTAAGATGGAAACCTAACTAATGCTAAGGTGACCTAAACTATCACTAAGATGAAAGGGGACCTATAGGTTACATGGAAAATACAAGTTTGATGGTGGTGGTTTCTAAGGTATTAATGAGAATTAAATCTCAATCCTTACATATTAAATTTCCAAGTTTGGTGGAGGTAAGGAAGGTAGGTAGGATGCCTAGTTGGCATCATTGCTAAATTTAAAATGCATGTTAAATTTTGAAATCCACTTTGTCAAATTTGAAGTGGCGGTGGCACAAGAAAACAAAGGTAATTTGCATTCAATGCATTCAATGCATTGATTTCAGTGAAGAGACTGCCTAGGAAAGAGGAGAAGGGTGTTTTGTGGAAGTTGTTGGTCATTCTGGTCTTTCTGGTTTTTGCTCTGCATGTGGTTTTGGTTCTTCGAACCAGCAAGTTTATTTTTCGATCCATTGTGATCTTGAGCATCCTTGAACTATTTATGAACTTGTGGAAACATGGAGGTAGTTTGGGAGATTTGGTTGTTGAAGTTGTTTGAAAAGAAGAGATTCTTGAGAAGCTCAGTTGGAGATCTTTTACAAATCAACAAGAAATTTCATCAGGCATGATAGGCTCTTCTTATTAAATAGTTTTTCTTTTTATTAAGCGTCTTCATTAGAACAACTCTGCTCTTTGAAATGAATGGATTTGTGGAAATATTTTTGTGTATTTTAGTTGTGATCTTCTGTTTGAGTTTGTTGATTTGAAAGGATGCAATATGGGTATTTCTGAATGCATGTTTGAGTAAATTGTGTTTATCATATTTGAAACTGGAACAATTATTAAGTTGTGTGGGCTTCTGGTTTTCTATGCATAAGGGATTAAGGGAAATCATTGTGTGGTAAAGATTTTAATTGGGTTTTTTTTTCTTTTAATTGTGGGAAGTATGAAGTGCTTCGTCTTCTCTGAAAAATTAATCATCCTTGAATCTTCCTGTTTTCTGTTTGAGATAAGTTGGAACAACTGTTTGGATTTGATGTATTATGAATTTAAACTTGTTAAAAGGACAATGATAAAATGTTTTCTCCCTTTGAGTTTAATAAATTTAAACCCATGAATTTTTGTGGGATTGTTAGAAGGGATTTCATTTGGTTTTTACCTTTTTCAAAATATGGTGATTTTTTTTAACTCCTTTCCATGGATTATGTGAGGATATTGTTGTTTCTCTCACCTGCATGTATTAAATGGTTTGTGGAAAACCTTTTGATTTACTTATGTAGATGTTTTTGTGAAAGTTGAATATTTTAGTGGATCTTGGGATTAGTTTGATTTTGGTTATCTGAGGGGAAAGAGTTGGAATGTTCGGTCTTACTCTTCTCCCTTTTGTTTGATTTTGGGAACCAATTTGGGGTTTCATTTCCTTTGATTGCTTTCATCTTAGTCAAAATTCAGTTGGAGCGTAAAGTTTCTCCTTCTCCTTTTAGGCTCGATGATGAACACATGTACTGGGGGATTGCAATCCTTTCACTGTTCCCAATTGTATTTGAATCTGGTTGGAATTCTTTTCATTGTATCTGAAAATGACTTCTTTCCTTCCTGTGGAATAGGAAACATGTTTTTACTTGACTGTAATCTCTTAATCACTTTCTATTTGGGATGCATAAGCTTTGTTTGTAGTGTGCAAAGCTATCAACGTGGATGAATTTAGAAGATCAGTTGTTGCTTGATACTTCTGGTACAGTTGTAGAATGAATTCTTTGAATATTTCCTTTAGTGGTAGCTAGTAAGCTACTGAAACTATCCATGTTTTGTCATTGAGGGAAGTACATTACTGTTAACTGATTTGCATGTTACAGTTTATATAATTTGGTTCAGTATTGGGAAGAAATAATGAGAATCTCTCTCTCATCTTGATTATTGACTTCCATCTCATTCTCTCTCTCTCCTTTCTGAGTTGTGGATTTTATTACTGTTACTCTTGTGCTCAAAAGGTAGTTGATTGTTATCTCTCCTCTGACTATTTATTTCTCGTTATTATTACACCTTGCTTGAAGCTGACCATTTTGGTTAGGTTAGCTGAAGGGGATTGCAGAGTAGATAGTTGGATGAATCACTTTTTCCTTTCCTTCTCAATTGATTGTTAAGAAGTAATGAATCGATGTGTGACTATCTTCAGGAGAAGTACATGGAATTTAAACCTTGTAAAATCTGTTGATGTTGAACAAAAAGGTTAGGCTAGAGTTGGCTTAAATTGGAATGATTCAAAGACACTATAGTATGAAACAGATAAGTAATTGGGATGTAATATTACTTGTCTGTTGTAGCTTTTCTTATGAAATTGTCTGAACAAAGATTGTTGTTTAATCTTGATACTTATTTAATGTGACAAGGTTGCTCACTCTATTCTTCTTTTAGTGGTACTTAATTCTTTACTAGGTATATGTCTGTATTGCTTAATGTTTCATAAGAGTAGAGTTATTTTTATGAGATAGTTAGTCAAAAGCACATCGCTTTAATGATTAGTGCTTATCATGCTTAGTTCAACGAACTGACCTGTGCTAGCAATTTTTTGCAGATGGATTCCGTAAGTGACAAAAGAAGACAAGTTCCTTTATGATGCTTCCTGTGTTTACTTAAAGGATGCATTTTTAATGAGGATTTATTATTCTTTTTGAGATGTAATTGAAAAAGGGAAAAAGTTGTAAATTTTACTTAATTTTATCAATGTTGATTGACATGAAAAATGTCTAAAATGTTTAGACCTTGTAAAATATGTATTTTGTTTGATTAATGAGAAAGGATTGAGTGTTATTGATCTTTGATGTGTCATTATCTTTTGGGCTTACTGCAAGGGGATTGTAGACTTATTCTTATTCTCTTCATAAACATATATGTTTTGGATTATTTCAGTTGGACTCAAATGAAATAGAGAAAAAGAGTATTGATACTCTATTCTCCTCTTAAATGTAACTTCTAAGTTGGCATACATAGATGAACACTCAACTAGGTCAATATGGATTATTAATTGACATTAATAGAAGAGTAAAATACATATGGATCCTTGTATAAGAAAATAATTGGCAATGGACCCTAACTAGTATATGTTAAAGGAAAGACAATTAGTCTTCGAGGATAAATATTTTGTTGTGACTCTTTTTGGGTATTATACCCAAAGGACATTTGGAAAGAGGAAATTATACCTCTTCTTAGAAAACCTTAGCTGAGGTAAGGTAATTGAAAATAAATGAATACATATGTATAAGAAATAGACTTCATTTTAATGAAGTCCATTATTAAGGAGTCTGGATTTAAATTCAGTCATGAATAAACTTGGTTAAGCTTAGTAAGTTAAATCTTACTGCTGTTAAGCTGATTTGGACTGTAATTTGAAACTTAAATTAAGAAACCAAGGAATGACATACAAATCCTTTGGTAGAAGGATTGGTTGCAGATTAATCTACATGACAACCATAAGTCATTTATGACTAGCAACCATAATGATCGAAGAGATTAGAAAATTAATAGGGTTGCTGAAACTAAATCTTAAATTAAGAAGATAAGAAAGTATTTAACCTCTTATCTAGATATGTACCTCTAGACGAGGGGATTCTGTGGGATGTTGGTACATAAGAAAGCCAACTCTAGACAATAATGTGTCATCATGAAGACTGGGTCTTCATGAGGACACAATGTTGCAGCTGACATGTCGCAACACCCTTCCGAATTAGATCATCTAGGTTTACATAAACTTGGACTTGACTTGGTTACACTCTAGGTCAGTTTAGGGACATGATTTGGTATAGGGAAGGACTCCTAATGACTGAAGGTAACTAGACACATGCAATCGACCTAGGTCGATTGAGTATGTCTATGTACCCTTAGTCACCACAAGTGGCCCTCTATACTAATCTATGTTGCTAACCTGAGTTATGGTTAAACCTTGGACAAGAGGACTGACAGGAGTCAGTGAAGACCATTCTAGATAACAAATGAAGTGGGGTGAAGGACATATTCCATTGATGAGTATGTCATCTAGGAATATGATCATGCAAAGCATGTGAAAATATTTGGCCAAAGTATCGCAAGCTGCTGGTTGCGTTGTCCTATATCACCTAGTTTAAGAAGCAGGATTTCAGATGAATATTGGTAACAAATATTCAGATAGGCCTCTTAAATGGAATACTTCAATACCTCAAAAAGGGTAAAAGAACCAAGTATACTTAGTATACAATACATTGAATTAACATGAAGGATCGGTAAGAAACCGAGTCATGAAATGAGAGATCGAAACAGAGTCATGAAATGAGTCATTACAGTCATTCATATGGTTATCTATTATGAGATTGATTGGCATGGAATGTGTGTTCTAAATCATGATCATTTAGAACAGAGAACATTATTTAAAAACTTGAAATGTGTGTTCTAAATTATGATAATTTAGAATAGAGAACGTTATTCAAAAAAATTCCCTTGTTTCTAAAGCTTTAAAATGGGAATGTTACATCTTGGTATCAGAGCTGAAGGTTGCAGCTCTTGGAACTATTGTGTCCATAATCTGATAAAAACTTACATTTTCTTGTTAAAACAGAAAATGGTTAGAACAAGAGGAAATGTTGCAAATAACCCACCACCGGGTGGAGAAGCAGCTACTACCCAAAAACTTGATGAGATCCTTGTTACCTTGTTGGACATGAGAGATCACCTTGGCTGTATTGGAACAACAAGTAATGGGAAATGAGGAGGAGGAAGAAGATGTTGATAATGATGATCAGCCACCTCCTGTGGAAAACATCAATGGGGGAAATCTAGGTGTTGATAATAGTAATGTAAACATACCTAATCATCCTAAAAATAAAAAAGGAAAAATTAGCAGTGGAACTCACCAATGATATAAAAAGAATAAGTCCTCCTAAGTTTGATGGAAATACACTTGGGGATGGGGCTGAGCACTGGCTCAGTGAAATGGAGAAGTAATTTTCTATAAGAAAATTCTCTGAGGAAACAAAAGCAATATGGGGAGTGTATCAACTTTCTCATGAGGCATCTTCATGGTGGGATAGCCGTAAGGATGAGTTGAATATGGTCGAAGAAGACATAACTTGGGATCAATTTAAAAGTTACTTTAGGTAACGGTGGCTGCCTCAACTTTTCTATGATCAGAAAATGACTGAATTTCAGAACTTATCTCAAGGAAAGTTAACTGTGACAGAGTATTGGGAAAGGTTTACTAAACTCCTTAAGTACGTGCCTCAGTATCAAACTGACGAGAATTTCAGGATACAGAAATTTATTATGGGATTAAATCCCATTATAGGAGGTGAGGTGGATGTTCACAGTCCAACCACTATGGAAGGGGTTGTTGAAAAATCCATAAGGCAAGAATAGAAATTAAGAGCAATATCTACTCATAGAGAGGAAATTAGAAAGAAGATTCCAAACTCTTCTTCATCTCTTGCACCTAAAAAGGGACCCTGGAAGAGGTTTGGCATGAAAAATAAATTTTCCACTAATAATAATAAGAGAAAATAGTAATAAACAAACCTGTTGCTAGTATGCGGAACAACTTTGTCAAGAATAATAACAATGGGAAGAAGTCCTACGAAAGCCAGAATGATAACTTCAAGGCTGGAAATAAATTTGAGCCTAGGAAGGGGCTTGTTGGAGGCTATTTTAATTGGCAAGGACCATTATGTGAGTCACTATCCTTTGAAGAAGGATGACCGCAATCAGCAACATAGGATACACAGCTGCGGTAGCTGACAAGCAAGCTGAAAATCAAGTCACACCCATAGAAGTTTCAGGTAAGTTATTCAATATACCTGTGACTATACTTTTTGATACTGGAGCTACTGAATGTTTTATTTCTACTAAGTTAGCTTCAAAATTAAAAAAAAAAACTGAGAAAATGGAAAAATTGTGGACTGTGCATTATGGAAATAATGCTACTCATATGGTTAGTATGTGTCTTTTTGGAGCAGTCCTCGAACTTGCCTAGTTTTTCCACAGAAGTTGACCTTTATGTTGCTCCTTTGGGGTCTTATGACATAATCATAGGTGTTAACTGGCTAGCTGAGCATAAAGCAAAGGTTGATTGTTTTGAAAAACATATTAGTTGTTTAGATGATCTACAGAAATCAACAGTCATTTAGGGTGTAAAACATGAGATTTCAGTTAGGAATTTGTCAGCAATGCAACTTAAAAAGGCCAAAAACAAAGGTTATACCTTGTATGCAGTAAATATTTCTGAGACTACAAAAGAAGGTAAATGATTTTATGGAAAAATATCCTTTGTTACGAAATTTCAAAGATGTATTTCCGGAAGAGTTACTAGGTCTTCCACCCAAATGGGAGTTTGACTTCACAATAGAGATCAAACTAGGAACCGAGCCTATATCCAAGGCACCTTATAGAATGACTACCATTGAATTGGTAGAGCTTAAGGCTCAGTTACAGGAAATTTTGTCAAAAGGATTGATAAGACCGAGTGTCTCACCTTGGGGAGCACCGGTAATCTTTGTGAAAAAGAAGGATGACACACTTAGATTGTGTATTGATTACAGAATGTTGAACAAGGAAACTATTAAGAACCGATATCCACTTCCTAGAATTGATGATCTATTTGATCAGATGCGTGGAGCATCGGTGTATTCTAAAATAGATCTTCGATCAGGATATCATCAGTTGAGAATAAAGGATGAAGACATACATAAAACAACTTTTAGAACAAGGTATGGGCATTATGAATTCACAGTTTTACCTTTTGGGTTGACAAATGCACCTGCTGCTTTTATGAATTTGATGAATAATATTTTTCAAGAATACTTGGACAAGTTTGTGCTTGTATTCTTGGATGATATTCTCATATACTCTAAAAGCATTGAAGAACATCATGAGCATTTGAAGATAGTTTTGGAAATCTTAAGAAAGAGAAATTTGTATGGTAAGTTGTCTAAATGTTCCTTCTATGACATAGAAGTACACTATTTGGGACATGTAATAAGAAAAAATGGAATAGATGTAGATCCTTCAAAGATCATAGCTATAACTGAGTGGCCTGTACCCAAGAATGTGCATGAAGTTAGAAGCTTCATGGGTCTTGTTGGTTACTATAGAAATTTGTTAAAATACTTTTCTAAGATTGTTGCACCAATAACTTCATTACAAAAGAAAGATAAGAAATTTATTTGGAATGACAAATGTGAATCTACTTTTAAGATTCTAAAGGATCAGTTAACTACAACACCTATTCTGACTATACCTGATCCAAATGGGGACTTTATTGTTGTAATAGATGCATCTGGAGAGGGCCTCAGAGGTATTCTGTTGCAAGATGACCATGTCATAGCTTATGAAAGTAGAAAACTCAAGTTACATGAATGAAATTATGCTCCACATGACCTAGAGCTTGCTTCCATTGTTCATGCCCTTCAAATATGGAGGCATTATCTTCTCGGTAGGCCTTTTGAACTAAAAACTGACCATCTTGGGTTGAAGTATATTTTCACTCAGCCAAACCTGAATGCAAGACAATGAAGATGGTTGGAATTTCTATCTCAGTATGATTTTGATATAAACTATATTAAAGGTAAGGAAAATAGAGTAGCTAATGCTCTAAGTCATAGGAAGCACATTTATGCTCTTATAACATTAAGAACTCAGTTTAAAGACGAGGTGAAAAGTGTCATGGAATCTAATTCTTATTTTCAGACAAGTAAGGACAACACTTGCTGCAAATCCAAATGATGTGAGATATAAGGGTTTTCATTTTGACAATGAAGGAATTTTATGGTTTGAAAACTGGGTATACATACCTTTGGCAAATGATTTAAGAAAGAAATTATTAGTTGAATTTCACAACTCACCTTTTTCTGGACACCCTGGCATTACAAAGATGTTGGCTGATATAAAACAACAATATTTCTAGAAAGGGATGAAAAAGGATGTGATGGAATTTGTGACACACTGCTTAGAGTGTCAACGAGTCAAAGCGGAACATATGCATCCAGCTGGTTTATTGTACCCTCACAGTATTCCATGCAGTACAAATGGCAAGTGATAACTATGGATTTTGTTCAGGGATTGCCTATGTCAAAGAATAAACATGATGTTATTCTAGTTGTTGTTGATAAACTAACAAAAGTAGCACACTTTATTGTTGGTAATCTAAAGGATGATTCACCTGTGTTAGCAAGAAGATTTGTGCATGAGATTTTCAGGTTACATGGAATACCTGAATTAATCATATCGGATAGAGATCTAAGAATGACATCAAGATTTTGGAAGATGCTTAATGCAGCTTTGGGAACTAAACTGAATTTTAGTTTTGCGTATCACCCAGAAATGGATGGATAGACTGAAAGAGTTAATCAAGTTTTAGAGGATATGCTAAGAATGTATTGTATGGATCAGGAGTATAAATGGGAGGAGTACCTTCCATTAGTTGAGTTTTCTTATAATAATACTTATCACGCCTCTCTAAAAATGGCACCTTTCGAAGCACTATATGGAAGGAAATGCAGAACCCCTGTTAGTTGGGACAACATTGAAGATAGAGAGGTGATAGGGCCTGAAATCCTTACAAAAATGGAACAAAAAGTTAAAATGATTCATGAATGCTTGAAGGAAGCTGCAGATAGGTAGAAAATTTATGCAGACTTAAAGCAGGTGGATAGGAAATTTGAACTTGGTGAGAAGGTCTTTCTTCGGGTTAAGTCGAAAAAGAGTTCTATAACTTTTGGCAAGGCTAGCCAAGTTATCACCTCGTTATGTGGGACCCTTTGAAATTGTTGAAGTAATCAACCCTATAGCTTATTTTTTAGCTCTACCTCCTACTTTATCATGAATGCATGATGTTTTCCATATTTATTTGCTTAAGAAATATGTTTCAGATTTATCACATGTGTTGAATTGGAATTCCTTAGAGGTCCAAGACCCAGGAATAATCATGGTTAAACCCATTTGAGTTTGGAAACTCACCAGTTGCACTTAAGAAATCATGAAATAAGTCAATGTTAGGTCCAGTGGGACCAGTTTAATCAAAGAAAGTGCAACCTAGGAAAATCTCGAAGATATGAGATCTTCTTATCCATACTTATTTGATTATAATTGATTCTGAAAATTGATAAAATATGAAAAATTTATTCATGTTTTGATGTTAAATCTGCCAAACTTGGGCAGTTACAAAACAATTTGACAGCTATTTTAAATACTATTTTGAAAACTTGAATTTTTCAAATTTAGTCCTATTATGAACATATGAATGGAAGGACTATAATTAAGTTTTTGTCCTAAAAACCTTAATGGTTTGATTAAGTTAATCATCGAGACGATGATTATTTTAAGGAGGAAGGTATGTAACGTCTTTGTCATGACTTTTACTATGATGAATTCCACTTTTGACATTGCAAAGGTTGACATGTGATTTGTCTTAGGAAGGTGTATTCTTTTGACGTTGAAAATCATGTTTGCAATGGATGAGTTATTACTGCTCGGAATTTGTGCTTGTTGTAATTCTGTTTACTTGGAAGCAAGACCATTCTATTTTGTGAATAATAAGTCGTAAATATATACTGTTGTTTTCACATTTCTAAATGATAACAACACACCTTGAATTAATTCCATTGATCCAAGGTATGCTTTTGTTCTTCTTCATTGTCATCTTGTTAATTGACATGCTGAATGAAACATGTTATGGAACTGAGCAGTGTTTTGGCATAAATTGTGAAGGAACTGGGTTTAGGTGTCCTTACTCAGCACCATGCTGCAAACTGTAATGTTTACCCTTTATTGGATTTTTGAGCTAAGGTGATAATACTTGCCTATCATCTATTACTAAACTATTTTGGGTTGATGCCTAAAACTATGTTGTAGTGCCCTACCCTAAATGGATTCTAACCTAAGGGGTTATGACCTAACCTAAGGTGGTATGTGATATAGTTATGGGGTTTGAAGTAACCTAAGATAAATTTTAAAGACCTAAGAACTAAGATGGAAACCTAACTAATGCTAAGGTGACCTAAACTATCACTAAGATGAAAGGGGACCTATAGGTTACGTGGAAAATACAAGTTTGATGGTGGTGGTTTCTAAGGTATTAATGAGAATTAAATCTCAATCCTTACATATTAAATTTCCAAGTTTGGTGGAGGAAAGGAAGGTAGGTAGGATGCCTAGTTGGCATCATTGCTAAATTTAAAATGCATGTTAAATTTTGAAATCCACTTCAAAAAATTTGAAGTGGTGGTGGCACAAGAAAAGAGAGAGAATTTACATTCAATGTATTCAATGGCATTGATTTCAGAAAAGAGACCACCTAGGAAAAATGAGAAGGGTGTTTTGTGGAAGTTGTTGGTCATTCTAGTCTTTCTGGTTTTTGCTCTGCATGTGGTTTTGCTTCTTCAAACCAACAAGTTTATTTTTCGATCCATTGTGATCTTGAGCATCCCTGAACTGTTTCTAAACCTGTGGAAACATGGAGGCAGTTGGGAGATTTGGTTGTTGATGTTGTTTGAAAAGAAGAGATTCTTGAGAAGCCGGGCTGGAGATCTTCTGCAAATCAACAAGAAATTTCATCAGGCATGATAGGCTCTTCTTATTAAATATTTTTACTTTCTATTAAGTGTCTTCATTAGAAAAAATCTACTCTTTGAAATGAATGGCTTTGTGGAAATGTTTTGGTGTATTTTGGTTGTGATCTTTTGTTTGAGTTTGTTGATTTGAAAGGATGCAATATGGGTATTTTTGAATGCATGTTTGAGTAAATCGTGTTTATCGTATTTGAAACTAGAATGATGCTTAATTCATGTGGGCTTCTAGTTTTTTGTGTACAATGGATTAAGGGAAAGCATTATGTGGTAAAGATTTTAATTGGGTTTGTTTTTCTTTTAATTGTGGGAAGTATGAAGTGCTTCGTCTTCTTTGAAAAATGAATTGCCTTGAATTTGGTTGTTTCTATTTGAGATAAGTTGGAATAACTATTTGGATTCAATGTATTGTGAATTTAAACTTATTAAAAGGACAATGATGAAACATTTTCTCCCTTTAAGTTTAATGCGTTTAAACCTGTGAATTTTTGTGGGATTGTTAGAAGGGATTTTGTTTGGTTTTTACCTTGTTCGAAATCTGGTAATTTTCAGTTTAAATCCCTTCTAGGGACTATGTGAGCATATTGTTGTTTCTCTCACTTGCATGTATTAAATGGTTTGTGGAAAACCTTTCGATTTACTTATATAGATGTTGTTGTGAAAGACGACTATTTCAGTGGATCTTGGGATTAGTTTGGTTTTGGTTATCTGAGGGGAAAGAGTTGGAACATCCGGTCTTACTCTTCTCCGTTTTGTTTGATTTTGGGAACCAATTTGGGGTTTCATTTCCTTTGATTGCTTTCATCTTAGTCAAAATTCAATTGGAGCATAAATTTTCTCCTTCTCCTTTTAGGCTCAATGATGAACACATGTATTGGGGGATTGCAATCCTTTCATTGTTCCCAATTGTATTTGAATCTAGTTGGAATTCTTTTCATTATATTTGAAAATGACTTCTTTTGTTCATGTGGTGTAGGAAACATGTTTTTACTTGACTGTAATCTCTTAATCACTTTATATTTGGGATGCATAAGCTTTTTTTTAGTGTGCAAAGCTATCAACATGGATGAATTTAAAAGATCAATTGTTACTTGATACTTCTGGTATAGTTATAGAATGAATTCTTTGAATATTTCCTTTAGTGGTAGCTAGTAAGCTACTAAAACTATCCCTGTTTTACGTTGAGGGAAGTACATTGTTGTTAACTAATTTTCATGTTACAGTTTATATAATTCAGTTCAGTATTGGGAAGAAATAATGAGAATATCTCTCTCATATTGATTATTGACTTCCATCTCGTTCTCTCTCTCCTTTATGAGTTGTGCATTTCATTACTATTACTCTTGTGCTCAAAAGGTAGTTGATTGTTATCTCTCCTCTGATTGTTTATTTATCGTTATTATTACACCTTGCTTGAAGCTGACCATTTTCATTAGGTTAGCTGAAGGGGATTGCAGAGTAGATAGTTGGATGAATCATTTTATTTCCTTTTTCTTTCCTTCTCAATTGATTGTTAAGAAGGTAATGAATCGATGTGTTCCTATCTTCAGGATAAGTACATGGGATTTAAACCTTGTAAAATTTGTTGATGTTGAACAAAAAGGTTAGGCTAGAGTTGGCTTAAATTGGAATGATTCAATGACACTATAGTATGAAACAGATAAGTAATTGGGATGTAATATTACTGTCTGTTGTAGCTTTTCTTATGAAATTGTTGAACGAATATTGTTGTTTAATCTTGATACTTATTTAATGTGACAAGGTTGCTCACTCTGTTCTTCTTTTAGTGGTACTTAATTATTTAATAGGTATTTGTATGTATTTCTTAATGTTTCATAAGAGTAGAGTTCTTTTTATGAGACAATTATTCAAAAGCACATCACTTTAATGATTAGTTCATATCATGCTTAGTTCAATAAACTGACATGTGCTAGCAATTTTTGCAGATGGATTTCATAAGTGACAAAAGAAGACAAGTTCCTATATGATGCTTCCTGTGTTTACTTAAAGGATACATTTTTAATGAGGATTTATTATTCTTTTTGAGATGTAATTTAAAAAGGGAAAAACTTGTAAATTTTACTTGATTTTATCAATGAAGAATGACATGAAAAATGTCTGAATTGTTTAGACCTGTAAAATATGTATTTTGTTTGATCAATGAAAAAGGATTGAGTGTTATTGATATTTGATGTGTCATGGTATTTTGGGAATACAAAAAAAAGGGGATTGTAGACTGAATCTTATTCTCTTGTAAACATATTTGTTTTGGATCATTTCAGTTGTACTCTAATGAAATAGAGCAAGTGGGATTTGATACTTTATTCTCCTCTTAAATGCAACTTCTAAGTTGGCATACATAGATTAACACTCAACTAGGTCAATATGGATTATTAATTGACATTAATAGAAGAGTAAAATACATATGGATCCTTGTATAAGAAAATAACTAGAAATGGACCCTAACTAGTATATGTTAAAGGAAAGACAATTAGTCTTTGGGATAAATATTTAGTTGTGTCTCTTTCGGGTATTATACCCAAAGGACATTTGTAAAGAGGAAATTATACCTCTTCTTCGAAAACCTTACTTGAGGTAAGGTAATTGAAAATAAATGAATACATATGTATAAGAAATAGACTTCATTTTAATGAAGTCCATTATTAAGGAGTCTGGATTTAAATTCAGTCGTGAATAAACTTGGTTAAGCTTAGTAAGTTAAATCTTACTGTGTTAAGCTGATTTGGACTATAATCCTAAAATTAAATTAAGAAACCAAGGAATGACATACAATCCTTCGGGTGGAAGGATTGGTTGCAGATTAAGCTACATGACAACCATAAGTCATTTATGACTAGCAACCATAATGATCAAAGAGATTATAAAATCAACACGGTTATTAAAACCGAATCTTAAATTAAGAAGATAAGAGAGTATTTAACCTCTTATCTGGATAAATACCTCTAGAAGAGGGGATTTCGTGGGATGTTGGTACACACCAACTACAATAATGTGTCATCATGAAGACCAGGTCTTCATGAGGACACAATGTTACAATTGACATGTCACAACACCCTTCCGAATCAGATCATCTAGGTTTACATAAACTCGGAATTGACTTGGCTATACTCTAGGTCAGTTTAGGGACATGATTTTATATAGGAAAGGAATCCCAATGACTGAAGGTAACTAGACACACGCAATCAACCTAGGTCGATTGAGTATGTCTATGTACCCTTATTCACTGCGAGTGGCCCACTATACTAGTCTATGTTGCTAACCTAAGTTATTGTTAAACCTTGGACAAGAGGAATGACAAGAGTCAGTGAAGACCATTCTAGATAACAAATGAAGTGGGGGTGAAGGATGTATTCTGTTTATGAGTATGTCATCTAGGAATATGATCATGCAAAGTATGTGAAAATCTTTGACCAAAGTATCGCAAGCTGCTGGTTGTGTTGTCCTATATCACCTAGTTTAAGAAGCAAGATTTTAGATGAATATTAGTAACAAATATTCAGATAGGCCTCTTAAACGGAACACTTCAATACACTGAAAAGGGTAAAATAACCAAGTATACTTATTATACAATACATTGAATTAACATGAAGGATTGGTAAGAAACTGAGTTATGAAATGAGAGATCGATGAAACTCCGAGTCATGAAATGAGAGATCGACAGATCATCAAGTAATTACATATACATATGGTTATCTATCATGAGATTGATTGGCATGGAATGTGTGTCCTAAATCATTATCATTTAGAATAGAGAACATTATTTTAAAACTTGAAACATCTGTTCTAAATTATTATAATTTAGAACAGAGAACGCGATTCAAAAAAAAATTCCCTTGTTTCTAAAGCTTTAAAATGGGAATGTTACAGTTATTAAGCAGTAGTTTTATATACTCAAGCAGTTATATTAAATCATCATGGAATTATACTAATCAATTAATTTTTATCATTAGATACGTAATATGTAACCAGTTTCATATTGAATAAAATATGAGCAGGGATTTGTTACGATTAGATATTTCTCTTATAGAGAATTTTCCATATCTTCATGCCTCCTAAAAATTTGATTATGATGTACATAATTTAAACAAGTGCCACATTATTAGTAGAAAATATATTGGAAATGAGAAACATAAATAGTGAAGGTTATGTATTAATAGGAAAGTACTAAATAAGAAATTGTAATCACACCCTGATGGTAACTCAAGTTTATCATCCCTTACAAGGATGAGATTTACTTTGAGGTATATATGTATGAGGATGATATGGATCAGTTTTTTTTCATTAGCTACAAAGAAGGAATCCAGGAGCATGAATAAAGAGGATAAATATATTTAACATCATGAGAATTTGGTCACACAACTTTTTAATAAAAAAAGGGTCATTAAGGAGCATGTATCCATCTCACATTCAAGGGAGATAGTGTCAAACTTGATCATTGATTATTTTCTTGATAGATTTTTTGTTAAAAGCATTTTGAAAAGTATGAAAATAATTTTTTTCATTACATATTATAGATCAAAACCCATTAGGTTCACATAGAGATATAATTACATTTATGTTCATTTTGCATTTAGCTAGAAAAATTGATGATATGATGCATTTTATCATGATTTTACCATATTATGTTGATCTTTTTTGGTTGATATAATATCAATACACATGTTCCTAATAAGATAGAATCTACAAGAGATAAGGTGGCTAAATAATTATACAAAGAACAATAACTTTATAGTCAAGAAGAAATTCAGAGGAATAAGGATGAAATAATGAAGGCTCCAGGCTGAAGTTATAATAAGTTTTGAAGAAATATAGGAAATAGAAGAAAAGGATGGCCAACATCATATGAAGAAACCAATCCCCAAAATGAGAATTAGAGAATGAGAAAATATAATTAGATTGAGAATGAAAATAGTGGGTATCAACAAGGAAATAAAAATATTCATTCTAAAGCCATAGAAAAATACAAAGAGGGACATACATTTTGAGGCCTCATATCAAGGAGTTTAGAAAATTGATATTCTAACATGTCTGGAGAAGTAAAAGTCACAACCACCTTAAACATAGTAGATCCAAACCCTAAATTACCATAATAGAAAACTTGGCAGATGAAATGAACACTTTAATAGCCATGAATACCTTCATTTTGAGATAATTGAAAATTTATTATCTAAAAAATTGAAAGCAATAAGTGAAGCATCCTTATATCTATGGAAATAAGTAAATGATGCATTGAAGAAAAAAGAATGATAAAGCTAAGATGCTTGTAATGTCTATACAACAATACATCAAAGATAAATCCTAAATAATAGTTAATGCTCAATAATGTATCATTTCCAACCCATAAGTGCTTCTCAATATCTTATAATTAGTAGAGAATGAAGGAAATAATAAACTTTCCTATTAACCCGCTTCCTACGAATGAATTCCAAATATTCATAATGCCATGCAATAATAGTTCGACAACCATGCATACCCCATTTGTAGATTTGTCCCAGTCGAGTAGGGTTTCAATTCCTCAAGACAATTAAATTGACAAGATTCCAAATGATGAATAAACTTGGAACAATGGTAATGGGCTAGGGTTTTTTCCCCCATCATTATATTTTTTACCTCCCAAGAACCATTTAAGTGTTGTAGTTTCACATATGTCATTTTAGAAACCTAATTATGGTAAGGAACTAGTTAATTGTTTAGTGTTAATGTAGTTATGTATTTATTCATTTTTGGTGTCATCTACAAATATCATATTCCTTGAGAATTTACATAAATATGTATGCATACATATATAGATGTATGTTAAAGATACCTAATTATAATACACATCTAGTTAATTAATTTGGTGTAGGAGTATTTGTGTTTATTCCTTTTTGGTATTAGTTGTAATTACCACATATACATACCTAACACATATACATATGCACATATGTTCTTGTAGACACCTAATTTTAATATGAATATAATTAATTTTTTGTTAGTGTATTTATGTGTTTATTCCTTTTTGGTGTTAGGTATAATTAACATAAGTATAAATACATTTTTATACATATGTCTACACAAATACAAATTTAGCATATTCATTATTGAGTTATTCATTACATAATCAAATGATCAATTTCATAGTGGCATATAAGTAGGTAAAATTGAGCTAAAATAACATTGGGTTATTGCATTAGGTTTTTACTTTTGAGTCCCATTATTTTATAAAATTCCTTAATGATTTTTAATTTCTTTATCTGATATGGTATTACAGATTTGATTTCATCCCACATTTATTTTTTATGTTATTATATCATCAATGTCTCTTGCATTTGTAGAGGATGATCATGTGTAATTATTCTCAAAATGTACTAAAGTTGTAGAGGGAACAATATATCCAAGAAGGAGAACACTACATTGCAGAGATGTGGGAAGAGGATTTTTTGTTGTCATTGTTAACAAAATATTGGATGGAAGAGTGATATTTCCTTATTTATTTAATGAATTTGAAACCTTGACAGATGTCAAAAATAAAAGATGATGCATTTCCTAAGAAGAGAGTTAATTATCAAAACATGTAAATTTATCCATTCCCCATCTTTATAGTGATCACACTTTTAACATATAAGACAATTATAATGCTACAAGGGATAAAGATTGTAGTGATGAAACTGAAAGAACCATTAATAAGGTCCTAAATATGGATTTTTTTTATCATAGATAATGTCATTCTTAAACAAAAATGTTCTAACAGATACAATGACATATCTTAGGGGTTTATAACTCATGTTCTAGAAGATCATAATATTAATGGAGAGAAGTTGATGCCTTTGAAGTTTGGTGTAATGCTTGAAAATGTGTTAAATTTGTTTTTTGATTGTTAAAACTTTCTACAACTTAATAAATTAATAGTTTGGCCAATAAAACATTTGATTTTCCATGAAACAAAAAGTTCCCTTATGGTTAAGAAAGGGAGTTCTCAATTGGATGTTATGCACCTTTTACATAGTGGTGAACATAATGTTCAAGAGATTTGTTACTAAATTAATCCATTTGTTCTCATCTATGAGAAAATATGTTTTAGAGGGAACAATTACCAATGTACTTGAAGTAGACATGGTACATTTTAATCGGTTAGATTCCAATAGCTTATGTGTGCATATTTATAGAGTATTCAACCTCCTTGTAAATGTTTCTCTCTATCTGAAGGATCTCTCATACAATGAATTGCTAGGAAATTGGATGACATAAATGATTCCCATATGGATATTCAATTTAAAGAATTCATAAAAGAATTTAAGTTCAACATGTGAGATGCGTTACAAGAGTGAAAACCTTAGTTGGTATATCAAGTTTATTTTTATTCCATTAATCACAATCATTTTGAATCAATGATTATAATGTATTACAATGCTAAAAATGTCAAAAATTAGATGCCCCTCTAGCCAATCTATCAAATCGAAAATATGATGAGGATAGAAAATGGTCAATATTGATGGATGATGTGGAAAATGTGAAAATGAATTGTTGAAAATCTAATTTTCTCCAAAAAATACCTCTTTTTTTAGTTAGAGTTAAAAATATATGGCACAAAACTAGATTCTTGAATGAAATTGACATAAAGAATTTTGTGTCAGATGCATTAACAAAAAATTCCATATTCAATGTAGGAAACCAATCTATGGAGGTAAAAAAATGAAATTTGATGGAATTGATGTTTTTTAGAATGCATGGCTCAAATTTTATGGCTACCTAAGGATCACCTTCAATAATCATAGATTTGAATGGATAAGTGTTGATAGGCATGTAGTTAATGGTAATACTTGAAAAGAGAAAGAAAGGTCAAATAACACTGCAACAATTTCCTACATGTCAATAATTGTTGAGAGAAATTTAGATTTCTCTCCACATTTGAATAATTATACAGGGAAAGATGGAATCAAATTTCCTCAAAGGATTATTCATGCATTCTATACCCACAATTCATTGCAAAATAATCATAACAAGGAGCTTGAATTATTGAAATTTCATCCAGTGTCCCATCCAAGCTTCAAAAACATACTGACTAAAATAGTTCAACATGATCTTTTTTGGAATAGGGTAAAATTGGGGGTTTTGAAAGGACCCTCATCATTTTAAAAAAAAATCCCATCTGGTAAGATTTAGAAATGAAGCTTAAAGAAAAAAAATCCAAAAGGAAAAATAAAAAGAAGAAACTAGTAGTAGTGAACAAATTACATAACATATAAATTATTGAGATCTTCAACAAATTTCTTAGTAGAAACTGGAGTATTTCTTTTTACCAAAGTGTCATCCAACTTGGGAAGATTGATGCAATATTTTTTGGTGTTGTCCCAATTTTTATCAATATAATCCTTCCAGGATTTGAGGATAGAGAAAGCCCTCTGAATTTTCCTAAGAATGTTCACCACTATTTCATTATCATCCACAACAGTACAAGAATTTTCCAGATGCTTCTCCTCTACAGCCACCATATTAACATCTTCCATAACCACATTTTTGGAATCCTCAGCATCAAGTCCTAGAGAGTCTAGATAAATAGAAGATAAAACCAAATGAACCTTTGAAATTTCCTGCTTGGAAATGATTTCCATAGGATCCTCGGATAGGGAAGAAACAAATTCAAAGGAAGAAATTGGGGACATTGTGGGAAGCCTTGGAGAGGTGATGGGAGACCTAAGAGGTGATAGTAAAGGGGAAAAATATAGGGGTAGAAAATGGGATTCAATTAGAGAAATGGAATGTCCAATTATCATTATGTCAGAGTCAAAGTTAGAAGGGATTTGATTATGACGGCGATGGCTGCAAGGCAGGGTAGAGGAGGAGGAGACATAAGGTAGAGGATGGGGTAGTAAGGAAGTAGTATGAAATTTTTTATCCACTTTGGGAGGGAAATGCAAATTTTTTTTTGCGGAAGCCCTAATTTTGAAAATTAGGTACAAAAGGCCATGATGCAAAAGGGACCCCTCACCCTCCCTAGCCAAATTAATAGATAATTCAAGAGATTAGAAGAAAAAAGAACCCAAATTAAATTTTTATCATGCTACAGATGAGAGATAAGGAAGAGCTAAGGGTCATAGACCAATTTATAGTGGTCATCTAGTGTGAAATAGAACATGAGAACCTCAACAACTCTGTCTCAGGAAGGAGGAAGGGAGGCACGTTCATAACCCGACTGGTATTTTCTTAATTTTTCTCCATGACAGATAAATTCTGTCATTTCTACTTTGAGAGAGTGTTTGAAGTAGATGTCACCAACAGTAGGAAGTCCAGTGGCCGTTCTAATATAGGTTGTCGAAATTGTGAATTTGGTCTTCCCAAATTTCAATTTCCCTTTTTGCCAAGAAGCCAAAAAAATACTGGAGACTTTGATCGAGTTCCCCAAGAGTCTCTCCTTAAAATTCATGATTCCTACCTCATGAAAAATATTCTAGACCTGATTGTCGTTCCTAAATTTGTCACAGGACACAGGATTAATCCTCTTAATAGGCCCCCCATCTTGTAGATTGCGTCAAGTTTTGAAAAATGGTCATTGTGGAAACTGATTAAATATGAACGTATAAATCCTATCGTCCAATCTCCCACACATACTAGCTAGAAAGGTAATTGAATGCTGATGGTAAATAAAAATCCGCACCAATTAATCCTAATTAAATAAGACTTTTTATCACAGGAGCACAAGCACTCAGAATCATAAATACCATTAATATCCCTTAGAGGATATTTATTAGTCCCACTGCCATAAAAATAGAGGGAGCGATCCTTAATCCAACTATGAATGATAGAAGCCTTATTAGTGAAGATGAAGCTATAAAGAAGCATCAAATAAATACTAAGCCTTTGGAAAATAATCATTATTTACATTGGTGAGGAGGTTACTTGAAAATTTTCCAATCCAAGTCTTTTTTCCTTAAGAAATAACCCCCATGTTAGCCAAAGAGTCAGCAACCTTGTTGACTTCTCTATATATGTGCTGAAATTTAATATCTTGAAATTTGGATTAAAGGACCCGAATATCATTAATAATATTCTAAATAGTCCATTGAATAGGATCCTTGGAGTTCATAATTATTGTAAGATTTAATGAATCACTCTCCACTATAAGTTTTCAATGGCCTACAAGAAGAGCCAGTTCCAAGCCTTTGAGAATAGCCAGAGCTTCAACTCTGTGGTTGGTGCCCGTTCCAAAATTTTCAGTAGTTGTAACCAGAGGGAGGCCAAACTGATCCCTCAATATATCTCTAACCCCCAAAGCACTTGTGTTTCCTTTCACAGCTCCATTTGTATTGAGCTTCAACCAGCCAGGTAGAGGGGGAGACCAAGTAAACCTAGCTCTCACAGCTACAGAAGGATGATCAACTATAGGTAGGGATATCTACTTGGGCCAATCATTTGTGCCACTAAAAT
Organism: Taxus chinensis; assembly: GCA_019776745.2. NCBI lineage: Eukaryota > Viridiplantae > Streptophyta > Pinopsida > Cupressales > Taxaceae > Taxus > Taxus chinensis. Next base: position 579,594,566 of record CM034146.1, read on the forward strand.
TGATTTTTTTTTGTGCTTCTTCCAAATGTAGTAGTTTAAGTTCTCTTGGAGAATGGTCACTATCACGTTAAAAACCTATGCAAGGTCTCTAGACTTCTCCTTGAAAATATGCTTATTTCTTTCTTTTGAGATTCCCCAAAGGCCATAGAGAGTAGAAGTTTCCAAGATAGGGATAAAATGGGGTGATTGAAAGGAGACCTCCATTGTAAGGACTCATCTAGAGAGGAGGGAAAAACCCATTCCACCCCTTAATGGTTAAAAAGAAGTCCCCAAAGTGCATGTGAAAAAGGAAAATGAAGCAGAAGATGGGAAAAATTTTCAAAAGCGTATTGATAAAGGATACAATGGGCGGGAAGAGAAAATCCCCTTCTTTTAAGATTTTCTCTAGAAATAATAGCATTTTCGAAGGAGATCCAAGAGAATAAGACAATCTTGGGGGTAATCAAAGAATATCATACATGTCTCAGTGGAGGACCATAGGGAATATGAGATTTGGAGAGATAGACCACTTTGATAGAGAACCCACCAGATGAAAAAAGTGGCCAAACAAGATCATCTTGGGGCTAGGTGAAGGGAATGTACTGTGAGGAGCAAGAAGTTCTAAGACTTTTGATACATTACAAACTGGATACTTCTGTAATCTATCCAAGAAGGAATATGTCAGCAAGGTTTATTATTAAAATTTATAATATATCCATTAACCTTACTACCACAAATTGAGGAAATTTGAGATTTAATTAGATCCTATAATGATTCCTAAGCATGTTTCTTATCACCAAACCACTAATCATTCCATATTTCAATTAGCATACCATTACCGAAGCACTATTTGGTACCAACTCTCAGCATCGATAGATAGCTAACAATAGAGTTCCAAATTGCAAAACCCCTCTATGTCTCTGAATGAAGAAAATATCCCAACGGATTGAGATATTTAGATATAAGGAGCTAAACCCAAGGATCCTAATCCTTAAACGTGATAACCCAACCCATCTTAACAAGCATGGGCTCGTACATATCAGCCACTCTTCGAAGCCCTATACCACCAATGTGTGTAGGTTTACAAGTAATATTCCAAGAAACTAAATGGGCCCTTTTCATTTCTTCAGAGCTATACTAAAGGAAGTGTTTTTGTATTTGTTCAATGCAAGTCACAACCAAAGAAGGAATTTTAAGAAAGGACATAAAATAAATAGGAAGGCTCTAAAGAGTGGTTTTCACCAGTTGCAGCTTACCTTCTTGACTGAGAAGAGAGCCCTTCTATCCCTCTAATTGATTTTGATAACATTCAATAACCGACATCTATGTGTTTTTAAGTTGTCTGCCTTTAAAAATTGGGAGACCTAAGTAAGTGGACATGAGTTCCACAATGTTGTAACAAAAAAATATCCACTATATTTCTTTGTCTACTGCTCATAGTATTAAGAAAAGCAATGCAAATTTTAGTGAAATTAATAATATGTTGCAAATCAGCTTGGTAGATGTCAAGCATTCTCTTCAAAGCCTTGGCTTCCATAACCGAAGAAACACCCAAGACGAGTGTATCATCATAAAATTGGCTATGGGTGGGTAGCTGAAGGAGTTCCAGTTGTGATTTTTATACCCAAAATATCAATAGTTTGCTTAGCATCCTCTAAAGTACGACTTAAATTATCAACCATCAGAATGAAAAGGAAAGGGGAAAGAGGATCACCTTGCCTAATAGCCCGATTACTTATAAAGAATCCTGTAGGAAAACCATTAACCATAATTGATAAATGTGGGGAAGAAATATAGCTAAAGATCCAATTGCACCATTTGTCACAAAAACCCAAAGTGTTTAAGCACTCTGAGTAGGAAAGAGCAGCAAACACAATCGAAAGCTTTTAACATGTCCAGTTTGAGAATCATATTTGCTGACTAATAGTGTTGGACCGAATGGATAGATTCATGAATAACAATAAATCCTCCTTGTATCAATCGACCTCTAATAAAACCATTTTGTTGTTTAGAGATAATATTATTCATAAAAGGATTTAGTATAGAATCCAACATTTTGGTGATTAATTTTTAGGAAGTGTTATAAAGACTGATAGGCATAAAATTGGAGACAGATTTGGAGCCTAAATATTTAGGGGAAAAATCTATGAATGTGTTATTAAATTCTTTCATAAGGGAATCATTCCTTTGAAATTAATTAACTACCTTTAAAATATCTTCCTTAATGATTTCACAATAAGTTTGATAGAAAGTAGTAAGGAAATCATCAGGACCAGGAGATTTATCACCTTTTATAGTGAAAATAGCTTTGTGGATTTCCTCAATGGAGAAAGGTTGCGTGATCTTTTCATTTATTTCAAATAAGATCAACTTGGGAATGTCTCACAACATTTCTAACATTGCAGTCTCAATAGGGGTTCCTTCTTCTTGGAGAAGGTTGGAGTAGAAATTAATCAACTCCTTAGAAATATCATCTTTAGAATTCAATTGCTTACCATCCATGGAAAGTATCTCCTTTATTTTGTCCCTAATTTTTTGTTTGGAAGTTGTAGCATGGAAAAACTTTATATTACAATCCCCTGTTGAAGCCAAAGAGCGTGAGATATTTGTCTCCAATAGATGTCCTCTTCAGCTAGAATATTGTGGTATTCGCTTAGCAAAGAGGATTCTTGCTGATGGAGAGCAACAAATCTACCAAATTTCTCAATATTAGTAGCAACTTCTAAAATCATATGGGATAGTAGTTTTTTGTCCTAAATATTTCCAAAAAATTTGACCTTCCAAGATTTTAGCTACTTCTTGATAGAACTAAGTTTCTTTGCAAATATATACATGGTAGTGCCCTGTATATCTGCCTTCCACTAGTTCTTGATTAGATTATCCAGGCTATGATTCTGAAGCCATGACTTTTCAAACTTGAAAAGGGGATTTTTACTTTTTTGATATGTTGATGTACTTAATGATAAAAGGGATATAATTGGATGTAACATTGGGAAGAGAACTCAGATAGAAGTTCAAAGAATTTTAGAATCCAGTCCATAGAACCAATCACTCTATCCCACCTACTTTGGATGTGGTTTTGGCCAATTTTACAATTTAACCAAGTAAAATACGCACCATGTAGATCGAAATAAAAAAACTCACCTTGTCTAATGAATTTGGATAAAGAGTCCATATTGCTAAAGTTAGCTAGAGAACTACCCTGCTTTTCTTAAAGGTAGAGGGTGGTATTGAAATCACCTGTTACAAGACGGGGCAGCTGGTTACAACTATTTCTTAATTCCAGAATGTATCTCCAGATTATTTCCCTTTGTGCTTTGAGATATTATGCATAGATATTTATAGCGATCCAGCTATTATCATCTCCTATCTTTTGAAAGAACATGCCCATGAAATGTGGAGCTTTGATGATGCAGTCACTATAAAGGACTTGTGAGTTCCACTTAATACAAATGTCTCCATAGTTTCTTGAAGATTCCTATGAGGCAAAAGAGGTAAAAGGCCATAGCCTAGAAATACTTAAGTCCTCCTTAAGTTTATTTTCTTGAAGCATGATGATTTTTGAGAAATATTTTAACCTAATATCCTTAATAAATTTTTTATTTTGGGGAGCATTGATTCCCCTAATATTCCAAGAAATGATCTTCATTTTTTAGGTTCAAGTTTTCCCCCACCTTCCATAGTGAGGGTACCTTGAATTCCTTGTGCAATATTTTGGGTTGATTCTTGTTGAATATTTTCTTGAGTAGTAGGTCTTCCTTTCTGTTTATTGATTCCAACATCAATATTTTTCTTACAAACACTTCTATTGATTCTAGGCTGATTTAAATCCTTTGAAGATAATGAAGAAGGTGAGGGAAGGGAAATATTTTCCTGCAAACGAAGGATGGGGAAAGGGGAATAAGAGGGAAAGAAGTGATAACTTTGACAATATGAAAGGAGGGACAAAGAGTGAGATCTATCTTCAGAGGGGATACAGAGGGAGGGGGAGTGGCTGAAGGTGGGTCGAGGGGTTGTTGCTAGGAAGGGGGCTTAGAAGAGGGTATTTAACCATCTTCAAGGACCATAAAGGGGTTAGAGGTGCCAAGTTTAGGGATACTCTAGGAATGAATTTTCCTTTCTTCTTTGGGGAGTTGATAGGTTTTTTTTACTTAGGGACTAATTTTGATGGACAAGTTGGGGTCCTATGTCTAATACTCTTACAGATAGAGCAATCTTGGGTAACATATTTGTATCCAATAGGTCAAATCCATTAAAAATAATCCAATAGGAGGTCTATGAATTTGGGTAGAGGACCACTGAAATCATCATTAACACAAAAACGTGCATAAATGAATCTATTTTTAGCCTTTGTAGCTTGATCAATGACAATGATAGTACCCAAGGTAAGAGTGATACCTTCTATAATAGCAAGATCCCAAAATTATAGGGGGAGACCAGGAAGGCAAACCTAGACCAGATCTTGTGTCATAGTTTTAGTATGAGGATTGAATCCTGAGGTCAATTTTCGTAGATAGAGGCCTCATCTTCAAAATAACCATGGTACCCAATGAGAACATGAGAAAAATCCTCCTTCAGACTGAAGTTGAATAGGATGAAGCTATTCACCATAACCACAATCTCAAGGGAGCCATAAGGGGTCCAATTCATGCATGCCAATTTTTTTATGTCCTCCAGAGGAGGTATGGGAACCATAAGTTTACCTATTAGAGACAAATCTATTTAAGAGATAGTAGTAATAGTGATCTAATAAGGAATTTGCAGAGAAAATGTCCCATCCATGAGAGTTGTCTATAACTTAATAGAATGGGACTCCAAAGGGGACCCAACTACCACATTTTTCCATACCTTAGAAGGAGGACGTGGAGATGAGCCACCTGAAGGGTTAGGTGGTGAATCAGAGGCCAGAAGAGAAGGGTTTGACATGGTCACAGGAAGGAGGAATGAGTAAATTCAAAATTCATCGAGTGGAAAAGTAGTAGAGCCAGAAAAATTTGGATTGTAAATGATTTTATCATACTAGAGCTATGAATAGGAGTGGTGGAGGATCAATTTATCTAAGTGGGACATGGGGGTGGTCTTGGGTCCTTAATTCCCACCTAGTGATCAACATTTGGAGCACCCCACTATGTTCCTCTTGGTCTATATGGATACGTTCAACCCTTACCTCAAGGTTTCCCCATGGACACTTATTGAAAGCATCTAATGAACTCAATGGGAATGGAACTTGGGTTGATGATTACAAACTACTTGTAACTCACCAATAGCCTAAGACCTTGATTTTGAACTTAAACTTTGGATAATAAATGATTTTATTATTCCAGAGCTATGAACTAAAGTAATGGAGGAGCACTTTCTCTAAGTGGGACATGCGGGTGGGCTTGGGTCCTTAATGTATGGTGAGCTATCCACATTCAGAGCATCCCATTATAATCCGTTTGGTCCATATGGAGAAGTTCGAGCCCTACCTCAATGTGTCCCCATGGCCATTTATTGAAAGTATCCAATGAACTCAATGGAAATGGAACTTGCAATGATGATTATAAACTACTTGTAACTCACCAATAGCCGAAGACCTTGAATTATTTCAACATGATTGAATTGTATAAAAAAAAATTCCAAGTGTGATGAGTGTATATATTTTTACAAAAAATGTAGAGCCATCACATTCTTGGGTAAGTGCAGCAAGTTGGGGGACCAAAAAGTGGACATCAAATCTAGAATTTTACAAACCATGATCGTTGTTTATAAACCATGATCGTGGTTTTTTTTAAAAAAATTGCAGTCCATTTTGTCAGGTTTGGAAAGTCCTGAACCAAGTCCACGATCGCAATTTATAAAGCATGATCATTGTTCTAAAGTGCAATCACAATTTATAAAATGTGATCATTGTCCTTTGATACAAAAAATGACCGCAGTTCTTTCACTGATAGGTCAATTTAAAACCACGATCACATTTTATAAACTGCGAACACGATCCTAAATGTATCATCAAATCCAACGGTCAAGGCTAAGGAAATCTCTTTTTTTCCCAAACCAGAGCTTTGGGAGGTCATTATGGCGTGTGAAAGGCCAAAAATTTAAATTTTCTCTTCCACAGACTTGAACCATGCCGAAAAATTGACAACATGTCACAAAAATGGTACCATCATGTAGGGGAGACTGTTAGCTTCGTAGAAATATTGATTTTAAAGTGAATAGAATAAGATAAATATCATTTTATAATTTTTTACTAACAATAGGTATTTAAGACACTTTTTCCCGTGAATGTTCATGTCTACGTTTAAGACTACAATTTTTTTTTCTCTTGTCAGAATGTGATAAAACCTATACCATCCCAAGCGTGGAAAAATTCTATACATGTTAAAAAAAAGTATTTGATTTCGATAATTTTTGATGTAGTTATGACAGGAAAATGGAAATTGCTCCATTTTCTAAAAAATTTTAGAGCACTTTCACGGAAAAATCATAAAAAAAATATTTCTCTAAAAAATAATAAAATAAAATCCTTCCCAATATAGATAGTGGCATCTAACTTTTCACCAAAGGAAAAAAATAAGAAGTTTTGGTCATCCAAATCATGGGAAAACACACTACAATCTTATAGTTTTTTTTAAAAAAAACCAAGTCATAGAATTTTGAGTGTTTAGTATAGCTAAAATTGTTCGTTTTTTTAAAAAATTAGTAGTTTAGAAACTATATTATGGATTATATGATTCATAATTATATAATTTTTCTAATTTTGAGTGCATGTATTGCTAATAATCCCTACAAGTTGAGATTTTGTTGTTTTTTGCAATATAACGTCAACTTATGACCCCTTTTTGGTCCCCCAACTTGCTGCACTTACTCTCCTAGAAGAACTCTCAAAAATTGAAGAGGAACACACATGACACAATGAATACATTCAAAATTTTCATGCAGGTTACTATTCCTATAGATTGCAATAAAAGGAAAAACCTCATAGATTATTGATCATTATGCATAACAAAATGGAAAAAATGAAAAATTATATACCAAGGATGGGCAAAAAATAAAATTTAATAAGTAATGTTATGAACCTACCAGTTACTTTGACTGGTATGCTTACACATAGCCACAAGATAGGGGTTTTTTACCACTTTTTCATGCCATTTATTGAATGTGGATAAAACTACACAATCACGTCATTATCTTTGTTTCTTAGGAATCTCAAATAACATGTTATAGATGAGTATGTGGATTTATTGTATAGTTGTGGATCATCCAAATAGCCATTGCATGATGTATTGTTACAAAATGAAGTGCATGAAAAGTGTAAAGGGTACAAGGAATTATTTGGCCATTCTAAATCAATTAGTTTTACTAGTACAAGTAGTTCATTCAAAAAGAAACCATCGATACTCTACTTGCAACTGAATAACGTTTCTAGTGATAACAAGATTTGTACCTTATTTACATTTACATCAATGTTGACAAAAAACATATTTAACATTGCGTATCCAAGTTTCCTTCTAGTGAGACATACTCATGAGGATATAGATTGAACTTTTAGAAGATAGGAAACATCATTAAAGTAAACACATTTTCTTTGCCACATATCATGGACTCTTACAGAACATGCCAATAAGGGTTAAGTATATTTACTCCTTACCTTATTGAGGAAGTGTACAAATACAAGGAGTTTGTGGATAATATCTTTCTGGATGGAAACCACAAGATAGTGGATATTAGAAAACCTAAGATGTTTAGGTTCCATGTTGTGGATGACATACCAATGATGGAGTATAAAGCAACAATAAAATAACTGCAATGGTCTCGTTCAATCCAAATATCAAGAAAAAAGGATAATGGTGAATAAAAATTTATAGAAGGGAAACCTTATTTGGAACCTTTCAAAGAACTCAAAAAAATGTAAGATCTGGAAAAGGGAATAAAACATACATTGAACATTGGGGAAAAATTGCAATAGGTGAAGGTAGAGAATATTGGCTTCTAAAGATAATGTATAGTGAAAATATTTTACGTGCTTTGGATAAACCATTTGTAAATTGTATCAAGATGTAAGATTCTTGGTTTTGGCCATAAAAAATACATGAAAAATACATATATGACCAAATAATAGGAGCCACTCATTTTTATAGGAAAGACTACATTAATCAACAAATCGTAAGTAATACTTATATTTACGTTGGGCTTGTTTGTGGAGGATCTAAACAATAATTCAACGCATTGAAGGATGTTTTTGAGGGATATATGCTTCTCATATGACCACCAAATGATAATGAAAAGATACATATGTGAACATAAGATGGGTATATTCACGTTAAATGGGAAGGCAAGAATGTGGCTAAAAAGGTGAAGGTTCAATATTTGAAACCTAGAGGGAGAGAAGAAGGTGCAACATTGAATAAGGATTTTTTAAGTCCAAATAAAACATGGAACATCGTAGATGAAATTAAAGAAGATATTGATGTAGATAGCATCATCTGGGTATGGAAACAAAATAAAAATTGACAAACTTGCTTCATTAATATACCTGATAAAGGACATGAGGCCATTAAATCCCACCTTAAACTATTTGAACAGGGTAATGAATGTTAACTTGGTGAAGCTATTGAAGACCATAAATTAATATATGACATCATTTTGGCGTGGGATGTGGGTATTCTAAAAAAATTATTCCAAATAATTCTCCAATAATACTTTATAGTTGTGATATTATTTAATATTTAAATGGAAGATTAAATGTATAGTAAGGGAAATTTTTCTAGATTCTCAAAAATATCATTTTTTTAAAGAAGATGAATCTTATTAATGTCACATCTTGAACCCAGACTCATTTGTAATGCATTTATTATTGTAATAAGTGGAGGTGTCCACATGTATTCAACTTTTACTTTTATTAGATGTACTATGTTTATGTTGATTATGATGCTTATGATGTTTTGTGTGTAAAACACCATCCTAAACCATCAACCACCTGATGCAAAACAATTTGATTAAACCAATCAGGATATGATAATGAATATTAATTTAATTTCATCCATGCAATTAATTTATTTGTAAAAGGACATAATTATTCCTTTATTAGGCTAATTTTACAATTTTTGTGTATTAGTTCGGTTCAATATTCCATGCTTTGGTTTTACAGGGAATGGGTTATGATTTATGATTTCATTACAACCACTATATTATATTATCTTCCCCTAATTCTTAAATTAATAACCACATAACTTATGTGCATAACCCACTAATTGATTTTGCACACTAATAAACCTTAATAAACAAAGCTAAAAAGTTTATAAGTTTTTAAAGACACCAACCATGCTTTTATCATTGCTGTATTAGTAGATAATTGAACCTTAGACCTAGTATGCATAATGCACATGCTCCCTTCCATCTCAATCCTTCTATTAAAAATATTACTAAGTTACTTTTTTAGAATGGGAAAATGCCCATTCTAACTTAGCTTAGTTTTTATTATTCTAATACCTCTATAAAGTGTAAACATTTCAATTTAGAGACTTATATGCGGTAGTCACTTTTGTTTTAAATGTGATTGGTTATGGTTTATGATTTCATTATAACCACTAAATTATATTCTCTTCCCCTAATTCTTAAATTAAGAACTACATAAATTATGTGTATAACCCATTATCTACGTTTGGACACTAATAAACCTTAATAAACAAAGACAAAAATATTATAAGTCTAACAAAACCAACCATACTCTTAATATTGATGTATTAGTATATAGTTGATCCTTAAACCTAGTATGTATAATGCACATTCTCCCTTCCTTCTCAATCCTTATATTAAAAATATTCCTAAGTTACTTTTTTAGAATGGTAAAATCCTCATTCTAACTTATCTGATTTTTTAATTGTTTAAATACCTTGAAAAAGTGCAAATCTATCAAGTTTAGATACTTGTTTGTGGCAAACACTTCATTTTTTATAGGGAATTGGTTTATGATTTATGATTTCCTTATGTAGACACAAAATCATGCACTTTGGGTAACTATTTAGTCATGATTACATATTACTATTTACATGATTTCTAAGTACAAAAAGTAATGATTAACCCGTGTCTTTGGCCATCTTTCTTTGCTTTATGATTTTTCTTTCAATTTTGCACTCTTACTTACTCAATCTTTATTTTCACCTTTCGAAATTTTTTCGTTCTGGACACCAGTGTCAGGTGCCCCCCATCCCCGTTTGGGTGCCCTTGTCCTCTTTGTACTTTGGTCACACTTTATAGGGACCTTTCTATCCATTTATAGAACATCTTGTATTTTACATTGTCAGCCTTTTTGGGGTTAATTATGAATTTTAAGTGAAGGCAATCATATAAATATAAAGTTATGTGATCATAATAAGGGACCAAACATTAGGCATACTACTTATCTCCACCTAAGGTTGCATTCATCATAAGGATAAATAAAGCTCACATTTTCACCCATCTAGCTACTATTATAAGGAACAACAGGTTGGTTCTTTTGTATCACACTTCATAGGAGGGGAGTCTATTGTTTCCATGCACACATTATTTACATTCTACATATAGCTACTTTCTCACTACTCTACAAAGTGTGACCCATGCACAAGAGAAACCTAGGGAAAAATTTTGCACACACACACACATAGCTGCATTTGGTTTGAGATGTAGTGTAATTACTCAATAGTAAGTCCATCATTGTGGCAGATGAGGAAAATCTGACCCCTCATTTTGCTATCTTTATTTTTTGGGATTTGATGTCTATTTGAGTGTTTTGTAGGTTCTTTATTCATTGTAGGTTTATAAGAGACCTCAAATATCTTACAAAGGACCTAGAAAAGATCAAAGGAGAGATAAGTGCAAACCTCTTGTGACACCTCAAAGTAGGTTTTCTCATAATCTATGCATACCGAGGTGCCCAAAAAATCATACCATAGAGCAACCAAGGTTCACCCTTATCCTTTCTCCAGGTGCCCCAATCTAGTCAAATCATGTCAAATCTGCATTTTACCCAGGATTACGTGTGATGGTATTCTCTATCTATGTGTAGCCAGTCTCAACTATGACATAGTTAAATGAAATATTTGTAAGTCAAATAAGGCTCTTTTAACCCTCTTTGTAATTAGGGTTTCATTATTTTTATTGCTTAGTTTGTTTGAGTATAATTTCAATATTTCATTGTTTCATTTATTTATTGTACCAAATTGCATTATATTAGGCTATTATTTTAGATTTTAGCATAATCAGTTTTGGTGAACCCCACTCATGATCGGTCTTTTGGATCCTTCTTTGGTATATCCTCTTTCTTCATTATGGCTTCTAAAATTCCTATAAAATTTGTTTTGACTGATTTACTTCAAATGCATTCATAATTGCCAAGTTGTTCTTAAAAAGGCCTACACACACCATGTATCTTCCCTGAGATATGCTTCCGCATCAAGTAATCTCTATGTTTGATCATTTATTTAATGACCCTAATATCTTTATGATCCTCCATATAATCAACCCATGTTGGAGTCAATTCAATAGCTTTTTCATTTTTTATTTGAAGACAAAGTTAAGGCTATGGAATCCACGATTACATCTCTTAAATCTAAAATCCAACATCTTAAGGATGCTTCTCAGGCTCATGCTTTTTTTCCTTATATATCTCATCTTCATTATATGTTTACTACATGTGATCATATCAGTCAGCCTCAAGTCATACCATTACCAAAGCCTCTCACCTTTGATCACAATATTTAAGCAAAATGACCTTCTTTCTTAGCTCCTTAGTACATCAATTGATCACTTTACCATCTACTCATTACTATCCTCCTTATTGGCTAGAAAAATATCAAGGTCATCCATATTGTCAATTATCATCAAATCAATGGACATAATGATAATTATTTCTACGTGTTTACAACAAAGAATCAAAAATCTTGAGCATCAGGGATTTATCTCATTCAATGCAAAACATTTTGTTGCATGCCCAACTATAAATTCTACATCTCAATGGGTTCCTAAATCTAATTCGTCTATGTCTAATGAACACCACACCATCACTTCATAATGGTCATTCTATGGAAATTCAAATATTTCCTAAGCAACCACCTCTCATTAATAAATCAGTCCAACACCTTCTCCTCTTACCAGATTCATCTACAACATTTCCAAGCTCAAAATACGCAACCGCCTCTCAAAATCAATAAACATTCTTCTCCTATCAAATAATTCTTGCAGTGTCATCAATCCCACCTAAGTTACCACCATTAAATATTCCTCCCCATCCTTCAATCCACTTCCAGCTTCAAATTCATTTCATCAAATACAACTACTGCTTTTACTGATAACCAAGACACATTTATGTCACCATTTCATGGTCCTACTGTTGCTTTCCACACATACTTCCACCACTTCACTTAAACTTTGTCTTTAGTAGGTGACTTTTCTCACCTTACCCCCTGACGAAACACTCATGTTATCACGGTTCTTACATGACTATTGAGGGATATCTTCCAATAAGAACCTCATTCTTATTCCCCACTATATCTATCTACTACATACAAATTCATATATGCATATGTTTATTACCATCTATTTATACATACAATACAATTATCTCATCATCTATCACTACACTACTCATTTATAAAATAATACACTCGTCACCATACGCTTGGGCGGATTTTACTTACTCATCCCACTTCTTCTAGCTTCATTAGCTATCATTGATCTTACATAACCTCACATCTAGTCCTTTACCATCTATTATACATTCCTTCCTCAGCTGTGACCAAACGGTTGCATCTCATCAACTACCACATTAATCATGGATGCATTCACTTCACCTACATTTTCATCACCCCATGATGCACTCTTGTGATTCAGTTCACACTTGATTGTTGAGGGCATCATATACACATTAACATCACACAATGCACAATAGACACTACACATCACACATCTTTACACATCCTACATACATACAACGTATATCCTCCATATTATAACTTACACCTTACATACACCATGCATATACACATCTTATATCATCCACAGATATTTCATTCCATACGATACATCCTAAAATACAACCTTAACACATCATGAAATTTCCTCATCACCCATATTAATCTACACAATATACTCATCTAATTTTACAAAATGTACTCACTACCCTATGTTGTACTCTAGTCTCACAGTCCATACTGGACTGTTGAGGGTATATATCACAAATGGACCTCATCACACTCGAATGTACACCATTCAATAATTTTCTCATCTAAATTTCCTAGGTTAGTGATATACACCATAGGCTACATCATCACTTCTTCTTGAATCATTTAGTGACATGCGCCATAGGCTGCATCATCACTTCTCCTAGCATCCATTAGTGATATACATTATAGGATAAATCATCACTTATTCTACTCATCTTGTGATATATGTCTTAGGCTAAATCATCACACATTCTCACACCTCATTTCTATGTCTCATAATCATCACTACACATTCATCACATCATGCCACCCACAACACATCATTCGATCCATTTCTGAATGATGTATTTCTGTTTACGGTTCATTCTTGACTGGTGAGGGGGCATAAACAAATAAACCTAACTACATACAATTCCATTCACTTAAGGGGGCATGTGGCTCCTATCATTAACTCTATATTACATTCCATCCATCCACAACATACAACATGTCTTGGTTACATTTAATCTTGCTTGCATTTACTTGTACATGTTCACTTTATTACACATGCTAGATAGATGTCGTGTATGTAATTATATATATCATACACACATGCGTGTTCACTTACTTTCTAGTTGTGAATGCAGATTATATAGGTCCATTACACGTAACATGGATGCTTGGCATAATACCTAGTTCAAGTCCCACAGTGGCTTCCTAGGGGCATCCAATTTCGTGCATTACAGGTTTTATTGTTACATTTTGTACTTAGCACTTTACATTATCAGAATCATACATGCACTTTGAAATATTTTTTAACTTTATAACATGCTAATGGGTGCTTCATGTGTAGCACTTTTTATACAGGACTAGTCACCACCATGGTTATCTATTACATTGCTTGTAATTACTTGTCATTGTATGACCATTGTATTTCCAGGATTTTCCCTTTGTCTTGTGTGCACACTTTTATGTCTTTTGGCTTCATCTAGACTTAATTTTCTTGTGACATCTATGAGTCGATGTCTGATGTTTGCAATCCACATTTTCGGTGGTTTACATTGTATTCTTGCATGTTTACTTACATATTTGCATATACGCATTGTTTGCTTAGCTTACACTTTGTCTTATACATGCATGCTATGTATTTTCTTGTACTAACACTTGTCTCCCAACCACTTGTTTACATGTGGCTTGTTTTCTACCAAGCACATCCCCTTCTCCCCTACAAGGCGTAGTTTTAGTGGTTGGTCCTCTTTTGGGCCACATTCTCCTTCAATGACATTGCATATGCATCCCCAAAGAGGGGAGGAATCATTTGGGTGAATCAGTCACCCCATACAATGGTTTTACACACAATACACAACATAGCACTAATATTGTATACAACATAGATTTTGGGGCTCAGAATCAGACTTGGGTCCATGACACAATGCCTTTCCTGGATTTCCTATAGACTAGGGGAAATACAACATTCTTTCCACAGTCTACAGAGTTCATACCAGAGGATTTTATAGGGAAGGATGTCCTTAGCACATGAATTAGTACACATCATCTACAAAGGTTGTTGACATTTTAGGGAGAAGTCCTACAAGCAATAGGCATTTACACAATGGCTTTTATAGGGTAGATGATTCATTAGCACATGTAAACCATCTAGACAGTGGTGTTTTATACAGTTTTAGGAAGTGGTTAAATGTTGGAGGATAACATCAGAACTTTCTCCCTATACTTATTCCATTACATTGGTGTGAGATCGCCCAAAAAACTTGCACACATTGACATCATCTACAGGATCCTTTCTACACTCTTTCCTCATCATAGATCAGGTGCACATGTTCCATTTTCACATTTTTAAACATTTTATTTTACATACTTCATTACATGATATATATATATATATATATATATATATATATATATATATATATATATATATATATATTTATATATACATATACATGTGTATTTGACTACTTGATCATATTCTCTTTTACAAGTCCATCTATATGGGAAGCAAGTAAGTCAAATAACATCACCAACATCACACATCAACACCAACAACAGGTACATGACACACACATTGGCATCTACATACACACGTTTATGCCCTAGGTTCATTTTCATCACTTTTTTACACTTTCTCATCTTTAGTCTCCACGACTCATCTTTTTATCACTCCATGCTTTGTCTAGTCCCTCGGCACACTTTCTACATCAATCTACATGGATATCAGGTATGCATCTCTATCTACTTTATGTTACCAAGAATTCTTCTCACCAACATAAAGTGGGGGAAAATGTAGACACAAAATCACGCACTTTATGTAATTATTTAGTCTAATTAGATACTACTATTAACGTATGATTCCTAAGTACAAAAATTAACTAATTAACCCATGTCTTTGGCCACCTTACTTTGACTTTATGCTTATTATTTTGGTCTTTGCGCTTTTACTTTCTCAATCTATCTTTTCACCTTTTGCATTTTTCATTCTAGACACCAGTTCCCAACCAAGGACACCAAAGCACTAGGTTCCCCCATCTCCTCTGAGCACCCTTGTCCTCTTTTTATGTTGGTCACACTTTTTGGGTCCTTTCTAGCCATTTGAGCATCTTATCTTTTTAGTATTGGCATTTTTGGGGTTTATTATGAAATTCAAGTGAAGGTAATCATATAAATATAAAGTTATGTGATCATAATAAGGGACCAAGCACTAAATCACTACTATCACCACCTAAGGTTGCATCCATCAAAGGCATCTATAGCTCCATTTGCATCCATCTAGCTCCATCACAAGGGACAAAGACTTGGTTCTTCTACATCAAACTTCATAGGAGGGGATTCTATTGTTTCCATGCACACATTATTTACATTCTACATCTAGCTACTTTCTCACTACTCACAAAGTGTGACACACACAAGAGAAACCTAGGGCACAATTTTTCACATGCACACAATAATTACATTGGGTCTAAGATGTAGTGCAACGCTCATTAGTAAGTCCATCATTGTGGTAGTCTGAGGATAGTCCAAACCCTCATTTTACATCTTTATTTTTTAGGATTTGATGTCTATTTTAGGGTTTTACAGGTGATTTCTTCATTGTAGGTTTACGATGACCTCAATGATCTCATAGTGACATATGAAGTGATCAAAGGTGAATAAGTGTGAACATCTTTGAAACACTAAGAGGAGGTTTTCTAAGCATACGCATAGACCAAGGCACCCAGCATCAAGACCAGGGAACCCTGTATACCCCCATCCTTTCTCCAGGTACCCCAGTCTAGTCAAATCTACTCATATCTACATTTTTCCAAGCTTCTGTGTGATGGTATTCCATTCTTTGTTCATCTAGTATCCACTGTCAACATATTATAATGAATCTCTGCGAATCAACTAAGGCTCTTCTAACCCTCTTTGTACTTAGGGTTTCATTATTTTTATTTCTTAGTTTACTTGGGTATTAATTTATGTATTTCATTGTCTTCATTTATTTACTACAAACTTACATTATATTATGCTATTATTTTACATTTTAGCATAATCACATTACAACCATTAAATTATATGCTCTTCCCCTAGTTGTTATATTAAAAATTATATAACTCATGCACATAACTCATTAAATACTTTTAAACAATAATAATAATATTAAAATCTGAAAATCACACCACTTAAAAATAATAATAATATTGAAATCCAATGTCACACTAGTAAAACACCAATAATAACAATTTAGGAATCCAATTTCAACAAATGAGCAATGACGATACTATAAGTCCAAATTCTTAGAAATATGTCTAGATTTAATGAAATGTTGGTTTTAATGTCATTTAAGATATAGTACACCTTGTTTACACATATTTTAATTTTTTAATGTATATATTAGATTTTATTAGGTGTATTACAACATTATTTACACAACTTCTTATTCTTTTGATTCATTTTATTAGGAATTTTAGGTATATTAAAATAATTTAGTGTGTCAATTTCTATTTATTTTATTACTTTATTAGATACCACAATATTCCATTTTACCTACAGGCTATCCTTGTTTAACACATCTCTTGAATTTCATGTTTTCCTATCTTTTTCACTAGATGTCTATTTTAGCACTTATCTTATTTTTACCTCTTCAATATTATAAGCCATATATTTCATCACATTTTTGATAACGTAAGTAAAATATAATTAAATCCACAAAAAATAATAACATTATACAATGTGCACATTGGGCCAAAACATTTTAATATACATCTATATATAAGTGTTTCAAAATAGGTAAGTAGTATAGTCATTTCTACAATCTCTATCTCACATACATCTTCCCCCCCCCCCCCCCCCCCCAAGAGGAATAGGTTATACTTTATATGATTATGGGGTCAAACAATCCACTTGAGTAAAGTGGGCTAAAGAGGTTTCCCTAAGTCTAGGATCTTAAGCTTCACCCTCAACTTGGGAATCCCTAACCTATAATATACTAATAGAATACGTAGTAGTACAATAATCATCTAACCTCCTTGCATTCTCTTCATTTTTCAATTATGATATGTCTTCTACATGATAGAAGGATATTTAAGGTTTCTCCCTTGAAGTTTAATTTCTATATTAGGATATTGTGGAGTTATTACTTCCTTAAGGATGATCATATGATGTTTCCCTAACTTAAGGGCATTCTTCTATTTATGAATATATTGAATATTAGGGCATATTGGCCCAAATATAGCTCTTATGTTGTGTTATCTTCTGCATATTTTTTGAATTATTCATTTATTATATGCAAAATTCTTATCAAGTGGTATTAGAGCATCAATTTAAGAAATTTTAAGAGTGAAACCCTGATTTCAGTGATTCACCTTTGTCTTGAGATTGAAGTTTCTAATTTTTCAGAATTTATTTTGTGAATTTGAAAAATCATAATCTCTAACTACTCTATGATTACTTAAAACATAAATTGAACCTAGTTAAACCTATGAGAAATCAAATTAGATTTTTTGTTTTCTTCAATGGAGGTGAAGAGGTCTCTCTAAAATGGCTACAAGGCCAAGTTATATACCCTCCTACTAACCTACTATGAAGTTATGGATGCAAGATGGAGGAGATTCAACAATGGAGGATAGCCAAGATCAAATGCCTATTAGCTTGGCTAATAGGCATTTGATCTTGGCTATCCTCCATTGTTGAATCTCCTCCATCTTGCATTAGACCCTAAAATTCTCAACATTATTAGACATGTGTTGCAATAGTTATCATCATTTAAGGGTTGAAACTCTAGTTTTTATGATTTGTCTATATCTCGCAAAAGATAGCGATTTTTTATTCTGTTTGTTTACTTGAGTTGTGAAACATTAAGATACATTCCAAAATTCATAATTTTTAAATTATTTTTAGAAAGTTATGACATTTTTAGGGTTTTCCACAAATTCAATCCATAGGCTTCCATATTTAAAAATTTTCTAATTATTTTACATTTTTGGAAATATCTCAAGAAAATATTAAGGGTATATTTTCTGATTTGAGGTCAGCTCCATCTGACTAAAATTGGTAGGATTTTTTTTTATGGAAAGGATGTGTTCTTGAAACCTTAGTTTTTGTGAATCATGAAGTTGAAACCTTTTTTTTTGGATAAGTTAAGATTGATGCTAGAAAATGGTAGATCTAATTTAAGGAGGCCATGATTCCTTTATAAATTAGAACAAAAGACTATGAATTTATATTCATGGTCAAAGATGGATTTAGTTCTCTCAGTTGTAAAATAGAGAGGTCTAATTGGTCTTATGAGGAAATGGAACAGGTTTCTTGGATAGATGGGAACAAAAAGAGGAAGATGAAGAGGATGAAAATAGTGATGATGTTGTAGATGAGAATGAAAAGGAAGAAGATGAGGAAGAATAAGAATAATTAGATAACGAGAATAATATGAATATGAATATGAGGAGGACAAGGAAGTACATAATAAATATTTTGATGAGGATCAAGATGAAGAATAAGATAGTGTAGCTCCAATGATCTACCTAACATGACATCATCATATTGTATCACCTCCTCCCTACAATAAGGAACTTCTATCTCTTATGGAATACTAGCATCATGAACATCTACTTATGATCCCAAGCTACTCTTGTTGGTTCCTTGTCAATAATGTCTTTTATTTGTGTACATCATGGAGAATAATAGACTACTCCATGTTTTTATTGTGCCCTGTTTTGGGTTACACACTTGGTCAAGTATGTTTGAATTTGTGTACCCAGTGTCTTTTTGGTGGCTTTGTTTCTATCTGGTCTCTTTTATGTATATGGTTATTTTGGGTCCCTTCAAAACCAATTTTTTTGACCTTATCTAAAAAAATAGACTCCTCCCAACTACTATAATATCTAATCCTAGTCCCATCTATAAGGGCATTGTACATCCTCCTAACCTAGGGAATCCCTCTAAAGACTTTCTACCATCTTAATAATATGCACCTATCCTATATATTCCTCTACTCTCTTGCATTT
This sequence comes from Taxus chinensis, assembly GCA_019776745.2. Lineage (NCBI taxonomy): Eukaryota > Viridiplantae > Streptophyta > Pinopsida > Cupressales > Taxaceae > Taxus > Taxus chinensis. The sequence goes on from CM034146.1 coordinate 579,614,208, forward strand.
TCATCTCCTTGGGTCTCACCTATGATATAATTCAATAGTGGTATGAAACCCTCTAGTCCCTCACCTATTCAGCCTCATGGCTCCTTGGCATATCATGGCTACTATGATTGGAATAGAAATTGTACAATAGAATGAATCCTATAAAACTTCTATGACACTTTTTCCTTAGGATGTGTCTCTACCCACCAATGGTAACGACATGTGATCTCTATAACCTTTTATTTTTCTTGTGTTGTGGGCCATGAAGTCCATCTATCAATGGATCCCATATACTGTAAGTTTCCCAATATCTAAAAACTATGTGTAGGGTTAGATACCCATATTTATCTCTTATTAGCTCTACTCTCCCCTAGTGCATTATCCTATATTCTATGATACTATATGTAATGATTTCCATACAAGATTGTACATTAGAAACTTCTCATAAATCTAGGATGATAGTAGAATTATAGTACTAATTATCTACTACGTTCTCTCCCTTGATCTATATAATTCATGGGACACATCTAACAAAATGGATTCACCCTAGATAATCCAAGTATCCTCTTTTAAATCCCATTTAGAAGATACAAATTCAAAAATAATTACTTCTCCATCTTACTTATAACATAAGATACATGTCACAATAATCCCAATAACAACCTTTTAGTTATCCAAAATCCCTGAAGCATAGAAAATGCCAATTGAACTAATCAATTAACATATAATGATAATCATCTAATCCTACCACCCAATTTGTTAGTTTTCTTCTCTCATTTTAACTCTTTGACACATTATAAAACATGTGTTTTCCTAGATTAGAGGTCTCATAATATTATTAGCATCCTTTAGTGTAACATTCATCTCAAAAATTTCCCCACCAACATGTCATCTAAATGTGTTAGTGTAGTAATAAACATATAAACTATAAATAAATCTAAATATATCCATCCCATAAACCCAATACCCCAAAACCTAAAACCTATAATCAGGCCCAATTTTCCACTAATAATCTCTAACAAGGACATAATCCTTGTCACATACATCAATTTATAATTTTTATCTATCATGAAATCTCAGAAATATCAAAATAAAATCACCCATATAGCTCAGTTAGATTAAAAAACATCATAAATCATCAATTACATCTATAAAATAGATCAACAATAGCCAAACTCTATGGTATATGTTAGCATATGCCATCAACACTTGAAAATATTTCTCTTATATCTCTATGGCATTATCCATGGTAATATAATCATATCGCATTTTCCATCTTTCCATATGGAATCAATCAAACTAAACTCATTAGATGACATTGTCCATCTTTCTAGATGGCATCGATCAAGTTAACTCATCAGATGCCACCAATCACCCTACAATGTTATTTTATTTCCATGTCTTATTTCATCTGTAGAAAACCCATATTCATTTTTACCACTTTTATTCACAAATAAAATGTAAAAATTATAAAAATAAAAATGTAACCAAACCCAAGTAAATTTATTCTTGATTTGTATTTGGTTATCTTTAGGGAAAATTGCACTAGTCAAAATTTCCCCGGGACCTGTTTTTACAGTTTTCTACTAATTATCCTTTCCCAATAAAATACAAAACCTACTCAATAATTTATCATAGTCTACCTTTGTCGATCATTTCCTCATACACCAATACCTCTTGTTCTAAACATTGTCCCCTTTTTGTCCAAACAAAAAAACTAGAGCTTTAGAATAATAAAAATAACTAACACAAAATTCAAAATGAGTAAATTGGATTTCTATTTATTGATCTCAATTGAAAAATTTAAAATTTTCTCTCATAATATCCTAAGTTATTCAAACTATGATATATTTATAACCCTATTTACAATTTCAAATCTTCACAAAGTATCATGATTGTATTCTAAAATAAAATAAAATGATATATTTCATGTATTTTCTAAAAATATTTTAAAATCACTTATTTTCAAAGCATGTGATCCTTACCCATTTGATTTGCAAAGAATAATTATCTCGCAATTATAAACTACCTATAATCCAAATTCCCCTTAGGGATATTTTTATAACTTGTAATTTTGTCTTAGATGTGAGGTAATACAAATTTATCAAATAATGGAAAATTCACATTTTTTGAAATATTAGAGTGGTTCAACTTATTTCCTCTCTTCCTTGCAAATCCTTGCAGGACAATACTTAGCCCAAAACCCATTTTCTACGAAATTACTAAAAAATTGGCTAAGTTTTAAGAGTTTCCTTTGTGTCATATTTTTGGGTCCTTCATGCATCAGAACATGTTGATCCATTAACATGTTCCATGTAATTTTTTTCCACCCCAAAATCCTGACTTGCCTTTGTTTGGGTTTTCCAACGTGTAAAACAGGGTCAAAGTTCTTCCCTTTGTGTTGGGTTTTAGGATTCTTCATCATTGGAACATAATAGGGAAATTACATGTTTTATGCAATGTGTTATCCACTTATGAAACCCGATGGTCTCTAGTGTTTCAAGTTTTTAGGTTCCTTCAACATCGGAACATCGAGACACATTTGAATGTCATATGCTACTTGTTTTCTAATTTTGAAACTTGATTTCCTTTATCTTAGGTTTTTTAGGGGTCAACAAAATTCATGTCGGTCAAACATGTTTTATATTTGTTCACCTCCAATTCCCAAAATTCACTCCTCTTTGTGTCAGGTTTTATAGGTTTCTCAACATGTATTGTTTCTAGACAGTATTTCAGGTTTCTCACGGTATAAAGTAGGGTCAAAGTTCTGATGGTCTTGTTCCTTTGTGTTGGGTTTTTGAAGGTGTTTTGTAAGGTTTCAAACCTGACCTAGGCACAATTTAACTGGTAAACCACCAAAAATGATGAGGTATGGTACCCATTCCTTCTCCAATAAGAAAAGTACCATGGGGGAATGGCCTTGGCAAGGTACCCATGCTTATTTTCAGGCATTCAATGCATCTTATTGGAGGTTGAAGGAAGAAATCCAAGTTTCCTCTCTTTTCCCTCCTCTCTTTCTCCTATTTTGATATATAATATAAAATATCTTATTTGTAAAAAAAGAGGATGTTCTAAAATGTAAAGGAAGTATGCCAAAATTGTTCCTAAGTAGCTGTGAGTTATAGACCTCCATTTGAGCTTGGAAATGTGTTCTTGTGCCTTTTTCTTCACATGTAATGGTCTGTGCATACTTTGAAAGAAATAAAATCTTATATTGTGGTGTTTATCAACCCTCAATTATGTTTTTTTTTGTATTTACTTGCCTCTCCATTCTTGTTTTTGCATTTTGTGCATGTATTTCTCCTTTACATATTCATTTGTTTGTGTCTCATGGAGAGTAGAAGGTAAAATGTTGTTTTGGATATGCGGAATTCATACTCGACCTCTCCCTTCTCCCTTTCCCCTTATTAGAGTGTCTTCACCTAATGATAGATGATATCACCTCCCCTCAGTGTAGGATTCATTTTATGCATCTCCTTCTTCCCCTAGTCACTTGGAATCATAGAGTAGGATTATATAGTTGCATTCATAGTAGTAAGATTATTTTAGCATTAGGATCAGGTAGAGGAACTAAACTTATCTTGAGGTTTATTTCACTTTGTAAGTCTCGAACTTGTGATATCATCCCATGTTAGCAAAAAGTAGGGATATGTATCAAGAAAATCCTAGGGTGGTACTTTTTTGTGATAATAGTTATGGAACACACGGTGGGAAATTTGAAGAAGTTAGCATTTTCATTTTACCAATTTTTATGTGTTCTTGGTTATATTTCAGCCTTTTGAGGTAGTTTCAAGAATATTTGGTGACTCCACTGGTTAAACAACCCATTTTTCTCATTCAATAGACCATTTTATTTCTTTCCATCATTCCTTTCTTTTCCCATGAATTCATGCAACCATGACTCCATTTCCCCAAAGGATTCCACACGTTCAGCAATAATACAATTCAAATCCAACTCCATATTTCCAAAACCCATATTCAAGCTATTATAACACACCTCTAGATCAATTTTATTAGAAAAATCAAAATCAGTATGCATATTCTTATGAGTATGTAGACATTGGAGGCCATTCTACACCTGAAGATGATCTTGAAGTGCAAGTTCAAATAATGGAGCAGATATTTCAAGTTATCCAAGGAAAAATACAAACCATGCAAGCTAAACAACCTAGATTTAGGAATCCCTGTCCATGGGGAGGTCCTATACCTAGTTGGTTTTTCCCACAATAAAGGCTCGATGTAATGAGTGAATATTTAACTGAAATGGTTTATTTATTACATCTTTGCAGGCATTATATGCTAATGAGTATAAGGTTGAGGAACATTATCAATGGGATGCTCCCACTTACCTTCCTTATCAGTATCGAATGCCTATTCCTTATCAACCACCTCAACCCAAGGTCAAAGTTCCTAGCTTTCTCAAGGATTTTCCTTCCACCTACCCTCCTCCACAAGAATATCCTACACCTTCCCCCTCAATAAAAACATAAGAAAATCATGTTGAAACCAATCCCACCCCTCCTCTCACACTCCCAAATCCATTTTGGGAAGAAACTCAGTCAATGAGGACAACAAATCGAAGAACCCAATAGATAAGAACTTTTAAAAAATTTGAAGGATTAGGATTCAAGATTTGAATCTAGTCAAATGCCAAATCTGGTTAAGCCTTTGGAAGAGGCTGAGTTGGTTAAAGAACAAAAAAGGGAAGATGAATTTGCAGAGTAAACACAAGAGGGAGATGATCAATAATATCTATGCTCTAAATGAAATGTGCATGATGACATTATAATCTTATGGATTTTTGGTTTTTCTTCACAAGAGTTAAGAGTTAGAGGAGATAAACCAAATTTTGAAGTCTTGGATAAAGAAGAGATCATAGAAAGATTTATTTTTTTATTTTGATAATGAAATTTCAAATATTTCTTCCACTTCATCCCTATCAAAATATGATTTTGTTGATGAGATTATCATGGAGGAGAGAATCAAAGAAAAACATACTTCCCAAATCATTCCTCATGAGGAGATAAAGGAAAAGTTTGATCTTTCAAAATTCATGTTTGAGGAAGAAGATGATGAAATTTTTTCCTAATAAGTCATCATGGAAGATACGTAGTTGTTTACAGAAGCAGAACAAGTTTTAAACCAAGTTGTAAGAATCTCTAACGAAGAAAGGAAAATTTCTCATTATAATCTCATTCATGGGGTTACATAAAGAAGATGGGATAAATAAAAGGAACACTCCTTGCCCAATCAGGTACTTGGATATTCTAGAGCCACTCAAGGAGTTGCAACCGATCATGCTAACTTTAGAGAATGAGGAAGAAATTCAATTCAGCAAAGGTCAACTATAACACCTCCAACCAAATGCAAAAAAAATAGAGGAGGTATTCATTCTCTTGGTTGCTAATACTTTGTGGAGTGAGGTGAAAATTCAACTGTAAAATTTTTTTTCCACTCTCATTAAAGACCATGTTAAGTGTCAAATAAATTACATGGTCCACATTTGTGGGAGAGGGAAGATATATCTCCCTACCTGTATTATATTTTGGTTAGCCTCTCATTTCTCTAGTTAGAATAGGTTATTATAGGTTTGGATTCAGTAAAATAACTGCTTGTGCACACTTTTCATGTTTCCACTTGGAACGGCGTATGATTTTCTATGTTAGTATAGAATTTATGTGCTCTTTTCATTGTTGCACATTCCATTTCAAGAAGAAAGGTTCATGGTGAAAACAAGTGTTTGGGGAAGTTCCAAGTGCATAAAATATATCTTCAAATCAACATGCAATCCATAATTCTTCGTGTTCCATCCTCACCAAGAAATCAATGTTTTGGTCCATCTTTAAATTTTTTTCCACTCTCCTAAAATTTCAAATCAGAATATATTCATGATTGAGAGTAGCAGTGCACAAAGAATAGTTCATGTAATGTTTAATTTGGCTTTAGGGGTAAATTCTTCAAGTAGAAGATAAATTTCATGTGTTTAAGGTTAAATCCATGCCCAATGAATGCTTCAAGGCCACTAATCTCCTCAATCTAGCAGGCTAATTACCCCATTGAGTCGCCAAATTGTTATCCAAAATACTCCCCTTAGGATATTTTGATAACTTGAAATTCCTTCTTGGAATCAAGGTAATACAAATTGATTAGAAAATGGTAAAATTAACATTTTTAAAAATGTTATAGTGGTTTAGGACATTTCCTCTCCTACTTGCAAATCCATTCAGGCCAATGCTTAGTAAAAAACCTGTTTTTTGTGAAAGTCCTAAAAAAGGATAAGTGTTAAGAGTTTCCTTTGTGTTAGGTTTTCGGGTCCATGGATTTGAACATGTTGATCCACAAACATATTCCATGTCATTTTTTTCCACCCCTGAATCCTGACTTGCCTTTGTTTTAGGTTTACAAACATGTAAAACAAGGTCAAAGTTCCACCCTTTGTGTCGAGTTTTGTGATTGTTCATCATCAGAACATTGCAGTGAAATTACACATTTTATGCAATGTGTTATCTACTTCCAAAACCCGATGGTCTCTAGTGTTTCATGTTTTCAAGATCCTTCGACATCATAACATTGTGACACATTTTCATGTCATATGTTGCTTGTTTTCCAATCCCAAAACTTGATTTCCTTTATGTCAAGTTTTCAGGGGTCAAAAACATTCATGCAAGTCAAAACAAAATTCATGTTGGATAACCTATAATTCCTAAAATTCACTCCTCTTTGTGTTAGGTTTCTTGATATGTATTGTTTCCCAACAATATTTTGGTTTTCTCACGGTGCAAAACATGGTCACAATTCTAATGGTCCTATTCCTTTGTGTTGGGTTTTCGAAGGTGTTTTACAAGGTCACAAACCTGACAGAGGCATGATTTAACCACTCAACCACCAAAAATGATGAGGTATGGTACCCATTTATTCTCCTATAAGCAAAGTACCATGGGCGAATTGCCTTGGTAGGGTACCCACGCTTGTTTTTAGGCATTCAATGCATCTTGTCAGTGATTAAAGGAAGAAATATGAGTTCCCTCTCTTTTCCCCTCCTCCCTTTCTCCCATTCTAATATAAATGTAAAATCTATCATTTGTAAAAATAGACTATGTTCTAAAATATAAAGGAACTATGCCAAAATTGTTCCTGAGTAGCTGTGAGTTGTAGACCTCCATTTGATCTTGGAAATGTGTTCTTGTTCCTTTTTCTTCACATGTAATGGTCTGTGCATAATTTGAAAGCAATACAATCTTGTTTTATGGTGTTTCTCAACCCTAGTTTATATTTTGTTGTTTTTTCTTGCCTCTTCATTCTTCTTGTTACATTTTGTGCATGCATTTCTCCTTTACAGGTTCATTTGTTTTTTACTCATGGAGAATAGAAGGTAAAAGGTTGTTTTGGATTGGTTTCATTTATAATTGACCTCTCCCTTCTCTATTTTCCTTCTCCCTTTTCCCTCATTAGAGTTTCTTCACCCTTTTCTTGGTGATATCACCTTCCCTTAGTGTAGCACTTCATTTTATGCATCTCCTTCTTCCCTTGGTCACTTGGAATAATAGAGTAGGATTAGATAGTTGAATTCTTAGTAGTATGAGTAGTTTAGAATTAGGATTAGGTAGAGGAACTAGCCTTATCTAGAGTTTGATCTCACTTTGCAAATACCACACTTTTGAGATCATCTAATGTTAGCAAAAAGTCAGGATCTGTAACAATAAAATCCTAGGGTGCTAATTTTTTGTGATAACACTACCTTTGAACTACTCACTATCCTCTCATCCCTCAATGTATTCCCCCTTATCATAGGGTTTTAATTCATATTAATGCAATTTATCTTCTAATGTTTCGTTTTAGTTTTTTACTACTTGGGTTCTCATTGCATCTCTATCTAGATTATGATTTTTCACTATGTGGACATGCTCACAAGAAGATAAGTATGTAGATAAGTATGATTTATGTGATTTCATGGTTTCATTATAGTCTATAATACAAATATTTTTAAGTAATTTTATTTTATAGATTACATCATCCTTTTCCAAATACCATCTCATGTTAATTTTTTGTGACATGCAATTATCTTCGATTGGGGCATATCTATACCCTAAATTTCCACTTAAATGAACTTTTATCTTTTTACGTATCATTATCACATTGGCCTCCCTAGAGAGATGCCATTAGGGAAACTATTGAGAGTGGGGAGTAACTAGATATGGTTGTGTGACCTTAACTAGTTGCATTTAGGCTAGTTAGTAGTGGTAAATATAAGATAAACTTTTTGTGTGGAATAATTATATCCTTTTAATTTTTTTCCATACCTTTATAGTCATATTTTATAACCTCCCTATGAAATCACCATACCATCTTCTTGCATTCACCCCCAAAAATAATTTCAACACACACATACCTTCATCATGTCACCCTTTTCAATGCTACTTTTTTCTTCATTTGTTTGACCTCCCCCATGATTATGTATTTTCCTAGTTGATAGTATTAACCACATTAAATATTATTAGGTGAGTATTTTTACCTAGTTAAAGGAATCAACCATTTTCATTATTGTCATGTGAGCAGTTTTAAAATCCAATGACATTGACCAAGGTTAATACCATTAGATAAAATATATTATAAAGCTCCATAGTTATTTCTATAAATACTCAAAATTGAGAAATATTTTAAACACATTGTTGAGAATTTTTCATTGATGTCAAAAGGTAGATTGTTCCTTGTTGATGCCAAAGAGTGATATGGAGTTTTTTTTGTGAATCTTCATTTATTTCAAATGATTCCTAATGATGTTGTTAAGATTTTCATGATAGATTTCAGTTATTAGTCAGGTCATCTTGTGTACAAAGAGAGGAGAATTTGAAGGAAAAGTGAAGAAATCGGGTTCTAATGATGTGTGTGCCTCAATTTACATGTAAGTATGGGCATGTGATTATTTTTATAGCTTTAAAAAAAATTCATAGACATGTTCATGAAGTTTTGAGGTCATGTCTTGAAGGAGAAAGAAATAAAGTTGGTTTGGAGGTCTGAACCTAGAGGAATCCTTGAGAATTGCCTATCTTAATGAGGTAGGTTAATCATTTTTAGTGCCATTCTGTAAAGGTGAGTATGATTTTTTTAAAATGTTGAAACAAGTATTAGAACAAAATTTTAGGTCATGTAATGGATTATTTTACAATATATTGCATTTTTGTGTAAAATTGAGTGTTTGGAAATGGTGTTTCCTAGTTATAAGTCAACTTTATGATGCTCGTTGGTACGTTAATATTATGCATGGGAACCTAATATATTTTGGATAAGTTAATATTATGCATGGCATTATTTCATGGTTTAAGGTCCGTATCTTTATGAATAATTGTTAACACCAAAACAGGATAAGAACCCTCCTGAAACCCTAGTTTGAAGTTGACTGGAGAGATATTGCTAAAATTGACCCATAATTTATTGGTTTTAAAAAATTTATGATTTGGAAATGTACAGGATCATCCCAGATACATCTAGGTGGTTCTTAGTGATCATGTGAGTTAGTGGGCCCCACATAAAATATTATTTTGTGATGATTTTACTGTATGTATAAAGTTTTACAAAGGATGATATGAAAAAAATGGATGTTTCATGATTCCATTGAATTTATCTACATTCATATGATTATTTCCAGATAATTTTGAGTCCCTAAAGTGTAATACCAAGTCAATTTTTCATGACTAATTTTGGGACAGTTTGATTGTGCTTAGAGAAGTGATGAGCTTGTGCACTTGTGTTCTGATTTGACGAGTCTAATGCATATGGTAATGTTGTAGAGATTATGTGGTACCTTTACATGTGTTGTATTTGGAATGGTTGAGTGTTTTAAGTTTTTACAATCTTCATCTATTGAAGGTAGTTTTATTTGTATGTAATCCTAATATGACAATATTTGGTTTTGAGTGATTTCATTATATGAATGAATGTTGTAGAGTTATTTCAACATGGATGAAGTGTGTAGAGTTCATGGAAATTTTTCTTGAATATTTTAAAGATTTAATTAATACCATAGTTTATTAAATTGTAAAAGGATGATTGTAGACCTAGTATTTGAAGGTTTTTGAGTCCTAAAGAAGCAAATGACATATTGGAGCTATTGCAGACCTGATGAAGTTTATGTTCTAAATTTTTCTTGTTCCTAAGATTATTTTTACTATATGATGGCTGACCTAAGTGGCTATGGACAGCCTATGAGGTATTGGTTTCTTGAAAAAGGTGTATGTATGTGTGTGTGTGTGTGTGTGTGTGTGTGTGTATATATATATATATATATATATATATATATATATATATATATATATGTGTGTGTGTGTGTATAAGGCTCTTAGGCCTATTTGGGCTAGCGGAGTGTATAGAGAAAAGTGTGAGCTAGAGTCTGAGTGTAAGGGTTGTATGAGGTCCTAAGGACCATGAAGAATGTATGAAAATTGAATATCTGAATATTATCAGCTTGGAAAAGGAATATTATCCTTGTCCATGAGAAGGTGGAGAAGGAGAAGAGCGAGTTAGAAAATGAGGAAAATTTGAGTGTCTTCATGAGAAGATGAGATTGTGTGTAAAGAGTTATTGATGGTTGAGAATCATAGGGTGTTAAAGATGCCTAAGTGATTATGATATATCAGATATAGAAAAAATACCAAGAAGAATAGAAAATAATTCCATCATTTTTTGAGTAAGAACAATAAGAAGGTGGAAAATTTTCATAGGCAGCTGAGTTGGTGCTTGGTCTTCCTTATGGAGGTAGTGCCTCCTTGAAATTTGGTGCTTGCTAAAGTCAAGTTGGTGCTTTATAAATTTTGATTGTTGTTAATAAAATGATTAGTGTGTTTTATTCCCCTTGAGGTTTTCCCACATTATATGTTTTTTTCACATGCTCTCTCTTGTTTCATGTTCTTGTGGACATTTGTTTCATGGTTAATAAGATCACATTGGTTAATGAATATTGAATGGTTCACAAAAGTAAAGGTAATTGAAGTAAAACTTTTTAAATACACTAATTCACCACCTCCCTCTCAGTGATTCTGATTCTAACACACATCACCATTACTCATTTAATCTTATGGTTATTTTCAATCCACGCTTAAGTCATGACAAATATTAAATTTGGTCTTATTTTTCTTCTTTAGAGTTCATACTTGGAGCATTGTGTGATTAAGATATTTAGGCATAGGAGATGTACTTACCATGGTTTTCCCACTCTTTTTTTCCTTCAAGTCTTCAATTATACATATTATTGGTTATTATTATGTTCATTTGTGACCCCTATTGGAAATTGGTGTTTTTATTGATGTAAAAATGAGTATGATGTCATGTGAAAGTTGATTATTAGTTTCATTGATGTCATGTGTTGTGTTTCTAGGTCAGTGAAGTTGTTTGATCTCATTGATGATATAACATTACGTTTTTAATTGGTGTAGTGATGCAGAAGTATTGTAGTGTTGTGTTGATGTCATGGTGATGTCATGAATCTTGTTGAAGGCTCTTATAGGGGGGAAAGAGTGTAAAATTCATGAGGTGGTCAGCATGGAAGGAAGAAAGCATGTTCAAGATACCTAGTTAGGAGGCCTAATTAGCATGATGGTGTGTCATGGTGGTTATCAAGTATGTATGAGCTTATTAAGCATTATTATATCATGGAGAGCATGAGGATGATGTGTAGAGACACTCACATGTGTCTCAGAGTGTAGGTATAGGGGTAAGACTCCATATTTAGTCTATATTTAGACCTTGTCTTAATACCTAGGTGGCTAAATGAGGTGAGATGATATGTTTTTAAGATAAATGGGAAAGGAAAGCATTGGAAAAGGTGTATCAAGTTTTCTTATAGTTGTGGGAAACATTTCAGGCCTTCATTTGAAGAAGAAGTAAGAAAATTGGTTTTTTCCCTTACCAAGTTCCTAGAAATTGAGAAACCCACCTCAAGAATGTTTGATTGATGTTCATTGTCACATGTGAAGTATTCATGGGAGGCTAAGCTATTCATGGTAGTTTGGGAAGTGTCCTAGCTCAATTTTCCTTGCATTAGTTTGTGGATTAAGGGGTATAGCTTTATGAAAAATCCTTAAGAAGGTAAGGTAGTATTAAACCATAATTAGGTAGCAATGGAGAATAAATTGCTCAATATAACACATAATGGATTGGTTGACCTTGATTAATGATTGGAGGTTATAGAGGAATCCTTCGTATTTCTCTAGGTGGGATTTAGGTATCTTGGCATTAAGTGGATGCCACAATAATCTACATGTTTCTGAATAAGTTGATGTTGCTATCAATTTTTACATTAGACCAAGTGAATAAATTTATGTTTGAGGAATTTAGTATGATATAATACATTCATGGAGTGGTTTAAAATCATGGTTGAGCCCTTTGAAGGTCTTTGTAAGTAAAAATAACAAGATTGGTTTTTGGGGTGAAATGGTAGATTTTGGTGACCTGGTTGCATAGGTGTTCTTGAGCACTTACAATCCAAGTGATGGTGTCTAATGAAGCTAGTGATGACCATAAGGTCATGAAGTTTCAATTATTTTGTCACACTTGCATGGTTGAGGTATTTTGGTACTGGTTTGAGCTTCATCTTTGAGGACTAAGTTGTAGGTTACAGACCTAATGAGGATTGATGTCCTAATGGGTGCCTTCATAGTTTAATATGAAGGTGAAGATTTGTAGAATATCATAGGAGGAATTGAGCAGACTTAGAAAACATATGTAATAGGTTCAGAATGTTTTCTAAAGTCCATGTGGGCCAAGGAGACTTTGGTTTGGCGAAGAAGATGTTTTAGGCATGGTGTCCCTAGATTTCACCCTAAAATATAGGACTACCCCTATTTAAAAAAAATTCATAATTTTAATATAATGGGTCATTTTTTGTTTTTATTGCCATAAAGTTCTTGTATTGTGTCAAGATATTCCCAAGGAGCCATATTAGCCATTTTCACCAAATACCCAAATGCCCAAAATTGGTATATCCTGTCACTGGGGTTTACCTACAGGAAATTTGTATTTAATTATTTTGAGCCCCGTTTGAGGAAAATTGTACTCTAGTTTAGACCTACTGTGATCATACATGTCAATTTTCCCATATACCAGTAGGGTTTTAACCAGGAATGCATTATGGGCTTTATTTGTAACTTCTGGCAATGTTTTGTGTTTTTTTTTGTTTTCCCATTTCATTTTTTGTGAAAGTTATCTGGATCAATTCCTTTTCTAGTTTGGCCTGATTCTTAGCCTGTAGTATCTGGAGATCACCTATGCATGTTGTGCCAGAAGGAATTCACCATTGAGGGTCTGGTTCTCTCAGAAAAGACGAAGTTGTGCACCAAAAAGCTTCTTCTGGACTGGCCACATTTTTGGAAAAAGAGGGTTTGAAGTGAATCATGGGATTTGTGGAAGCAACATGCAGGTGCAAATTTTGTACCTGCCTAGTAAGGTACTTTTTCCCATGAAATCAATGCCACTTAAGTCACAATGGGAAAATTAGAGGTAGTAGGCAGGTGAGAATTTCTTACCTATCTTATAGGGTAAAAATTCCCATTGTGAAATAAAAGAAAAATCACTGAAGGCATTGATGGGATTTTACTACCCACCTTGCAGGGTAAATAATCCCACTATGAAAGTCAAACAGCTTAAGTGAATCATGGGATTTTTGGAGCTGCCTTGCAGGGTAAATAATCCCATTGTCAATTGACTTTTAAAAATAGAAATCCCTCATACCAAAAAGTGCGACTCCTTTAGGGAAAGAAAGGAAGCCTTAAATGCAATAAATTAATTAAATTCTTCTCTAATTTTGGCACCCAGGTTTGTGGAAAAGTCAACAAAGGGAAAGTGGATAAAGGAAGTTGGAATTAGACATTCTAAAATTAAATAATATTATTTATTTAATGCAGCTCCTTCATGTCAAAAAGTGTGCCCCATTTGGGAGAGAAATAATACTTTTTAAAGTATTAATTAATTTAATTAATTCCTATTTTAAATGGCTAAGGTCAAAGCATACTGTGAGGCTTGAGTTAACTAGAAGCAGAAGTCTAAAATTAAATAAATTTAATTTATTTAATGGCAGCCATGAGCATGCACAAAATAGGTGCCCCATTTGAATAGTAAAGCTTATTAAATAATTAATTAATTGCCAGGAATAGGAAAGGCATTAATTAATTATAGAATTATGAGGATTATATAAGCAGGGGCTTCCATAAGGGTGAATTAATTAATTCAAAAGCAGAGAAGTGCAGCCCAGACAAAAAGTGCACCCCATTTGGAGAGGAATTTTGCTTAGAAGGTGTAATTAATGTTGGAAGCTTCTAATTTTGGTGCATAGGTTGAAGGAGGTTGATTTGTGTCTGGATAATTATATGTATAAGTGATACAGGTGTTCAGGTGAAGTTGGTAAAATTCATGCTTGCTTTGTATGCAAATAAAACATCAAATTTTGGGGTAGCAGGCTTGATATATGCAGATTTTTATGATTAAAATTCACTGTTCATGTTCCGGTTGCCATCTTTGTCTGAATTAATTGTAGGAATTCATTACAGGGAATTTTATAAGAGAAAGGAAGCTTAAATCAATGTCAAAATACATTGAACATATCCTCTAAATCTGAATAATTATCTAGATCTGCGCGGGTTATGAAGAATTCTGGCCGAATAAAGAGAAAAAGAATTGTTCAGACAAAGATAGATACAATCATGGCAAAGAGGGATGAAAAAGAGAGCACAACCGAGCCATGCATCAATTCTAAATTTATATACATTGGAGACATAGATCTAGGTCTTGAACCTCTTTCCAAATTGATTGAAAGATCCAGAGTAGGAAAGACTTCCCTCATGTGTGCAGTCAAAAGTAGTGGAATTATTTGAGCTGCAGTGTTTCATACACAACCCAGTTGCCAGAGTTCATTATGGAGTGTGCTAGGTCTTACCATTCATCATCCAGATCAGTCAGGGATGCTATAGGGAAAACAATAATCCAGTTGGATGCACAGTTCATCAATTATTGTTTGAAGATTCTGACATGAAAGGTGGTGACTTCCTATTAGCATACAAGATGCCTGAAGTAGGTGGGAGAAGAATAAAGTTGACTGCGTGAACTAAATGAACAAGTAAATGAAGAAGCCCAGATCTCCTTCCAAGTTCCCAAGAAATATTCCACGGTCCAATCTGGTACAAGAGGTGGATAATATTGCCAAATTGTTATGCAGGATAAATGGCAAAGCAAACACTCACACCTTCCACACATGGATGTATGATTTCATCAAGACCATTGAAATAAACAAGGCTGATTCAATAATCAATTGGTCAGAAATCATTAGCGACAATAGTGGTGAGCAACTCCAGAATGTGAGGTATAATTTCAGCTTTAAAATGACTTCCTATTTGGTATACACAGCAGCTTCACAAGGCATCTTCTCCAAGCCGGATAGATGTGGTGTTCTTTCCAAGGACCCTATTTTCAAGTGCTACCCATAGCTTACTATACCTGTGTGCAAGAAATATTTCAAAGTGGTAAATTATGGATTCTTTTATGAATTCATTTGCAGGCTAGATAGGGATCTAAAGACCAACAAGGTGAGTAAGGAAGTGTGGGAAGTTGTGTCCATAATTGGAAGTCTCTTCATTCAGTTTACGGATTTCACATACCTTAGGGTCATCAGATTTTTCTAGAGAACCAGTTAAGTTGCCCAAATATCTGAATGATAGATTGGTCACTATGGAGCTGAGTAGACAACTTGTGGAGATGCACGACCTTCAGTCAAAATGGCACAAGTCTACGGGCTTCTTCCCGATCCCTATGGGCCATTATAGATTCTAGAGCATTCATAAAGCCTGGGGAATGGAAGTGGATATGTTCTCAGAGTACGAGAAAGAGTTCTTCCCAACACAGCTAAACTTTGATCCATTTGGAGTAGCCACGAAGACGATCTCCCAGGAGTACGCACATGTTCCTTCATTAGAAGATTTCTTGATTAAGTGCAAAAGAGAGTACGAGGTTAGAAAGAAAGATTTCAGCAGGCTATCAGCATGGAAAGTGTTGGACTTTGGATTAGCACGGATACCTGTGGATCTTAAAGATGATGGGCCTGTGTTGCTTGACACATACCATCAAATGGGAGGAGATATAGTTGTACTTCAGGAGAACGTAGGAGGCTGCCATACTATTGAGGAAAAGTCTACCACTGTTCTGGTGAATAATTCAATTTGGTTGCTGATAAAGGGATACCACCTTGATGAAGCATTGATGAATCAAATCACGGGAAACTTCAGCACAGGAGATTCCCTCAAGAGGAAGCACGGAGGAGAAAGCAGCAGAAGGCCTGAGAAGATTAAAGTACACATAAGGTCTCAATCAAAGGAGAAGATCACTTCCACTGCTATGATGTTAGTTTCAGATTCTCCAGCATCTAGTACTTCACTGAATGTTGCACCTCAATAGGACAGTGCCATTCCTCAAATGAATTGAATCTAGAAACATTCATCTTCTCTCCTCATCCACTCCGTTCAACACCTGTTCCTGAAGAAATGTTGAAGTTACAGATGGCATATTTTGAAAGAGCTTTGTCTTTAGATGATTCATAGGATGGCAGCCACAACACTGTAGCAGTTTCTGACAAAGAGGAATCAGAGTGCGAGATAGTAGTACACTCAGCAACTTCTCATTCTCTGAGAAGTAATTTCTCAGAATGGTTGTGGGTTCAATGAAAAGTTGTAAAAGCCATGGATTTGGGGTAAGAATCTCTAAAGAAACCCCAAAGGATTTTGACAATCCAATCAATGGACCATGTGATAAGAAATGAGCAAGGTTCCCTTCTTTACATACATTAATTTGAAATAAACATGTAAAATAGGCAAATGAAGTTAATCTCTATTCTTTGAAAGCTCGAAATAATGAACGTAAGAGGATCTAAGCATTCAATTTATGTGTTAAGAGAAAGAGATCTGCCCATTAATGGCTTCAAGGCCAATGGATCTTCCCTTTTACTCTATGTTAATGCTATGAAATAAAAAGATTAAATGATTTTAGCTCAAATGAAAGAAGATGAAATACAAACACAAGCCTAAACAAATTGCTATAATTTGTGCTAGGAAGAAGAGAGAATTCTTAGGAAATGAGGGAGGGGGTATAGCCTTATTTATAGTTTTTGGTTTGGAAGAAAAGGGAGATTTGGGTGCATGTGGGACAAAGACTAAAATCCAAAAAGCACTTTAGCAAGTCAAAGTGTGCTTTGACTATGTTATAGGGTAATTAACCTAGGTTAGACTAATTAATCTCTCTTAGAGAGTAATTAGGGTTCTGGAAGGATTCTGAAGGGCTAAATCAATCCAACAAAGTGGATTAATTTTTTGGGGATCTAATAGAAGCAAACTAGAAGAGAATAAGAAGCTAATGTAGTTAGAACAAGGCTATAACTTCCTATTTAAATGGTTTATAAGAGGAAAAATGATGAAAAAGGTGTCGTGAGAAGGGAGTTAGATAGGTCTAATTGGCGGTGTGCCGCCAATTTGCAAAGGGAAGAAGTGTTAGTGCACCATTAGAAATAATAGTGTATTGATCAAACTACAGGTTTCTAAATTTTCCCCTCTTTGAGGTGACGTAAGCGGCATTACTTCAAAGAATGTAGACAAACACAAGCAAGTAGAATTTTTTTGAATGGGTAGAAGAAAACTTAGTAGGGTGAAGGATGAAAAATGCCCCCTTGAGTGTCGATGGGGTGATGAAGAAACTCAATCGACGATCGAAAAAGAAACAAATAGAGAGAAAAGTGTCAAGTGAAGATGAGAAGCTAAAAGGAAAAAGGGATATTGAGCTATCCACAAATCAATTGCTAACAATACTTAATCATCATAATGCTTAGAATCCTCCTCCTGGGTCCTTATTAAAATGTGAGCATGTGATGGAAGCGTAAATGACATTAAAATCCAAGAAAAAAACAACCATCTTCTATCAAAAATGACCAAATCCATGCAACATACATGAATGCAATGAAATACGAGAAATAAACAGAATCACCTAACATGGAAATAAGTACAATCACACACACTTAAACCAACAACGTTCAAGATAGTTGCACAAATATTTTGTTATCAAGATGAAGTCCCAAATGTTCTGATAAACAACTAGGGTGAGGAATGATGCCCCAAGCAAGGTGTATTATGCAAGGGGAAGATGGAGGACACTTTCGTCCTATGAAAAAGCAATGTGCACGACGAAAATAGTACCAGGCAATTGTTGGTGCTGTAGAGTACAGACGAAGTAAGCAACATAGCTTGTGCAGGTGATTGAAGATTTTGGTGATGTGTGAGTCATTGTTTCAAATGATTTTGAGAATTTTAGCAAGATCTGGGATGAGTGGCATGAAATAGACACAGATTTTAGCCGTAGATGATTGGTTTAATCGATTTTAAGCCATTTTGCTAGTTTCTAATGTTTTTATTGTTTTTTAAATATTTTTGTGAATTTTTTTCTTTTTTAGGTTTTTGATCAGTCAGAAGAATTTCAAAAGATCAAATATCTTCAACAAATACGCGTGAGAGTGATAGTGAGAAGATAAAGTTGTCAAAATTCTTGGAATATACGCCCATAAGAAGAAAGATGGGTCGAGAATAATTTATTTAAAATAAATTAGTAAATAATCATCACGATGGGGAAAATAGATGAAAAATAGAGGAAAAGGTGGGAAAAGGCACCTGAAAGGTTCGTAAATTATCTCAGTGCGATGAAGAAGTGACCGTTGGATGGTACGAAGTGCCCCAGCATGTGAAAATTAGTAAAAATAATTATTTTAATACAAAAATAATTATCACAGCGGATAGAAGAAGGTTAGAATGATCATGGCAGGGAAAACATGCCCCAGGGGCATTGTGATGGGTTAATATACTCACTCAGGCTTGGTAAAACAATCACGTCCAATTCATTTCTACCAGATCCTTTGTAAATTTTTACCGCGAGCGAAAGCAAGAGCCCTAGAGTGAGATGGAGAGGATACCAAGGAGGACGAGGTGCGCGGATCACATCCAGGAGTACATGCAGGACCCAGAGAATGGACCATTTGTGAGTGCCCTAGCCCCATATTAATTATGCATTTAATGCCATTTTTAGGGTTTTTTAGGGTAGGTAGGAGAAATTTTGACATATGCGCGTAGGTGTATGCATCAGATTGATGGGTATGCACACACACATGCGTCAAACAAATATAGACGCATACGCGCATCCGTCCATGGGAGACAGGGACACGTACGCGTATCTATTTAGTAGAAGTAGGTACACACACATGTATCTATTGGTAAAGGTGGGTACGCGCATGCATACCCATAGAAAAGACAAAAGGGGACGCGCAAGCATTAGTTAGGGTTTGGACGGACACAAGCACACGTGTGCATTGAAATGGGTGCGTAGGTGTCACAGAGGGTGCGTAAGCATCCTTCATCATCCTGCACCAAAAAAGTGAAGAAAGGTTGCGTGCGTATGCATCCATCGGGGTGCATACGAGTCGGTTAGGGCGCACATGTGCCAAAGGAGGCATGCATGCACTAGAAGCATGCGAGAAAAGACAACTAGCTAGAAAATAGCCAAGTATAGAAGAAAAAAGGTGAGATTACTTTAGAAGAGAAGAATAGTTAGTAAATTAGATGTATTAAAAGTATTATTTTTCCTTAGAAAAATATTATAGAAATGTTAGATGCCTAACACTTGCATTGATTTTGCAATGTATGTTACCTGTTCTGCAGACTCGCGAGCGCTACGACCACCTAGCTGTGATAGAGGTGCAGTTTGATGAGGATGATAGAGTGACCCTGATGAGCCTTTTACACGTGACGGGACTATCTTATATGGCCTAGATGCCCTAGATTACTTTAGATCACAACATTTTGACGGCCATAGCAAAGTGGTGGTACAACGAGAGCCAATGCTTTCACCTCCCGACCGGGGAGATGACTGTTACTTTAGAGGATGTATGGCACATCATATGGGTCCTGATTCAGGGACAACTTATCAAGACAATGAGCCACTAGAGCAACATTCAATGTCACATCACACATTTGTTTAGTGTTCCTACCATACCATGGCATGGGATGTCAATCAGACTATACCGATGTATAGATGATCTAGAGTTAGACCATGTAGTGGTCTATATGATGGATCTTGTTAGTGGAGTTCTACTCCCTAACAAGACTGGTGCTTCAGTTCCGTTGGGACTCCTAGAAGTGATTCTCGGCTTGGTGGAGGGACAGACCTACTACTGGGGTCAGTGCATATTAGCACACTTGTATTGGGATCTCCATTTGATCACTTACTACCGTCAGAAGATGGTAGGACCTACTTGTTTATTAAAGATTTGGGTGTGGGACCACATTGCCATTGGGCACCCCTTAGGTGTGTTGAGAGGTCGGGCTCCCAAAGAGCATTCTATGATGGGTTGGTTCCTAGAAGGGGATGATGTGTGAACCTTCATGGGGGTTACATACCATTATAGGCACAAGTTAGATGAGCTACTCCAGGCTTCCATTATATGGAGGCCTTACAAACATTTTCAGTGGCTAGAGGATGGTCTAGAGCTCAGCACTACTACCATTGAGCATTTTATCTTGGGTATTCAAAGCTATATGTGGGATTTATACAAAGTAGATCGATGTCAGTGGCAGTTCAGCCTTACCTAAGATGTGCCTAGGCCAGATAGATCACATGCTCGCAGAGCTAGAGAGAACTTTGATATGGGTCCGCAGATTGCCCACGATAGAGCATTGGCCAGTTTTTGACAAGTGGCACCTACTATTTGGGTGCCGCTTAGACAGATCAGAGATTTGGGCACTACGCTGGAGTATGGGACATGGTACCATGATGTGCTCCCACATCATTTGAACATTCCCAGAGTGGCATATGATGTTGGCATGAGGCCTCCTCTAGTGGGGCCTCCTAGCGATAGCAAGGGTGAAGATGACAATGACAATGATGATGATGAGGGTGGGCCCAATGTGCACCAACATGTCAGAGGTAGGGGCAAGGTCCCATACCACAACAGCCATAGGGATAGGGCCCGAGGCCTAGGCTGAGATAGGTATATAGGGCCATGGACATAGAGTTGCCCCCAATGGGGATTTATACCCCTCTTCAACAAGTATTACCACAACAAGGGCCACCTTTTGATATTCTGGAGAGTAGCAGCGCTGGTGGGTAGCGAGCTGCTCTTCAATAGTAGTTATAGGAAGCCATCGATGTTAAGTTACATGTGGCTAGCGAGAGAGATACATTGAGGACTTAGGTACATGCCCTCACATTAGAGTGAGATTAGGCCCTCGCCCAGGTACAAACTTTGATAGTAGAGAGAGAGAGATCAGGCCTGGGCACAGGCCACTCATGGCAATGATAGTGTTGCATGGCAGAGTTAGGTGCAAGAGATGGACACACAGGGGGATTATATATTGAGCCTCCTACACCAGTCCCAGACTCAGGTGTGAATGGTTGTTGCCCAGAGGGATCACGTATATAGATGGTCATAGGGTCTTCTAGCATAGAGAGATGAGGCACGAGCCCAGGTGCAGACTATTACTGTAGAGAGAGATTGAGAGTTTCCTCCTTGAGACAGGATGAGGCTGATTTAGGTAGAGTGATAGGTGAGCGAGATGTTGCCCTTCAGGAAGCCCTTGCTTCTGGAGATGCTGACCTGATCCGTGATGCTACGAGGCTCAGTGGAGAGGATTTATTTTATAGGATTTCCTATTTCAGGGAAGTTCCCCCAGAGCAGCCAGTGGTACTATCTTGACATTCAGAGATGAGCAAAATAGGTTCTAGATCACGGAGATCAAGCCATTCATCGAGATCAGTTAGGAAGCCCATGTTAGAGCATCCGGCTGGATAGGGGCCATCTAGTCAATTTGGTGGCCCATCTAGTGCAGGTCCTTCTCAGCCACCATTGTTCTGTCAACTAGGTGACAAACTTGGGAGCCCCAGTGAGGGTGAGAGCTGTGGTTGAGCTCTACCTTATTTTTATTGTATAGATATTCTTTGTACATGTCTATGATGAAGGCTGATTTCACTGTATAGCTTTGTATACTATTATTTTGATGATGCCTCATGATGAAGGCCCGATTCTTTTTGATGCATGCCCCTTTTTGATGGCATATTGTATCGATGATGTATTATTTTGAGCACTGATTGGATAGTTATACATGTATATATGGACATTTTTGATGTACCACTTATATGATGGATTCATGATGTATGTTTATTCTTTCTTTCATGTATGTGGCATATCTTAGATTCAGAAATGTGTATACTTCCTACTTTCAAATTTGATTATGTATCTGTAGATGGCACCACATGTTTTTTAGATTCATGATTTAGTTCTAAGTTTTTATGCTAGCACTTGGGATGATACTAGATGATATTGGTGTGGGGGGGATGGATTAGTTATTATGTGCAACCCCTCTTTCCCCTATTGATGATACAATATTTGATGATTAGCTTAGCATACATGCATGATGTAATACTTAGCATTTTTGTATATATATATGATGTAGTGAATTATGTTATAAATGTGATGAGATGATAGATGATAGATGTGATAACAAACGACTGTGCAAGAACACACAAGAAAAAGTTAACAAAACTAAACAAATATATACATACTACTACTAAACAAACACATGCAAAAACTTCTAATGAGAGATAAAATGAGATCTAATCTAAGCAAGAAAAAATGAACCCTAAAAGGATGCACACTAACAAACAAAGAAACCTACAAAAATTGTTTACAAGCATGATAACCTTCAAATGTATGTAATGCAATGCCCAACTTAAATCAAACAAGATTCAATTTTTGATAAGCAAATGATCCATTTTAAAGAAATAACAATTCAACGGACTAAGTACACCAAAACTATACAAACCAACAACTAAAAGTAATTAAAGCACTAGTTTGTTTTTGTGGGATATCATTGACATATTTTCTAATGTTTTTGGGTTTATCTAAGAAGATAAGTTTTCGTGGCTATGTTTGTCACTGTTTTGTCTAGGTTTTCTGAAGATAGTGTTGTGAGATGAATGTAGCTTTATCCATGGAAAGGGGATTTTTCCAAATGTTTAGATTTTTGTGTATTGTTTTCCGAATATTTTTGTATTTTCCAAGGTCATGTTTTGAAAGCAATGTATAAGAACAATGAAGCGTGGATGCCCCCAGCGTGATGTGGAAATATACAAGGGGCAGAATGCCATGTGCGTATGTGTAGGAAGATGGCAACGAGATTTTCATACTCAGTGTTAGATGGGCTTATACAAAGGTAATGTCCTTCATGCAGATATAAGAGCAAACAAACCAGATCATGGCAAGGCAAAGGTGATCCTAGTAGGGTTCCTAGACCTAGCAGAAAAAGTCGTATCTAAAAAGTGGTAATGATTACCCATCCTTTTATAAGAGTAACTTGTGTCTGGTGAATCATCCTTAAGAGCCAAAAACTATTTTTCACTCAAAGACCTGCCCCCTGCGCCATAATTGTGTGGTTTTCACACAAGGACGACTTGCTTTTTCTTTACTATTTTCTCATTTTTCCATTTTTTTGCTTGTTTTTTCTTTGTTTTGCAATTTTTAGTTTTTATTTGATATTCTTGGCATGCCTAAGCATAGAACCACTTTAAGTGCATGGCATTCATGGGTTTCAGAAGCTCTTCACCATTTGAATATGCAAGTTTGTAGGCCCCTGATCCATATTTTGCAATTACAACATAAGGACCTAACCAGTTAGTCTCAAACTTTCCTTTCTTTTCTTGTCTTTGATGGTGTTCTTCTGATTTTCTTTGAGAACTAGATCTCTTACATCAAATTCCCAATGAATGATGCATTTATTATATCCTCTGAACACTCTGTTTTGATAAAATTTCAGGTGATTGAGCGCTCTGATATGCCTTTCGTCTAATAGTTCTAACTCTGCTAGGCGAGCAACTCTGTAGTCTTCATCTTTGTCAAGATATTCTCTGAGAGATATTCTCAGGGAAGGAAGCTCCACTTCTAAAGGTATGATGGCTTCAGTTCCATAGACAAGTGAATAGGGGGTCGCACTAGTAGAAGTGCGGATGGAGGTATGGTAGGCCCAGAGGGGGGATGTATCTACAGATGCCAATTACGGCCAGTTTTACTGACCATTTTCTCCATAATCTACACAAGGGTTTTATTGGTGGCTTCTGTATGTCCATTACCTTGAGAGTAATAAGGGGTAGACCACTTAATTTGGATACGGAAGCGTTGACACAATGTTTTAACCATTTTATTTTTGAAGGATTTACCATTATTAGTGACAATGCCTGAGGGGATCCTGTAACAACATATGAGGTGGTTCATGATGAATTTTGAAATCTGCACACTAGTGACATAGGTAAGATGGATAGCCTCTACCCATTTGGTAAAGTATTTGGTGGTGGTGATGATATGAGTATGACCATTTGACAAAGAAGGATGGAGCTTCCTTATGAGATCAAGGCCCCATTTAGAGAATGGCCAAGGTGTTGCAATAGGCTGTAAGGCCATTGCCAGTGCATGTATTAAATTTCCATACTTCTGGCATAGTTCACACTTCTTTACGAAGTTGCAACAATCTGATTCCATGGTAGGCCAATAACAGCCTGTTCTCAATAGCTTTTTAGCTAAGACCATGCCACTAGTATGTGATCCAAAAATACCACTATATACTTCCTTAATTACATGGATAGAATCAACAACATCCAAACAGTGAAGCAGATTCCCGTCATAGCCATGATAAAGGGTACCTCCTAGGAGGGTATAATGGGCTATGTGATGAATAAGGGCTTTCTTTTTAGAATGGGTGATGTCAGGGGGAAGGGTGACATCCTATAGGTATTGGAAGATAGGGCATACCAAGGAGATAAAGGATAACTTCACATGCCAAACATGACTTTGGCATATCATATGCTAGTACCTATAGATGTTCCACGAAGAAAGGCATCTTGGTTTCTTCAGGGGCTATACACAAGAGAGACCCAATAGTAGCCATAACATCTATGGATCTATTGTGCGACCTTGGTTTTTGTTCAAATATGACTTGTGTGAAATATTCCTTGAAAGTTTCAACCATTTTTTATATGGAATAAGTTTCTCATCTTTAACCTTATACTCATCATTAACCTATTTTATGATAAGTTGAGAGTCTCCAATGACTTGCAGTTGTATGATATTCCATGTAATAGCTAGCCTAAGGCCGATAATGAGTGCTTTGTACTCTGCAATGTTATTTGTACATGGGAATCCCAACCGTAATGCTCATGGTATGACATCTCCATTTGGAGTGATAAGGACCACTCCTGCTCCAAATCCATAGAAGGTAAAAGATCCATCAAAGTGAACCTACCATTCTATGGACTCTTCAATATACATCATAGATGCATCTGGTAAATCTAAGCATAAAGGTTCCATTCCTAGGAGAGGATTTTATGCCAACTGATCAACCAGTACTTGTCCTTTTAAAGACTTTTGATTTATAAACTCAATGTCAAAATCACTCAAGAGAATG
The DNA here is from genome assembly GCA_019776745.2 of Taxus chinensis. Classification (NCBI taxonomy): domain Eukaryota; kingdom Viridiplantae; phylum Streptophyta; class Pinopsida; order Cupressales; family Taxaceae; genus Taxus; species Taxus chinensis. The sequence continues at coordinate 579,639,704 of CM034146.1, forward strand.
ATCCAATTAGCCATTCGGCATGTGAGGGTGGGTTTGGATAAAAGGTACTTGAGAGGGTCTACTTTAGATATGATCTTGGTCTTATTATTTAACAGATAATGGTGAAGCTTTTGAAATGTGAATACAATTGCCAAGCAGGCCTTTTCTATTTGGGGATAATTCAGCTCGTATGCGATCAAGGTGTGGCTAAGATAGTAAACTGCTCTCTCTTTATGGGCTAAGTCATATTGGTCAAGTAACGCACCAATGGCAAACTGGGTAGTAGGAATGTATAAGAGGAGAGGTTCACCAAGGGTAGGTGGCATTAGTACAAGTTGGTTGGACAAGTACTGTTTGAGTAGTGTAAAGGATTTTTGACAATCAAGTCCCCAATTGAATGTGACATCTTTCTTGAGCAAATGAGTAAAGGGGTGGCAATTATCTGCAAGTTGTGAGATATAGAGACGGATTTCATGAATCTTTCCTTGTAGACTCCTTAGCTACTTGAGAGTGGTAGGTGGTGGCATTTCTGTGATATCTATGACCTTTACAGGATCCAATTCAATCCCTCTTTATGAGACAATGAACCCTAGGAGATTTCTTGATAAGACACCGAAGACACATTTCTTAGGGTTCAAGCAAACCTTATAGTCTCTTAGATGATAAAAGATACACATCAACACTTCAAGATGTTCTTTTCTACTCTTGGATTTTGCTAGGATATCATCATCATAATCCTCCATGATTTCACTTATCATATCATGGAAGATAACGTTCATGGCCCGCTGATAAGTAGCCCCAACATTTTTAAGCCCGAAGGGCATGACTTTGTAGCAGAATGTTCCCCAAGGGGTGATGAATGTTGTCTTATGTTGATCTTCCTTTGTAATTTGAATCTGGTTATAACCTGAAAAACCATCCATCAAGGACAACATTTCATAGCCAGCTATTGAATCAACTATCATGTCAATGTTAGGTAGGGGAAAATTATCTTTTGGACATGCTTTGTTGAGGTCACGGAAATCTAAGCAGATCCTTATTGCAATAGGTGTTTTCTATACTGGGACTATGTTAGAGATCCACTCTGAATAGTCAATAGGTTTTATGAAATCAACAGCTAACAACTTTTCTAATTCTTCTTTGACTAAGAGTGCCACTTTAGGATGCATCTTTCTTAACTTCTATTTGATTGGTTTGGCCTCTGGGTGCACAACAAGGTTGTACACAACTAACTCAAGGTCTAAACTAGGCATATCTACATATGTCCACGTGAATATATCCACATATTATTTTAAGATCTCTACAAAGGTCTTTTGTTCCTAAGATAAGAGTGAAGCTCCCAACTGGACTATTCTAGGTTGCTCCTCTGAGCCAATGTTGACGTTGATTGTTTCCTCAATAAGCATCTTAGAAGCATTTTCCATCCATGTAGGATCAGGGGGAAGAGTAAGATTGACCTCCTGTAGTAGTTCATGATCATCTTTAAATGGATAAATCACTTCATTCTGCTTGTTTATGAGTTCACCAAAGAGTTTTTCACTATGGGATTTCCATTAAGCCTTCTTGCTTGGTTTCTCAGAGGTAGGTATCCCTTTAGTTACAACCTTTTTATTCAACCGTCCACACATCTCTACTTCCTCCCCAAAATAGGCACAAGCATCTAGTTGAATCTTAAATCCTTTCTTGTGGTATCCAGTCGGAATAAAGTCCCTAAGTCCCATGAAATCTGTGAATGCCTCATCATTTTCAAAGAAATATAAAGGCACGTGAAGTTGTTGATCCCAATCTATAAGCTCATGATATATAAGGGCTATTGGATATTTATCTAAGGGGATGGATTCAGATAAGGTGAGGACTGATGAATATGAGAATAGGTTCGTGGAGGCAAGATCTTCGTAAAGGCTACATTAGGAATCTATGTCACTATCGGAATGAGGCAAAATGTCCTCACTTTCAGAAGAAGTGGCATTGTTCTCAGAAGGTAGAGCATCATGGGGCCTTATTCCAAGGCCATTTTTATCAGTTTTGAAATGAGAGATAGGGATAGGCTCTAACCATCCTTGTGTATTAACACCACATCCAAACCTGCTATAGCTCATGACAAACATCATGCGAGGACCTATGATGTAGTGAGGTGCTTGATTGCATGAAGCCATGGTGCCTTCTGGTATTCTGCTGGTAGGGTCTTCTAACATTTTCTCCTTAGACAAACGGCCACTATGGAAAAATTTCTCCAAAGGTTTAGGACATTGCTTACAAGTGCTCTTGAACTGAAAATAAAGCTTACCCCTTGTCCTGGGGGATACTAATAGGTCTGATATCAACAGAGCCTTCTCAAGAGTGAATGACCTACTTAAGCCATACTTTGCTGATGTGGCCTCCCATGAAGCAAATGGATTGACCAGCAAGGGAAAATATTGATTGAAAGGTGTGAGAGATTCTGAATCTACTCGGTTATTTATGGCCTCCATTTGTAAAGGGACAACACCATCCGCATAAGGACATTCATAAGTTGCACGAGAAAAACTATGCAAAGCCCTACAATGTGTGAAATGTTCTGGGTCACCCAAAATGGTAACCTCTTGCCCTTCATGACATAACTTAATGCACTGATGAAACGTTGATGGAATAGCTTGCATGGCATGGATCCATGGGCGTCCTAAGAGCATGTTGTATGGAAGGTCCAAGTCAAGGACATGGAATGTTGTGTCGTGACATGTTGCTCCTACCTCCATGGGGGCCACTATAGTCCCTACTGAATCTCTTTCTTCATTGTCATATACTGTGATTGTGATATTTTTAACACCTAGCTCTGTTTCTGACTGGCCTAGCTACTTTACCAACTTCAAGGTGTAAATATTTAGACCAGATCCCCCCTCTACAAGTACTCTTTTGATCTTTCGATGGGTAACCACCACTTCAAGATATAATGGAAAGTTATACTCTGGGTTATCATGTGGGATTGCAGTATGATCAAAAGTAATATGATTGTTGGTGTATAAGCATACAATCATGGCTTAAAGGTTTGTGGGATCTATTTATGTGGAAACCCCTAAATTTTGCAAAGTTTTGAACAGTATGTTTTTATGGGCATTGGAGATCTTTAGGAGATCGAGGATAGATATATTAGTAGACGTTTTTTATAATTTCTCTATCAATTTATACTGACTTTCCTCAGGGGTAGGCACAGGATCTGGTATGATTAAGTGGGCATGTCCTGTCCCAACTAAGTAGCTCTTTTCTAGGATCTGAATGGTGTTAATTTGTTTATTAGATGAGTTAATACATCCAATGAGGGAATCATAAGGACTATCATTTGTAGGGTACACATAGGCATCAGTCCTATAGTCGTTGGAAGTTTTCCCTTGATCTGTTTTATTTTTCTTTTTATTCGCATGGTCAAGAAAAGGGCCCTTGTAAATACCCATTTTTTCGTTTGAACTTTTACCGTCCTCCGGGGGAGACTCTACAACAATATTACCTTCCTCTATGAGGTTTTAGATATAATGACATAATCTCAAACATCTATCTGTTTTGTGTCCTTTGACACAGTGGAAGTCGCAATATTCATTGTCTTTGAACCAAACAAGTTTTGGAGCGTCTTCCGGGTAGGGCATTGTTGTAATTGGATATTCTACCATCTTTGCACCATCTAATTGTTTTAGGATGGTAGATAAGGATTATGTCAAAGATGTGAATGTATGTTTTGTAGGCACTTTGGGACAAGGCCCTTGTGAAAGTTTCAAGAGTGGGCCTGCCTGTACGGCTTGGACTCTCTTGGAGTCTGTAATTCCATCACCAACAACATATTTATTCTTATTGAAGAATTTAGGTTTGTCTGTGGATTTGGCTTTGTGTTTGTTTTTAATAATAGGTTTAAGCATTCCCTTGGTAATGAGAACTTTCTCAATTTGACTACCTTTCTCTTTGACTTCTTCAAAGTTTGAGCCACAATGAATTTACAAGTGAAAGGCTATTTCTGGGTTCAAGTTAGGAATGAATATACTCAATAACTATTTTTTGGGTAAGGCATAAGGAAAGCGACTAGCTAACCCATGCCATCATTGTAAAAATCCTACAAAGCCTTAAAGTGAGGTTTACGTGTTGTTTCACCTTTGACAACGACCTTATGTTGCCCAGAAGTGGATGTATATCCCACATCAAAAGGATTATTTGTGTCTAAGATGAATCTCCATTCTCCTAAGTTAGGGTCAACAACCTTTGTTTATTCTTCATGCTCGTGTGGAAGTTTAGCTCCTAACGCCAAGACTCTTGTGAGTACTTGATCTTTGTTATAATATAAGAGCTCGTCAAATCTATTTAGGTCTAACCTTTTTTTTTCTCCCAAAGAGTCCAACTCTTCTCCACTATGATAGATTAACATCTCCGTAACTTTGACTTGAAAGAAGATCAGCCCTAAATTATGACCACTGAATGGGAAAGTGTCAAAAGGATTTTCTCCCATGTGTTGCTCAATTGATTTGGCTGCCATTTTTATGTTTTAGGCATCACTAGCAGACGTCTTTATGTCGCTAGCATAACCCTTAAGTGTATGGTTTTTTGTAATCCATTTAAGGGGATGTTGGAATTGTACTGCAGTGTATCGTAGATTTAATTTTATGTAATCATTTTTATCAAGAAACATTCATATACACATCTAATGTTATGATTCACTCAATTTGTTATTGCCAAGCCTATGCCCTAAGATAATGACAAAGATGTACCAGTATATAAGTCAAGTTAGAACTGCAACAAGGTCTAAGCACTGATGTGATGTTGTCACAGTCCCTTGACAAGGTATACTTAAAACTAGTTTGAATGCCGATGAAATCCAAACCTTTTGAAAAATGGAAGTCACGAATAGATATAGCATAATAAGTTCACCGTGATACATTAACTGAGCAAGCAAGGTGTTAGCACCATGGTAACTTTATTATGATATATGTAAGGTGTTATCAACACTCTTCAAGAAGAGTAAGATGACGTCGAGAGTGAAACCAAGTAAGAAGTATAACAAGGAGTTTTTAATCATGTGAGTAGCGTAACCACACAATAAGGGGACGTATACCGTTTCCTCATAGAAATGAGAATATGATGTAAGTACCGATATTATACGTCTAAGATGTGAACAAGATTATTAACTCAAGAAGAGACAAAAGATAAACCAAATACCCAGTGGTGAAGATGATCTTGAAATCAATATGGAAGTACTTGTATCAACAATGTGAAAAGCGTACCTACACACTTTAGATGTTTAACAACCCAACCACAAACATGGATGGGCGTAAATGGACAAAAAAGTGACGAGTACTATCTTTGATAAAAACACGCGATGTATGTACCTTTCTCACCTCAAATAATGGGCGGTGAGAATGCAAGGGTACTAATCAAAATATGGACATAAGCTAAGCAACACTTAGGCAAAGCTTTGCTTCGCCTGAAGACAAGAATAAAAATAAGAGAAAGTGGGACATAGTTTAGGTCTGTGATGAAAAGAAACTCAGTTCGAACTCATAAGCCATGCCAAATATGTTCAATGAAAAGTTGTAAAAGCTATGGATTTGGGATAAAAATCTAACCCTAAAGGCTTTTGACAATCTGATCAATGGACCATGTGATAAGAAATGAGCAAGGTTCCCTTCTTTGTATACATTAATTTGAAATAAACATGCAAACTAAGGAAATGAAGTTAATCTCTATTATTTGAAAGCTTGAAATAATGAACCTAAGAGGATCTAAGCATTCATTTTATGTGTTAAGAGAAAGAGATCTCCTCATTAATGGCTTCAAGGCCAATGGATCTTCCCTTTTACTCTATGTTAATGCCATGAAATACAAGACTAAATGCTTTTAGCTCAAATGAATGAAGATGAAATACAAACACAAGCCTAAACAAATTGCTATAATTTGTGCTAGGAAGAAGAGAGAATTCTTAGGAAATGAGGGAAAGGGTATAGCCCTATTTATAGTTTTTGGTTTGGAAGAAAAGGGAGATTTGGGTGCATGTGGGACAAAGGCTAAAGTCCAAAAAGTACTTTAGCAAGTCAAAGTGTGCTTTGACTATGTTATAGGGTAATTAACCTAGGTTAGATTAATTAATCTATCTTAGAGAGTAATTATGGTTCTGGAAGGGTTTTGAAGGGCTAAATCAATCCAACGAAGTGGATTGATTTTCTGAGGACCTAATAGAAGCAAGCTAGAAGAGAATAAAAAGCTAATGTAGTTAGAATGAGACTATAACAGCCTATTTAAATGGTTTATAAGAGGAAAAACAACCAAAAAGGTGTCGTGAGAAGGGATTTAGATAGGTCTAATTAGTGGTGTGTTGTCAATTTTCAAAGGGAAGAAGCATTAGTGCACCATTAGAAATAATAGTGTATTGATCAAACTATAGGTGTCTATAGGTTGACTTCGCAGTTGGTTCCAGAGGCTAGAGTGGAAATCAACTTGGAGGAACACGAATTACAACTAATCTTGAGTCTAGTCAGAAAAGATAGAAAACCTAATGTTGCTAAGGTAACTTCAAGGTTGATCATCGAGGAGTCAGGACAGAAGTTTGTTGAGATGTCAGTTCCAGGAAAAGGGAAGAAGGAGGATGATCTCATGGTAGAAGACATAACAGTAACTAGAGTACCCATAGGTTAAGCCACCATAGAAGGATTGAAGTAGGATACACATACATTGATAGATGGTCTATTCCTTAGGCTTGACAGAGAAAAGGTAGAGAAAATTGAACTTTAGAAGCAAGTATCTCAGTTGTGCGAGATCATTGCCAAGGTTGCTAAATCTTCCACTCAGCCCATTTCATCACAGAAGCAGGTGAGTGATCATCTGATACAGGAAATGGAAGATGAAAGTAACCAGGTGAAAGCTATTGACGAATGGAAAAGTATGATTATTCGTCAAGCTTTTGTACAACTCGAAGAGGTATCAGCCTGCTTGAAGGTTATGAAAGATGCAATAGATCAGCTGAAGCAACTGGTGACAAGCACGGTAGATATGAACACAGTTGTTGAGAGTAACTTGAGTACTTTGGCCAAAATCAATAAGCTACTAAGAGAAGTTTTGATTTCGGAACAGATTATGCCTGACAGATCAGTTGAGAAGGGGAAGCAGCTAGAGTTTGTAATATCTTTCCATTTGGAGATCTGTAGAATTATGCTAAAGAGGATGCAGGCACTTGAGAGTATGGCATCATCTTTACCAGACAATATCATTGCTTTCACTCATGAGGAAGTGGTCGGAAATGTTACTTCATACACACGGATCATTCCTAGCAAAGTTCCTAATTCCCTAGAAGGGTCTCTTTTGATGGTGCAAGGGAGAATTGATGGAGCCATTAATCCTTTCACGATGAATTCTATCAGCAAACTGGTGGCACTGTAGTCAGATATTAAGTTCAGGCCTAGCTTGGAGGAGGTAGAAGCATGTAACAGGGTGTTGAATAAAGGATTACTGTAGTTCAGGATAAAGAAGGAAGCTATGGCTAAGATAGATGGGAAGATACTGAATTACATGTTCGACAAGTAAATTCAATATCAGAACAAAAATAAGATATAGATGTTATAGCTGGCGTGTCTTTCTCCTTCTACTTTTTCTTCTTCTATTTTCCATGTTCCCAGATGAAATTGTAAAACTTTAAAGTTATTGGTTTTGAAACCATTAGTTTAAGTTATGTGGAACAATTTTATTAGTTAAGTGACTGTTGTGTTACTTGAAGATAAATTATAGGAGGATGATTACCAGATGTTATCTTTACCTTTTGTTTATGTTTCAGTTCAGTTGATTTTCCCATTTTTACTTTTCCTTCTACATTCTATAAGTAGAGGAAGAACCTTCGGGTTAATAATTAGAATTTGTAAGTAGAATTATTGTGTTCCAGAATTTGTGCTAGAACCCCTGAGAGACACTTGAAGCAAAGGAATATAAAGGAGCATATTTCTGGAGAACTTTGTGTCACGGTGCATTTTGTTTCTAGCTTTCTATCTTAGATCTTCTAATAAACTTTGTGTTATTTTAGATCTAGATCTAGAGTTACCTTTGCTTATAATTATGTGTGTTGATATCTATTGGTTTCTTCTATGTACATGCAATCAACTCTTTTATCTATTGATTGGGTTGCACATCTTCCCTATTTCTTCCCTGTGTGTTATTATTTCCTTCTTCTATAAATATTTCCTTTCTTAAATAGATTTTTACTTGTTGCAGAGCTATATAGCTATGGTTCATGAGCTGAATAGTTAAAGTAAAACCCCCATATAGATACTAGCATATTTTTATTGACAAATCTGACACGGGAGCATCACCGGTAAATGAGGGAGATTTATCTCATGACTGCGTAGGTTTTCAACTATGTAGAAAATATAGCCAATAGTTTTTGGTGACTCCGTTGGGGAACAACTATCTTTGCAGATCAAAGCTTATCTCTTGAATATTAGAGTGTTTTCTGTACAAATCTCAACCCGGCTGAACATCCATTCACCCGATCTGTGAAGGTGCAAGGAAGGACTGATCATTTCTTTATACTATAGGAGAAATTAAATTTCAATCATCCTCCTCAAGTTAGAAGCCATAGATCTATTATCTCACCAAGAAGGAGAGTGCACACTCATCCAGATCCAGATCATTTTCAGCATAATCCAGTGGCTAGAATTATTCATTAAGTCTACACAAGGAGAAGACGTGCCCCACTCATCATATAGAACTAGAATCAAAATTAAAAACAAATAGTACCTGTCCCATGGGGAGCAGCTTTTGGGCCATTGAACTTGACTCCACCTATGCATGATCTACCAAAAGGATCCAGAAAGAATTTTTCAAAATTCTTCAGATATGGAAAGGAAAACCTGGATGATCATTTGGCAGCCTTCTTCATATCTTGTGGTGTGCTTGCAGTGGACCATGAAGATTTCTCAGTCAGAATCTTCATTAAGACTCTACACGACTTGGCTGGTGAATGGTTCTATCAGCTAGCTCCTAGTACCATAGCCAACTGGGTGACTATGCATGAGCAATTTATGAAAAGATTCAAGCCTACAGAGGATGCTAGCACGTTGATCACTCAACTGATGCAGTTGAAGAAAGAGCCAAGTGAGAACATGTGAGACTTTATTGCAAGATTCTAGAGGATTTTATATAAAATCCCCACTTCTGCCACATTAAGTGATGAAAATCAAAAGACATTTTTTATAAATTCTCTATTTCCCGAAGTTGGATATCAGCTGAGAAGGGCAAGACCTATGAATCTACTTGAAGCATAGAATGTTACTGTGGAAGTTGAAGATGACTTGATGATGGCTGGAAAACTCAAACAACCATCTCACAAAGGTGATGGAGCTTCTTCAAGTACTTCAGATCCTTTACTACAAATATTGGCTAATGACATGATGCAAATCAAGAAGCATATCTCTCAAGCAGGAGATGCAACCCCTTCAAGAATAGCTCCTACTCGGACCTTTAATGGTCAAAATCAAAATAGAAATAGACTTACTGCTGCACCACAGCTGTTGGCAATTGAAGCTGCTCCATGGAATAACTTGGAAACTAATGAAGAAGATCTAGGCATTGGCAAATAATTTAATGATGAAGAATTTGTAGATCCCGATGTCGACTCCAATATTGGTTACCTGGACTACGAATCTGAAAATGACTATAATGGATCTTTTGAAGATTCTGATGGTCACACATTTGCGGTGTTCACAAGGTCCCAGACATGCCAAAATTCTAAAGCATCCACAAGTGACCAAAGAAGAGAAAGAGAAGATCTTGGGCTAGATGCTACCATCTTGAAAAGAGGAATCCCTCTTCCTTCTTCACTAGCACCCAAAGATAAATATGTAAATTCTTTCAATTCGTAGCAGAGGGCCAACACACACCTGGCAGAAGAAAGTCAAGCTTTTTACATCATCGATCACATTAAGAAGAGTAAGGTCCAAATGTCAAAAGCTGAGTATTTGAGGGCATTTCCTGATCAGTTAAATAGACTGGTCAAGTATGTGCAAAGTAATGGTCCTAACCCTCCAACAAATAATACTTCACGAGGTATCTTGTCAAGTCCAAAGATTATTCCTCCTTCAAATAATGCGGCTACAAGTTCTTCTCCCTCTAATTATTCTCCTGCTACATCAGAAAGGATTGAGCCATTTAATGTATCATTGCTTATCAACAAGTACAAATTGAGCAATTACATTTTGGAATTTGGAGCTTCTGACAACGTCATGCCTACCAAAGTTGCTGATGCCTTGGGCCTCACATTGACAAAAAACCATCGGATGATGTTATTCAATGGAAAGGAAAGTTCCTCTTGTTGGGGAAAATCAAAGATGCATAGGTGGTACTGGCTTCTTTCCCAGAAAAAATATTAAAGATGAATATCCTTGTAGTAGACATCCCAATGTCTTATGGCATGATGTTGAGTAGAAATTTCTATAAAGAGCTAGGCAAAGAATTCAAGATGGATTGGTCTTGTGCGCACATACTAATCAAAGGAGTTAATCATAAGTTAGAACCTAAGAAGAAATCTAAGTACATAGTATCGAAGTCTGAAGATCCTAGATCTCAGATCTTGTTTCAAGAATCTGATCACGGAGTCTATTATCTAGAAATGGATAAAGAAGAAATTCAACATGTGATTCAAGAACCACATCAACTTGACAACAAGGTTTGGTCTCTGTAATTTGATGGCAGCTATTATTCATTTAGATCCGGTGCAAGCGATGTTCTTATCTCTCCTGAGGGAAAATTGCATGCACATTCCTTCAAATTGATGTTCAAAAATACTAACACAGTAGAGTATGAAGCTCTGTTGATAGGTATGGAGTAGGTAAGAATAATGGGAATCAAGCTCTTACATGCAAAGGGAGATGTTGAGCTGATTGTTAAGCAGATAAGAGGTCTCTATCAGGTAAAAAAGGACAAAATTTGGCATTATATAGATCGAGTCTACTCTACTATCCTAGATTTTTCAACTTTCTCGGCATCTTACATTCCAAGAAAATAAAATTCAAGAGCTAATTCACTTGCAGTGACTGTATCTTTGTTAAATCTAGATCAGCCTCCCACATTTTTTAGACAAGGGGATTGCAAAGTTGAGATGGTTTTCTGCCCAAAAGTTCTTGACAAAGTCCAGCAATGGCAAGTTTTTAATGATGACAAGTAGATTGCAGCATTTCTCCAACAAAAGGACAACTTCGAATAGATCTACTATGAGGGAAGAAATTCACCTCCTAGAAAAACTATTGTGCGAGAAATGGATGCAGATGTCTCATGAAGTCAAGAGATTATCCAACTAAAGGGAAATAAAATTCCTAAAGGCTTGGTATCTCTTGAGGAAATTTTTGACAAACATGATTAGATGCTTAGAAAGAATGAAGAATGTGGGAAAGGTTCTTCCTCTGATACACAGTTACTAAATTTGGGAGCCAACAATGACCCCAAATTAGTAAATTTGGGTAAGTGTTGTTCAGAGGTAGAAAGGGAAGATTTTACAAAGCTTCTTAAGAAATACATGGATGTTTTTGCCTGGTCTTACTAGGATCTAAAAACATATCAGCCTACATAAGTTCAACATTACATCCCATTAAAACCATAACAAAAGCCTTTCAAGCAGAAGTTGCGGTGGCATAACCCTACTATTTCTGGAACTATCTTTGCAGAAATCTAGAAGATGTTAGATGCAAAGATAATTTACCCCATACATCACTTTGAATGGTTAGCCAACATAGTTCCTGTGAGAAAGAAGAGTGGCAAGATTAGGTTGTGTGCAGCTTTCACAACCTTAATCAAGTCTCATTAAAAGATAACTACCCCATCCCCATCATGGATCACACTCTGTAGGTGGTCACTAGATTTGAGATGCTTTCCATGCTTGATAGTTTCTCAAGCTACAATCAAGTCAAGGTGGCTGAAGAAGATCAATTTAAAATGGCATTCATTACACCTTGGGGGAACCTTTGCTTATTAGAAAAATGTCGTTCAATTTGACTCAATGCTAAAGCTATGTTTCAAAGAGCCATGGATTTAGCTTTTTGCTCATCTCAAGGATATAAGCATAGTGGTGTACCTTGAAGATCTGACAGTCTTTTCCAAGAATAAAAGCACACACATTTCAAAACTAGAAGAGGTTTTCATACAATGCCGCAAACATGGTATTTCTTTAAACCCTAAGAAATCTATCTTTTCTGTAACAGAAGGAAAGCTACTAGGGCATATTATCTCCAAATAAGGAACCAAGATAGATCCAGAACTTTTCAAATCCATTCAGACTTTACCATTGCCAACATCCAAAAAAGGAGTTCACTCTTTCTTTGGTAAAGTTAATTTTCTCAGGAGATTCATCCTTGAATTTTTTGAGATAATCCGTCATATCTCAAATATGATGAAGAAGACACAAGATTTCAAATGGAGCAGGGAATGGAAGGAATATTTTGAGAAGATTAAGGAGGCCCTATCAAAAGCCCCAGTATTGGTTTCACCTAACTTTAGTAAAGAATTTATTATTTATTATTATCCCTCCGAACACACCATGTCAACAATCTTGATGCAAAGGAATCATGAGGATGTAGAAGCTCCGATTTCTTTCATGAGCATGCTTCTCAAAGATTATGAGTTGAAATATACTCTGATGGAAAATCATGCATATGCAATAGTAAAGGCATGTAAAGCATACAAGTACTATATTTTTTTCCCTCACACACTATGGTCTTGGTTCCAGATACTGCAGTGAAATTTATCCTCACCCAACAAGAGTTAGGGTTGCTAAGAGGCACATGGGTGACGAAATTTCAAGAATATGACCCTGATATCAAACCTAAAAAATTTGGTTTGAGGAAGAGGTCTATGTGAATTAATGACGGAGATGAAATCAATAGTGCCAGAGTTAGATCAAGAAGAGATGGATGAAGATTTTCCTATGGTAATTTTTATAGATCTGGTGGAGGAGTGGTACAGTAAAAAATGCCTTATTTTTGACTTATGGAGAATGTCTGGATCAAATTTCTTGAAAAGATAAATGTACTATTAAACTGAAGTCCAAATACTTTGTTCTATGGGATAATGGTTTATATAAAAGAGGGATCGATGGCATATTTCTCTGATGTGCGGATAAAGCTCAGCAAGATCAGATCTTACAAAAAATTTCATGACATGGCTTGCGGTGGTCATTTCTCATCCCAAATCACTACTCATAAGATCTTTAGAGCAAGGTATTACTAGCCCACACTTTTTCAAGATACTGTAGAGTGGGTATATAAGTGCCAAGCATGCCAACACTTTGTTAGGCATGTAAAATTGCCCACATTACCTTTAAAACCAATTGTAATTGAAGAACCCTTCTAGAAATGGGGGATGGATTTTATTGGTATGCTCAACTTGGCTTCTAGTTTTGGCCATCACTATATTCTAACAACTACTGATTATTTCAGTAAGTGGGTAGAATCCATTCCTGTGAAGAATGCCACTTCTGCCGAGGTGTGCAGTTTTATAAAAGAAAAATATTGTTGTTAGGTTTGGCATACCCAACCAAATAGTGGTAGACAATGCTCCAAATATGTCTTCTGAGGAACTGGTTTGATTTCTGCTATACTCATGGGATCTAGGGTACATTCCTCTAATTACTATCCATAAGGGAATGGCTAAGCTGAATCAAGTAACAAAAATTTGGTGACTATCGTGCGAAAGCTAGTAATGGAGAATCAAAGGAACTTGGCATAAGAATTCATTTGATGCATTATGGGTCGATAGAATTACACCAAAGAGGGCTATAGGCATGTCCCATCTTCAGCTATTGTATGGAAGAGACACAGAGTTGCCTCTTACCTTGGAACTATCTGCCCTACAACTTTCTAAAGCTTTGGAGGATTCTACATTCACTGATGTTGTTGATAAAAGGATAATATACTTGAATGAATTGTGGGAGGTATAGACTCAAGTTGCAGATAGATTGACAGAGCATCAAAGGAAGGTTAAATTCATCTTCGACAAAAAGTCCAGGGAAAGAAAGTTTTGAAGTCAACGACCGGGTCCTGTTATGGGACAAAAGAAGAGAAATAAAAGGCATGCATGGGAAATTCGATTCACTATGGAAAGGGCCTTTTGTGATTAAAAAGATCACCAGAGCAGATAGCTTCATTCTTTCTCATTAGGATGGAGTTGAATTGTCGTTTCCTTTCAATGGGAAACACTTGAGCTATTCCAGACATGAAAAGCAGGGGTAAAACCTATATGTATATAAATAAAACTTTGTTTTGTTTTTCCTTGTTTGGTTTTTTGTGTTGTGTTGTTTTTTATTTGCCTGACCCCATACCCAAAAGACAAGATACGAAACTAGAGATTTTTGGGATCTCATATTTTCCCTTGTCATTTTGACAGAAGAAAATATGTCCATAGACGGAGCTGATTGGTGTCCCTAGATTTCACCCTGAAATCTAGGACTACCCTATTTTTTTAAAAAATTGTACTTTTAAAATAATGGGTCATTTTGTGTTTTTATTGCCATAAATTTCCTATATTGTGTCAAGATATTCCCAAGGAGCCATTTTCGCCAAATACCCAGATGCCCAAAATTGGTATATTTTGTCGCTGGGGTTTACCTGCGGGAAATTTGTATTTAATTATTTTGAGCCCTGTTTGAGGAAAATTGTGCTATGGTTTAACCCTATTGTAATCGTACGTGTCAATCTTCCCATATACCAGTAGGGTTTTAACCAGGAATGCATTTTGGGCTTTATTTGTAACTTTTGGGAATGTTTTGTGTTTTTTTGTGTTTTCCCATTTCATTTTCTATGAAATTTATCTAGATCAATTCCTTTGCCAGTTTGGCCTAATTCTTAGCCTGGAGTATCTTGAGATCACCTATGCATGTTGTGCCAAAATGAGTTTTCCATCAGAGGTCTGGTTCTCTTAGAAAAGATGAAGTCGTGCACCAAAAAGCTTATTTTGGGTAGGTCGTATTTTTGGAAAAAGAGGGTTTGAAGTGAATCATGGGAATTTTGGAAGCTGCGGGTAGGTGGGAATTTTGTACCTGCCTAGCAGTGTAATTTTTCCAATGGAAGGAAACACCACTTAAGTCACAATGGGAAAATTAGAGGCAGCAAGCAAGCGGGAATTTCTTACCTGCCTTGCAAGGTAAAAATTTCCATTGTGAAATAAAAGAAAAATCACTTGAGGCATTGATGGGATTTTATTACCCACCTTGTAGGGTAAATAATCCCACTATGAAAGTCAAACAACTTAAGTGAATCATGGGATTTTTGGAGCTGCCTTGCAAGGTAAATAATTTTATTGTCAATTGAATTTTAAAAATAGAAATCCCTCATACCAAAAGGTGTGACTCCTTTAGGGAAAGAAAGGCAACCTTAAATGCAATAAATTAATTATATTCTTCTCCAATTTTGGTGCCCAGGTTTGTGGAAAAGTCAACAAAGGGAAAGTGGATAAAGGAAGTTGGAATTAGACATTCTAAAATTAAATAAATATTATTTATTTAATGCAGCCCCTTCATGTCAAAAAGTGTGCCCCATTTGGGAGAGAAAATAATACTTTTTAAAGTATTAATTGATTTAATTAATTCCTATTTTCATTGGCTAAGGTCAAAGCATACTGTGAGGCTTGAGTTAACTAGAAGCAGAAGTCTAAAATTAAATAAATTTAATTTATTTAATGGCAGCCATGAGCATGCACAAAATAGGCACCCCATTTGAAGAGTAAAGCTTATTAAATAATTAATTAATTGCCAGGAATAGGAAAGACATTAATTAATTATAGAATTATGAGGATTATATAAGCAGGGTCTGCCATAAGGGAGAATTAATTAATTCAAAAGCAGAGAAGTGCAGCCCAGACAAAAAGTGCACCCCATTTGGAGAGGAATTTTGCTCAGAAAAGGTTTAATTAATGTTGGAAGCTTCCAATTTTGGCGCATAGGTTGAAGGAGGTTGATTTGTGTCTAGATAATTTTCTACATAAGTGATATAGGTTCTCATGTGAAGTTGGTAAAATTCATGTTTTCTTTTCATGAAAATAAAACATCAAATTTTGGGGCACCAGGCTTGATATATGCAGATTTTTATGATTAAAATCCACTGTTCATTTTTCAGTTGCCATCTTTGTTTGAATTAATTACAGGAATTCATTATAGGTGCTTTTATAAGAGAAAGGGAGATTAAATCAATGTCCAATACATTGAACATATCCTTTGAATCTAAAGAATTATTCAGATTTGCGCTGGTTGTGAAGAATTCCTATCGAATAAAGAGAAAAAGAATTGTTCAGAAAAAGATAGATACAACCATGGAAAAGAGGGATGAAAAAGAGAGCACAATGGATTCATGCATCACTTCTAAATTTACAGACATTGGAGACACAAATCTAGGTCTGGAACCTCTTTCCAAATTGATTGAAAGATCCAGAGAAGGAAAGACTTCCCTCATGCGTGCAGTCAAAAGTAGTGGAATTATTTGAGTTGCAGTGTTTCCATACACAACCCAGTTGCCAAAGTTCATTATGGAGTGTGCTAGGTCTTACCATTCATCATCTAGATCAGTTCGAGATGCTACGGGGAAAACAATAATTTGGTTGGATGCATAGTTCATCAATTATTGTTTAAAGATTCTAGCATGAAAGGTGGTGACTTCTATTAGCATACAGGATGCCGGTAGTAGGTGGGAGAAGCATAGAGTTGACTGCGTGAACATAATGAACAACAGGTATAGGAAGAAGCTCAGATCTCCTTCCAAGTTCCCAAGAACTCTATTGTGGTCCAATCTAGTACAAGAGGTGGATGATATTGCCAAATTGTTATGCAGGATAAATGGTGAAGAAAATGCTCACACCTTCCACAAATGGATGTATGTTTTCATCAGGACCATTGAAATCAACAAGGCTGATTTAATAATCAATTGGTTGGAAATCATTAGCAACAACATTGGTGAGAAAATATGGAATGTGAGGCATGCTTTCAGCTTTGAAATTAATTTCTATTTAGTATACATAGCAGCTTCACAAGGCATCTTCTCCGAGCTGGATAAAATGTGGTGTTCTTTCTAAGGACCCTATTTTCGAATGCTACCCACATCTTACTGTACCTGCATGTAAGAAATATTTCAAAGTGGTCAACAATGGATTCTTCTACAAATTCATTTGCAGGCTTAGAAGTCTCTTCATTCAGTTTGTGGATTTCACATACCTCAGGGTCACCGGGCTGTTCTGGAGAACTAGTTAAGTTGCCCAGATATCTGAATGATATATTGGTCACTATGGAGCTGAGAAGACAACTTGTAGAGATGCACAACCTTCATTTGAAATGACACAAGTCTGCGGGGCTTCTTCCCGATCACTGTGGGCCATTATAGCTGCCAGAGCATTCATAAAGCTCGAGGAATGGAAGCGGAAATGTTCTCAGAGTATGAGCAAGATTTATTCCTAGTATGGCTTAACTTCGATCCATTTGAAGTATCCAGGAAGATGATCTCCTAGGAGTATGCACATATTCCTTCATTATAAGATTTCTAGATTAAGTGTAAAAATGAGTACGATGTTAGAAAGAAAGATTTCAGCAGGCTATCAACATGGCAAGTGTTGGAATTTGGATTAGCACGGATACCTGCGGATCTTAAAGATGATGGGCCTGTGTTACTCGATAGATACCATTAAATGGGAGGAGATAGAAATGTACTTTAGGAGAAATTATTTTTCTACCATACGATTGAGGAAATTTCTGTCGTTGTTCTGGTGAAAACTTCAAACTGGTTGCTGACGAAGGGATATTACCTTGATGAAGCATTGATGAATCAAATCACGGGAAACTCCGGCATAGGATATTCCCTCAAGAGGAAGCATGGAGGAGAAATCATCAAAAGTCCTGAGAAGATTAAAGTACACGAAAGGTCTCAATCAAAGGAGAAGATCACTTTCATGGATATGATGTTAGTTCTGACTTCTCCAGCATCCAGTACTTCACTGACTGTTGCACCTCAGCAGGACACTGCCATTCCTCAGTTGAATCTGGAAACATTCATCTTCTCTCCTCAACCACTCCATTCAGTGCATACTCCTGAAGAAATGTTGAAGTTACAAATGACATAGTTTGAAAGAGCTTTGTCTTTGGATGATTCAGAGAATGACAGCCACACCATTGTAGTGGTTTCGGATGGAGAGGAATCAAAGCACAAGATAGTAGTATACTCAGAAAATTTTCATTCTATAAGAAGTAATTTCTCAAAATGGTTGACTTCACAGTTGGTTCCAGAGGATAGAGTGGAAATCAACTTGGAGGAACATGACTTACAGCTGCTCCTGAGCCTAGGTGGAAAAGATAGAAAACCTAAAGTTGCTAAGGTAACTTCAAGGTTGATCATCGAGGAGTCAGGACAGAAGTTTGCTGAGATGTAAGTTTTTGACAGAAGGGAAGAAGGAGCATGAGCTCATGGTAGAAGACATAACACTAACCACAGTACCCATAGGTCAAGCCACCATAAAAGGATTGAAGCAAGATACATAGACATTGATAGATGCTCTATTCCTTAGGCTTGACAGAGAAAAGGTAGAGAAAATTGAACTTCAGAAGTAAGTATCTGAGTTGTACGAGAGCATTTCCAAGGTTGCTAAATATTCCACTCAGCTCATTTTAGCATAGAAGCAAGTGATTGATCATCTAATATAGGAAATGGAAGATGTAACAACCAGTTGAAAACTATCGATGAATTGAAAAGTTTGATTATTTGTCAAGCTTCTGTATAACTCGAAAAGGTGCCAACCCACCTGAAGCTTATGAAAGATGTAACAGATCAGCTGAAGCAACTGGTGACAAGCATGGTATATATGACCACAGATGCTGAGAGTAACCTGAGTACTTTGGCCAAAATCAATAAGCTACTGAGAGAATTTTCGATTGTGGAATAGATTGTGCCTGACGGATCAGTTGAGAAGGGGAAGCAACTAGAGTTTGTAGTATCTTTCCATTTAGAGATCTGCAGAATTATGCTAAAGAGGATGCAGGGCACTTGAGAGTAATGACATCATCTTTACCAGAAAATATCATTGATTTCACTCATGAGGAAGTGGTCAGAAATTTTACTTCATACACACGGATCATTCCTAGCAGAGTTCCTAATTCCCTAGAAGGGTCTCTTTTGATTGTGCAAGGGAGAATTGATGGAGCCATTAAGCCTTTCACGATGAATTCTATCAGCAAACTGGTGGCATTGCAGTCAGATATTGAGAAGTTCAGGCCTAGCTTGGAGGAGGTAGAAGCATGTATCAGGGTGTTGAACAAAGGATTACTGTAGTTTAGGATAGAGAAGGAAGCTATGGCTAAGATAGATGGGAAGATACTGAATTACATGTTCAAAAAGTAAATTCCAGTATCAGAACAAAAAGAAGATATAGATGTTACAGCTGGCGTGTCTTTCTCCTTCTACTTTTTCTTCTTCTATTTTCCATGTTCCCGAATGAAATTGTAAAACTTTAAAGTTATTGGTTTTTGAGACCATTAGTTTAAGTTATGTGGAACAATTCTATTAGTTAAGTGATAGTTGTGTTACTTGAAGGGGAATTAGAGGATGATGATTGCCAGATGTTATCTTTACCTTTGTTTATGTTTTAGTTCAGTTGAGTTTCCCATTTGTACTTTCCCTTCTACGTTCTCTAAGTAGAGGAAGAACCTTCGGGTTAATAATCAAAATTTGTAAGCACCATTCTTGTGTTCCAGACTTTGTGTTGGAACCCCTGTGAGCCACTTGAAGTAAAGGAATATAAAAGATCAGATCTCTGGAGAACTTTGTGTCACGGTGCATTTTGTTTCTATCTTTCTATCTTAGATCTTCTAATAAACTTTGTGTTATTTTAGATCTAGATCTGGAGTTTCCTTTGCTTATAATTATGTGTGTTGATATCTATTGGTTTCTTCTATGTGCATGCAATCAAATCTGTTATCTATTGATTGGGTTTGCACATCTTCCCTATTTCTTCCCTGTGTGTTATTATTTCCTTCTTCTATAAATATTTCCTTTCTTAAACAACTGCTTACTTTTTGTAGAGCTATACAACTATGGTTCATGAGATGAATAGTTAAAGTAAACCCCCATATAGATAATAACATATTTTTATTGACAAATCTGACACAAGAGCCTTGCCAGTAAATGAGGGAGATTTATCTCATGACTGCAAATGTAGCCAACAAGGTATTTATCCCTAATTGGGTTCCTAATGAAGGATTTGAGTTTTCACATGTTATTTCTAACCTTAGGAGGTATATGAATGAGGTTATTATAATGTATTAATTTTTATTTTAGTGATCTATGGTCTATTATAGATGACCTAGATGTAATGTATAAACATGAGTCATGTATATAAGCATGTTATTATGACTTATTGTGTTGTTGTGTGAGTAAGAGGGAAGTTTCAAGAGGTGAAGAAGGTATTTGTGACCATCAAGAGAGGGAAGAGAAGATTTTATGAAGGGATAACAAGTGGTGAGCATATGGTGTTTAAGATCATATGACCTAATCAACTTGGTGAAGAAGTGCTTAGGAAAGGAAGCCTAGAAGGTAGTTTTGAGGAAGATAATAGAAATGAGAGCTAAATAAGTTTCATCATCACTTGTTGGTGCAATATTTCATTGGTGAATAAAAATTTTATGTGGTTTAGTTTGTGCTGAGTCATTTAGGGGGTTGGTGCCTCCATGTAGGGTTGGTGCTCTACTAAATCTAGGGATTGGTGCTCCTTGTAGGCTTAGTGCTTAAATAAATTTGATTCATTTCTATGATAAAATTTTGTTTTATTAGGATATCTTCCCTATAAGGGTTTCTCACTTAAATATGGTGTTCATGTGTTCGTATGTCTCATTTCCATGTATGGATTTTGTAATGTTTTAATGATTCATGTTAAGTTGGTATGTATGATTGTGTTGAATGGAATGATTAATGAATTATAAGTGATAATTGAAAGAAGGTTTTAATGGTACACTGATTCACCCCCCCACTCAGCGGTTATGCTTCCAACAATTAGTATTAGAGTTAGACCTCTTAAGCAAGCCTATCAAGGTTGAGGTGAGCCTTGAAGCAAAAAATGAGAAAATTAGAGAGAGATCACGAGAAGTCATCAAAAGTTAGTGATACCAGTGCTTATGATGAAAAATGGAAATGGAGAAGCTAAGGTAGAACTACAAGTAGAATTGTCTCTTCAAAGAAGAAAGAATCTCATACTAAAGTCAATAATGTTAGGAAATAAAGGATAAAATATGCAGAATAATCCCTCACAGAATCCTAACAATAGAAACTAATATGTATAAAATATTATAGATCTCAAATAAAAGTACAGAATAAAATAACACAACACAAAGAGATAGTATTTAATGTGGTTCACCCAATTTGGGCTACGTCCACCAAGAATCACTTTCTCATATTTTATTACAAGCCACCGCTCTCTCAATACAATACCCAGATTTCTTTGGAGCTATGCTCAACAAACTCTATAGAATTCACACCCGAATTCAAAACACATCTGCAATGTTACCTTAACCCTACCATATGCACAAAACCACATAAGTAGATAATTGCTTAAGCAGTTTTACAAAACTATGGGTATCAAAACCATGGGCCAAAATCATCCCATAAACCTATGGGTAAAAAATCCCTCCCAAATGAGAAAAGAACATTTCCCGGTATATTGGGCATGTTTTTAAGGCCAATTTTTTTTTCTCAGGGGGTTACCGCCCCTGGACCCCCGCGAGACAACTGTGGAAAGTGTACAGTACTCTTAGTGTATAATATTCAACACTTTCTCACATGAAAATAGGTTCTACAACCTAAAAAATAATAAAATACTATGAGAAATAAGTCAGTTGATTTAATAAAATCTAAATATTTTACTAAAATTTGAATATTTTACTAAAATCTAATTTCAGAAATAGCTACAATGATGTACAATAAGATACAAATGCTACGTAATTTTATAGATGTAACTATGAAAACAAATGAGAGAGGCAGGGCAGTAATCTTGATTTCTCTTATCCTGAAATGTTTCCCAACTGAAAGGACTGATGAAAATGTTGTGCAAAGTGTTGGGAATATTCGATTAAAATTTTGTAACTTATAGAATGATCGAGACATGAGCGTTTGGGTAGGGGCAGGGGGTGCTTTGTGCGTTAGATACCTCCCCTAGGTTCTAGAGTCTGCAAAAAGGCTTAGAACCTGATTTCTTCAGTGTTGTTAGGGTTTCACATTTATTTATCGATGGTCGCATGTATGTCGCACTTAGATCTCTGAGGTGCCTATAAAGCTATAACACAAATAATCTCCTACAAAACCCTTAAACTACATCAAATCCTAAAAAATAAAGATACAAAATGCTGAGTTGGACTATCCTTGGATGTCAACGAAGTGAACTTACGACTGAACCTTGCACTACATCTCATAATCCATGTAGTTTTTATGTGCTTTTTTGTGTAATGTTGCTCCTAGATTTCTCTCATGCCGATGACGCCAATATAGTGGGTGATATCTAGATAGAATGCAAATGTGTGGGATGGAATTTAGAAAACTTCCCCTTCATATACAGTGTATGAAAAATAATAATCCCAAAATGTAGTCCCTTTGATAGTATGTAGATAGATAGCCCCTTGATAAAATTTCCTTCCATTACAATGGTAATGTATGTTTTGTTTATAAAGGGATCTCTTGCTTGAATTTTGACACTAGTAACACAACATGCCAACTAGGACCTCGAGATAGGAGTAAGAATATTGAAAAGGTCGACCAAAAAATGTCAAAAATGTGAACAAAAACAAAGAGGACAGGAGCTCCTGGATGCTAGTGTCCTAAGGCAACTGAAGACAAATGTGAGAACTGGGGTGTCGAAGTGACAAAAGTGAGATATAAAAAATAATATAAACAATCAAACAAAGTGGATGGACTAGGAAGTGTGTCACTAGTGAATACTTCTCTTACTCAAGATCCATACATAAAACAACATGCTTTCCGGTATAGTAAAATAGTAGTAAGTGCATGATTTTATGTCTAAAATTTCCCCCCTTTATGATATTTGAATGAAATTCAAGTAATGTAAAGGAAGTGAGGAACGTACATATGAGAAGTGCAGAGAAGCCATGTTACAGAAGTACGCATAAAATGAGAGTGTATATCATTGTGAACCATGGATCAGTGGGTCTATCCATGTGATGCAAATAGAGATTGTGAACCACTGTAAGGAGCACTTGGAGAAAATGATTATTTGATTTAAAGTGATTTGGATATTTTCAAACTTGTTGATGGAGATTAGAGGGGGTAGGGAGTGATCAGTTCCCAACCCAACTTTGTATGTGTGAAAAACTTAGGATTTTTGAATTCCTCCACTACATGAACGGTGCTAATGAGAGAGGTATATTTTTACCCTTGAACTATGACTACACCCTCAAAAGGTCTAGCTGTTGCAGATGGACAAAGACCAAATTTTATTTATTTCAATCCATTACGATCCAAAAAAAAAACCAATGTAGGAGAAGTATAGGAATGGAAATGATGTCTCATTTCCCCCACTATAAGGGGATCATCATGATTTATATAATGCTATATGGATTCCATGTTAGTTCATCTAGAAGTGATAAAGTAACTTACGATGTTAGGTCATCTGGGAAAGTAGTGATGTAACTCCCAAGTTAGGTCGTCTGGGATAAGTAGTAACATACGATGTGTTGTGTGGATTGATTAATTTGATTAGAGTAGTAGAAAATTTTGTTGAGATCAAATGTGTTAGATAGATTACTCATGGATAGTTTTTTCACTTGTTGCCCCTAAATTGGGTCATTGGGGGGAGTTGTTATAAATTGGTATGAAATGTCACATAATATATGAGAATTTTTTTGATAATAAAAAATTAGAAATGTGAAATGATCATGTAGTAGTGTGAGGGGAATTATAAAGTGGTCCCAATTGTATGCTCCCCTTTTAGAAAAAGAGGGAGTGATAGTAAGAAATGAAAACTGAGCCAAAAGTAGATTAGAAATGATGTAAGAGTGAGAAGAATGAAGAATAATAAGTGTCGTAAAACTATGTGTATATCAAGTGGAAAATATGTCGTATTAGAATATAACATTGTGGAATGTGTATCATACGATAGTATGAGAAATTTTTAACTAAATGGCATAGACAAGGAATAAAACAGAGTAGTGCAACTCAAGATATGAGTGAAAATGCATGACATGTATTAATAAGAAGAATGTGCACAATAGTAACTATAACCAAGTGAGAAATAGAAACTTGCTATAAATAGTAATACCAAAAGGTTAATAGTCACTTCATTTAAACCTTAAGTGAGTGTGATTTTTGAGATCTGAGCTTATGACGATGGTGTAAATTAGAGCATTGAGATTGAGCCAATTTGAAATGGTGTCAGCGGATGTGGTGTCACACATGACAATTGAGTTGGTAAGTATGATTATTTTTGAAACATTTGTAGAAATGAGACCGTTTTTTGTGAATTTTGTGAAATTTCATTTTTTAAATTTTTAGGTATTCTTAACTAGGAAAGAGTGGTCAGGGAGCTAACATCCTTCAGGACATCAACACCCGAATTAAGGCACTGGTGACCTCCACCTCTAGGTTACATTCAACAAGTAAATTTTATCTCTCTGGTTGCTTATTTCTAAGGAGGCTCAAATTGTTTGACCCAAGCCAGTGTCTACTTTAGATACCAACTTTCTACCTTACCCAGATCTACTCCCTAGTACCTCTGGCCAACTTTCTACCCATTTATACGGGGTTCATAATGTTGACTAAACCCTCATATCAGTATCTCTGAGTTGTGTAGAGGGATAATCCATACGAGATACCTATCTGGACATCCCCATCACTCTCTATGCACATCAAAGAGAGTTCCCAGTTCTTATTTTTTGACACATAGTGGGATTTACCAGACCGTTTCGGCCTATCAACACTAGTCACCCAACCGATTGTCAGATCTACTCCCCTAACTATGCATCAATCACCTAACGAACGTCAGTTTCTGAGACTAAAAATTTCTGTCTATACACTTAAAAAGTTCATGGTTTCCTACTAAAAAAACCTAGAACCAGTTCCCAGTCTTACGCAGGACTGTATACCGCATAACTTGCGACTACAGATTTGTAGACCCAAACTAGCCAACCAACCATCCATGGATTTGTACTGAGGATTACCAGAGACAAGTTAAATTCAATTAGGTTGTATTTTAGAGGGGATACCTAAATATTGTCAACTACAATAGAGATTCATTGGTTTATCATTGAATGTCTTGCATTAAGTTATATGTAAAGAGAGGATTGTACAGCCATTTGAGGAAGCTTCATGGTTATTGCTTCATCAGTGGTAGCCTTGCTAGGGTGGAGGATCCTCTAACTCTTGATATGTTTACGAAGTATGTTGAGTCTATCTTGTCGTGTTTCTTATACAGGTCATTCCTCCTAGCTAAAGGTGAAGCTTTCTACAATCAGTTTGATTCAACGTCTGTTAGAATTTGAGGATTCTAATAAATACATATTTAATCAACTTACATATTACATAATGTTACAATAAATATTTAAATAAATATTACATCATAACATAAGTAAATAAAGAAATACTGTATAGGAAATAAATAACATAGGTGACACAATATTTATAGTGGAAAACCTCAATAGGGTAAAAACCACTTTAAAAAATAACCTTTTACTTCAGAGAACTTATTTTACATCTAGTAAGATCACCTCCTCCTTTAAAACCCTATTTACCAAGGGTAAAACCAAATCACTTAATTTGCATACCTTTGATATATTTCTCGAATAATATCAAAATGAGGACCTAAAGTTATTTTTATATAAGGTGATCAGGTATGTCTCATCGACCCACCTTTTCAACCTAAAATGGTTGACAACATATAGTTAGGTTTATAATATTTAATATTAGAAATATAATCATTTCATGATATTAAATATTTAACCTAAAGTATATACTTAGATTAGTATATTTAATAATAGAAATATAAATAATTCATATTATTAAATATTAACCCATATAGTAGTGATGGACCCATATACATTAAGTGTTGGATAGACCACTTAATCATTATGTTCCAACACTCCCCCTTAATGTTAAGTGGGATAACATAACATATGCCAATAGACTATCTGCCCGTGGTACACTACAGGATTTACAATCCTTAAACCATAAAGGTTTTAGGCTAGTATATCGGTTGAAAGAATTATAACACCTTCATCATAATCAATTTACCTTTTGGTACAAAATAATTTGGAATCTCAAAGATCATCCCATGATCAATGGCTAAGTACGATTTGTGAGTTTTACATGTTCTCATAAAAGGTTATTAAACCCAAGCATATAGGAGCCTTTTACAACCAAGGACCTCCTTAACAATATGTTTGTACTGCATGTTTACCAGTAAACTCAATAGCACTAAAGAGTTTACTAAAAACTGCACTTTTAAGATTTTTCTACACTTCTTTCTAAAAAAGAAGTCGATGAAGTATACATGCCCGAAGGTCTTTTTTACACTTGCTCGAAGGTATTTTTTACACTTTCCCGAAGGTATTTTACAAATACCCAAAATTATTTTTACAAAAATAAAGTTCCATTAGGAGGTGACATTGTCATGCACACTCCCCCTCAATGGAAACTTTGACAATCCAATATTTTTACGAAAAAGTAGACCAAAAAAAAAAAATTTGCAACACTCAAGTAATTTGTGAAGATGTCAGACAACCTGCTCTTCAATCAACATGAACTTGATAATTTATCTCATCACTTTAGTACCTTATCACAGGTGAAGTGTATATGTATCTCAATGTTCTTCGTCCTCTGATGTTGAACTAGATTATTAATCAAGATTAATACAACTCTGACCACCACATAGAAGATAAATACTTCCTTTAGCTTCCATGTTTATCTCTACCAACAGTCGTTGCAGCCACATGGCTTCTTTACTTCTTCCATTGTACTTCTCTGCATTAGTAGAAGAAATGGAGACTATTGATTACATTTTTTGTTCCAAGTAATGGTTCTTGCACCAAAAAAACTTGAACACATATCTAGTATATTTTATAACACAACATCAATATGGTTAGAATCACAAAATCCATATAAGATAGAATTTTGATTCTTAGTATAATGCAACCCATAATTGATTGTTCCTTTAATATATCTAAAAATTCTTTTTGCAAGATTCCAATGATCTCTAAAAAAGGTTCCTGCATAAACCTTGAAGTAATTCCTATTGTATAAGAAATATCTGATCTAGTTATAGTTAGATAAATCAAACTATTAACTAACAACGTATATAAAATAGGATCAACCTTTTTCATATGAATATTTAGGGTCAATATGTATTCCAACTTCCATTGAAGTAGAAAATAGTTTACAATCAATCATAAGAAACCTTTTCATTACAATGGTTGCATATTGTGTTTTGAAAAATAACAATAGAATGAAATATAGTCATACAAATAATATGATGTGAGAGACCTAACTCATTCATTTCAAAGTACTAATTCAATTTCTCTTTAATTCTATGAATTAAATCAGAATTGTCACCATTCATAAGAAAATCATCAACATATATACATATAATGATCATATGTAAGCCTTATTTCTTGATGAATATATCATTGTTAAAAGAACAATTAACAAAACCTAACAGTTTAAAGAAGGAAACAATTTTCACATACCAAGCTCTAAGAGCTTGTTTTAAACCTTACAAGGATTTCTCAACTTACAAACATAGTTTTCTTTACCAGTTTCTTCAAATCCTTTAGGTTGAAACATGTAAAGTTTTTCTTTTAAATCGCAATTCAAAAAAGCTATTTTCTTATCCATTTGGTGGATTTCCCACCCAAATTGAGCGGCAATTGCAAATAAGGCCCTAACAGTACTCATTTTAGCTACAAGGGAAAACGTCTCAACATAATCAATACTAGGTTTCTGATTGAAACCTCTAGCAACAATTCTAGCTTTATGTTTGTTAATACTATCATCAACATTATACTTTACTTTGTATATCCACCTAGACCCTATAATACTTCGTGGCTCAGGTTCATACAAGGTAATTAATGCATGGTACATATGATGGCTTATGATCATTTTCCTAAGGTTAATAGGATTTTAACTTTCTAACATAAATTGAGCCCAATTTAATTTATTATCTAGGAATATAAGAGTTTTAGAAATATCTATAGCATCAAAACATCATCATGACCATTTACTAAATCAGAATAAAAACCATCATTTAGAAGTATTTAATGAACTAAATTAAAGATAAGAAGACAACAAATGTAAACCTTTCACTAGATTATATCTATACATTTCATAAAAGCTTCGATAATTAACATGTCCTAACCTTTCATGCCATAGTTTTGAATTATTCAAATTCTGAGATATAAAACAAGATGCATAAGAGAAATCATCAAAAATATACAAATCATTTCTTTGAATTCCTTCAGCTATTATAATCTCATTACTATCCTTGATATTACAGTATCCTTCATGCATGGATTCTAGTTGTGTCCATACCTCTTTCAAATGTTTGATGTTACCAAGGTGTAGAAGGTACTCATCGTTCACATTACACAAAATCATAGAAAGAGTCTCCTGCATTCATTACAAGAATGCATTCATGTTATCGAAAGTTACTTGACGACCGGTGGGGGAAACCTCAAATCTAGAAATAATCATCTAGAGTTTCCTCCCCATATCTTCTGTTTTGACCCAAATGTTGTAGTTGGTTTCATTCAGGATCTGGGTTTTGTCAAGACAAAAATAGTTGAACGCCATTGTTTTTCTAAACCTATAAAACACACCTCATTATAATATACAATGTACCACAGAGTTAGATACATATTTATTGACAATAAAAACAACAATTTTAATAGGATCGTAACTAAATTTTATAGATCTAAAGAAACTTTTTGATCATAACTAATTTTGTCATTACAATGCATTATAATTAACCTCTCATGATAAAAAGAATAACCCACAATATAAAGGGCTCTGCATTATACCCTAGATTTATATAAAAAATATCTCCAACCATATAGAAGTGAAGAAGAGACCCCTAAGAATGCATAACAACTTCAAATTTTTGAAAAAAATTAATGTAGATAAAGATCCAGCTAGCTTAAATTTGACGTCTAAATAACCATCATAATGACTTATTTTTTGGTCTGTCGTGAAGGTCATATGACCGTCAATTTTAACACAATGAAAGTTTCCTAGAACCTACGATATTAAATTTGACCTCTAAATGACCGTCATATTGTCTTATGTTTGGTATATCGTGACGGTCATTTGACTGTCAAATTTAATGAAGCCAAAACTTAATGTTTATTTCCAGAATGTGAAATTCTAGAATTTCTTCTTCTGTATAATATTAGGGACGTTATATTTTGATACATTATAATAGCCTATTATAATTTATAATATAAAAATATATACACTTTTAAAAAAAAGAGGTATATAGTTTATAGAATGTAAATAAAAAACAACATATAGTTCATAGAAATTATAAACTATAGTATATTTTTTTTTATAAAAAAACACAATGACCAAATAAAAAACATCGGTCATTTGGTATGTAATTATTATTTTAGGTTTTTATAAACGTAAACTATGCCAAGGCGGCCCACAATAATATGGAATGATAATTTAGAAACATAAGTTAGGATATTAGTTTTTTAATTGAACATGCCATACTTACCAATGCCGCGTGAAAAACCTAAGAAAATGCCATATGATTGAAAAAACTACTTAGGTTTTAAGTTTAAATTTTTTTATATCTCACTTAAAAAAAAGAATAGGGCCGCTTTAGAGTTGAAGTAGTTTTACGGTTTAGGTGTCCATTTTCTTGTTTTTTTAATGAACAAGTATAGGATTAAACTTAGTAATATTGATTACTAAGGCCACCAACCTTCAACTACCCACCATTCACCACGTTGGGCATTAAGATTAAAACAATGTTATATAGTTTAGGTATGTTCAAAACATTTTTTATAGAGCCCATACGAATGGGGTAGTTATAAAATATAGTATAAGAACCATATAAAATATATAATTTTCAAATTATATAAATTTTAATACGATTTTTATATAAGTTATTATATAAACCTTATTCTATATATTTTTTAATTTAAAAAAATATAGTTATAGATTAACTATAAACTATAGTTTTTCAAATCAAATTCTTTTAAAGGGGTCCAAAGAACATGGGTATGAATTTACCTTCTGAAATATTTAACCTGTAAACATTTGAAATTATAAAAAACATGAAAAATATTTCATGTAGTAATAAATCCTTTCCTTTTTATATGTGATTTTTACACAGGTAAATATTTGAAGCCCCTTTCACCTATGCACACATCAATCTCAAAAAAAAATTACTTCCATATAATTTACAAAATGTAAATGAAAGTAAGAATCATATCATATTACATCTCCCCCCTAAAAAATTAAGGATTTAAAATTGAAAAACCCTAAAAAATTTACCTAGAATTTAACTACACAAATGTAGTGCCAAAATAAGTTGGAGAAAAAAATAAGGGGACTAGATACTTTTAAATACCCTTTCGGGTTGGTTGAAAAACTCGTAAAAATTAAATAAATAAAATATAAAACATTTGATCTTAATTTATTTAATTTACCTCGCTCTGTTACCATGTTAGAATTTGAGAATTCTAATAAATAACACAGGTGACACAATATTTAAAGTGGAAAACCCCAATAAGGTAAAAACCACTTTGAAAATAACCTTTTACTTTAGAGAACTTATTTTACATCCAATAAGATCACCTCCTCCTTTGAAACCCTATTTATTAAGGGTAAAACCAAATCACTTGATTTACACACCTTTGATATATTTCCCAAATATATCAAATGAGGACCTAAACTCCTTTTTATATAAGGTGATTGGGTATGTCTCCTGACCCACATTTTCAACCTAAAATGGTTGACACATATACCTAGTTTTATAATATTTAATATAAGAAATATAAATATTTCATATTATTAAATATTAACCTATATATTAGTGATGGACCCATATACATTAAGGTTTGGCCAGACCACTTAATCATTATGTTCCAACAAATAATATACAGCTAGGTTGAAATATATAGGGGCCACAACTAGTGACATACATTAAGCGGAGAATAATCTAGTATTAGAGCTCACACACTTATATATAATGATAATGACGATGATGTATGACATGTATTGATGTAGTGATGTATGGGGACTTGCCCCCCCAACTATTGTATTTTTTCAACTATGATTTTTGATGATATATATGGATGGATGATTGGTATATCATGTTGTGTTGATTGTTGGTAGTGGAGGGTGGAGGATCCCTAGCACAGGATGTGTTCACGAAGTATGTATATCTACAGGGGTAGTTTGCGGAGCAGTTGGTAGAGTTATAACTACTACGCAATGAGGTTGAGAGATATAGGGGTTGTGACTAGTGGCATACATTGAGCAGACAAACATCTAATTTTAGAACCCACACACTTGCATATAGTGACAATGACGATGATGTATGACATTTATTGATGTAACGATGCATGGGGCCTTTCCCCCTAACTATTGTATTTTTATAGCTATGATTTTTGATGATATATATGGATGGATGATTAGTATATCACGTTGTTCTGATTATTTCTAACAGTGGTTATTGCTTAATTAGTGGTAGTGGAGGGTGGAGAATCCCTAATGCCAAGGAAAATTTTAAGGAACCAACCCTGAAAAAAACTTATAGAAATCATGGAGAATATACTTGTAACCAGTTTCGTGGTTTTGGTGAATATATTTGTAACCAGTTTTGTGGTTTTGGTGAGTATCCATGTAACATGTTTTGTTCTTTCGGTGAAAATGGTAAAAAAATATTTAAAATAGTTGGAAATCAAATGATGAATCTCCTATAATTTGTTTGGTGAAGACCCTCTGTCAAATTTGACTATAATGAGGCCTAAAGATTTTCATTTCTTTTGTATGCCTTACTTTTACACTCAAGTTCCAAGAATGTGTGAAACTTGGCCACTCAGAGGAGTAGGAAAATGACACGTGGTATCTTGTGATTACTCATAGCCACTCTGCCTTATCTCACTGACACCGTAGACCCAAAACTTTGTTGAATCGGTTCATTTGGTGGGCTTGGAGTCCAGGGAATTCCTTTGACTTGGGGAGGCCTGGAATCCTGCCACATGTTTGTCTAATGGGTAGGAAGGATTGATAAATTTAATTATAAGGCAAAAATAACTTATATTTAATAATCAAGGATATGTCGTTGGTTGCTATTAATATTTTTTATGTCTAGTATGTGTAGCAGTAAGAATGTGTTTTTTTAATAACAGACAGGGGGTAAATGTAATGATGTGGAGAAGTAGTGCTCGTAACATGTGAAGGAGATTTCTACACTGGTATTTTTACATGTGTGTGCCAAGAAACATGATCAAAATTTTGAATTTTTAAACTTAAGTTTAATTCAAGTCTAAGAAGATGAATTTATTTTAAAGGTACACATTGGAAATTTGTGATCTCATAGAAAATATCATGTAACAGAGGAAAATTTATCATGTCTTAAGCTCATGTCATTTAAATTTTATGACTGATTATTTCTCTAGTGTTATTCCCATAGTTGATTACAGGTTCTTCTACTTAAAAAAATAGACAATTCAATGATTAATCTTTCTTATAAGCTTTGGAAAAGACAAATAGAAAGTTTAATACATACATACATACATACATACATACATACATACATACATACACATATATATATATATATATATATATATATATATATATAGTAGGAGCCAAGTAGTTGTCTCAAATCATCCTAGGTTCAAAGGTGTTGCCACTGGTATAACGTATTCTAGTTGTGTTTATATATTCTAGAAGCCACCACTAAGACCCTTGGTTTAAATGAAAACAAAGGATGAGAATATTTATGACAATCACATTTCTGAAACACAATAACTTTCCCACCATAGTGCAACTAAATGAGAACATCCTTTTCCTCACAGAAAAACACTAGAATATTGCGTGGGGCATCCTTGTAATTTCTTTCCAAGACCAAAAAATTTCTCTCCTCCTTCCAAACTCAAGCTCAATCTCATACATAATTATGTCCTTCAAATGGTCCCCATCTACAATTGGTTCTGTAAGTAACACCCTTTCTTCGGATAAAACCAACCTTGGTTTGTAGTGAGGGAAATGGTCTCTTCCATATCTAACAATTAACAAAAAAATGCATAGTAGTATAAAATTGACTATTATAAATTCTCACACCAACCAAAGGTTCATATGACATTAAGAAGAAAAAATTATTGCTGAAGATAATGGGTCCATATAAGAAATAATCTCTCAATCATGCCATAATCCTCGAAGTCCCCATAGAAGAATCATAAATTTCTATAGTACCATAGCCTGAATTAACTCCAGATCTATTAGCGTCTCCTTGAACCACTTGTACCCCTTATTGTCATCCACGACCAAAATTCCATGAGCATAAATATAAAAGTGCCATCCATTAAGTTGAGTTGATAATATATAAATAAGTTTGAAGGAGGTTCCTAGATTTAGTGGATTACATACCCTTGAAACATGACTGTCACACGAACAAAATAAGATTATCCATCGATGTGAATCTTCAAGTTGTACCCAATCAAAGCATGATAACCAATTTTTTTTTTTAGAATTTTCCATGTTCTACTGTAAAATTTGTATCTCATCCAATGATGACCAAGATCATGATTTACAAGTATCCATGGATGTTTGTTCCTTGTTTCACTCTAACGCCTGAAAAATTTGGTGGAAGTCATGAGTGTTTTCCATTCCTTAGAAACTAGATAGAACTTGCATATGGATTCTAATGGAAACCAAATAAATAAATTTTCCCAAACATCTTGAGGAAGTGAATGATCCCACAGGAGACAATTTCCATGCTGCATTGGAAATAAACTAAAATGAAGAACAAATTCCAGTGTTTCAAAAAGAAGAAAACAAATCAAAAGGTGCAACACTGTAGCAATGCAAGAGTATCCACAATAACAAGTGTTGGCAAGGAAAAATTATATTTGTTGAAGCATAAAAAAGAGTATATCATATATTTTTTGAAACATAAACATTACATTACATAAAAATTACATATCATAAACTATAAAATCTTGAAAAAAAATTATTTTTTGTTTTTAACATAAACAAGAGTATGCAAATTTGATTTTTTGTTTTTTCTATTTTCAAACTATAAAATATCAAAAATTGCAATGTTTGATAAGGTGGATGGAAGAAAACATAAAATAATGGTAAATTTCTCTAAATCCACCGTATTTTGTAACTATGATCATAACATATGCATACAAAAAATCTATAAGCCTATAACTCTATTATAACATAAATATTACATATCATAATATATTTCTCATTTCTTGTACCACTTTCCTAACTATATCGGTATCGATATTCTCTATCAAAGTGTCCACCAGGGTTAGTATCCTGACACATTCTTTATCAATGATAGATTTTTTGGTATTTGTTAAGTCTTTCCATGTTTTAAGCACTTCAAAATATTGTTGTAGGTTTGTAAGGATAGAAGACATCGTTTCCACATGACTGTCCATCTGAGGGGTCACTGCTGAGGATTGATTCAGATTGCCATCAATTTCCATATCCACATTGTTTATAGCAGCATGCATACGTTTTAGGTCTGGGGATTTTGGATAAAGAATAAAGAGTTCTTGTAATACTTTTGGAATTGGCTACTCAGATAAGGAATCTGGTTAGAGATCTGTAGGAGAAGTTCCAAGTGAATGAAGGGGAAGAATGGTAGAAAATGATTGGCCATGATAAGGGGGTGGAAGCACCATCAAAAGGAGAACTAGAAGAAGAGATGGTTAAGGATCACCCAAAAATAACATCATCTGAGTCTATATCAGAACTAGAAGAAACCACGATGTATTCATGGCTTAATACTAGTTGGATGTGCTCAATTTGGTCCCCCAT
Organism: Taxus chinensis; assembly: GCA_019776745.2. Classification (NCBI taxonomy): domain Eukaryota; kingdom Viridiplantae; phylum Streptophyta; class Pinopsida; order Cupressales; family Taxaceae; genus Taxus; species Taxus chinensis. Next base: position 579,674,692 of record CM034146.1, read on the forward strand.
GATTTTGCAAAAGAAACTAAATGTCAGAAAATTACCATAGGCCTTGAATTTATAATTTCTGAGTGAGTTCTTCGACTAGACCTTAAAAGGTGTCTACTAAACCCAAGCATGTATTGATGGTTAATATTAAATGCAAATCATGGGCCGTGGCTAAATTTTCTCTTTAAATTGGCATCACTATCCCACGTGCCTCTGCCTTTTGAATTTATAAGTCCTTTTATCATGATGAATAAAATATCATTAAGGATAAAAGAATTTGAGAAATATATTAAGGGAGAGGAGCTAATCGTCGATCACGGACTACTAAATTATAATGGTATTAGTGAGGGTAGACGTAAATACTAAAGATATGGACTAGTACTTTCCAATTTATCACTTAAAATTCAATACAAAAGTAGTTGATTAAATGTGTCACATCAAAAATAATAAAATTTAAAAGCATCACTTTAAAGACTAAAGTTATAGAAAAATTCTTTTTCATATTTATTAAATATGCCACTTTTCTGAAAAACATCTTTCCATATTAATTAAAAACCTTGTTTCCTGGACCTTTATCCTAGAAAATATAACGTGACCAATATTTAAATTTGATAAGGCATTTCTTAACTATGAGGGTGTCGATTAAATCTCTGGCAGCACACTTTCCATGAATAGGTAATTAATTTCAATTAAATTTCAAGTTGAGGGCCGAGGCTATCGATTTTGGGATGATATGACATTGATGGAGAAATGATTTCTCCCCCAAACATCAACTCAAAATACATGCTTATTTAAACCTGGTGATGATATGTTACCAACTTACCACATAAATTTTCCATGCATCCTCCACCATCTGCTTTCAATCAATCGTCTTACGTCCATGTCTTCTTCATCTACAGAATTGAATCCTCTTAATGTAAAACTCACCCATTTGGGTGAGTGTTTCCAGCTGATAGGGACAAATGAGGCCCTCGTCTGTAACATTCTTAGCATACCAGACACCAGGGCCGGTTCTCCTAATATTTCATCTCCAGAGGACATGATTTTATCTTTCTTGCATCGCTTGTCTGAATTATGTCCTTCATTTCTTATTTTCCAAGCTCTCCATTTCCATCTAATTCACCTAGATTATTACATGAACACAAAATAATTAAAGAACCAATGGATAAGCCACTGCCCTTGTGTCTTAGGCAATTAGTGGGGTTTCAACCTAGATTTTTACAAACCTCATTTATTTATCATATATCTCTCAATACCAAGCTCACTACCTACTCAACAGGGGGAAGAACAACCCCCAAATTTTGCAGATAATTAAATGCAGAAGGGGTTGACAGCATTAGAAACCACCCTTGCCAAATTACGGTCCATGGTAAGCACCCATGCCTTTCCTCTCAAGAAAAGGATGATCATGAGATAAGGCTCTTCTGGTACTAGCAAAATTCGCCAATTCCCTGTAGCTCGAATTTCTTCAGGGAAGAAAACCAAAGGATACATAAGAGGGGGAGACTCTCTTTTTGAGTGGGTAAACTCACATAAAAGGAAAAGAGATTTCATCAAAATAATGAATGGGCCTCAGGTGAGAGTTCAAGAGCTAATAAATATGGGCATATCATAGGATTTAGTGGGAGAGTACAAAGATGTGTTTATCCAACGTAGGGACAAGTTGCTAAAATGTGCTCCAGTGTTTTGGGATTAATATGTGTCTTCAAAAGAATTACCATTATATTTTATCTTTATAAAGTAATCTGTAATATGTATTTTGTAATATCATGTATGTGTATATATATATATATATATATATATATATATATATATATATATATATTATATGATTTTAAGGGTAGGGCCCTTAAAATAGACCCCATTTTGTTGTGAGAATATTGTTGAATAATTTATCACAATTGTAGTAGAATTTGATTGATGTATTTTTTAGATTTGTTTATATTTCATCACATATATGAGGAGACGCATTTGGAAAAAAAAGAAACTAACTCATAATAAAATATAAGAACGATATTTTAGAAATTTGGACGTGGACATATTTCAAATATCATGTATATTCAAAAGTTATTAAGCTTATGACAAGGGCGCTTGCTACAAATATATTGAAACGACCATCATTGGCATTCAATGATCAATTTGAAGGGCTCCCATACTTTAATTGACTTGCTAGGTTAAGCTTAACCCGTTGTAAATAGATGTTAAAAAAACACATTACCCTTCAACAAAAAAAAATGAAAATGTTAATTTCTTTCAATATATATCTGGTTAATTTAAATACAATAAATATGAAAAATTTCAAATTATATGAAATATTAATATCTAAAAAATTGAAAACACTATCTCATCAATAATGCCATAAACAATTTTGAATTCTATTTAAAAAACAACCATTTTTGTTAGCTATTTCAATTCAAATAGTAAATAATAGTAAGCAACATTTGATTTTATTCATATTCATTTTCTTTCGAACGATTCCTTTGATCATCTTTTCAATCTACTGGATATTTGGTTTTGATTTTGAATTGAACTTGCGATTAGCTTTATTAATTTATTGAACACTTTCAATTAATTTAAGAACGAAAGAATCTAATTTTACAAATCAATAAGGTAAATACGATAGTATATATACATAAATATATATTCTATCTATCTATATATCACCTGTATATATTTAATTCTCATACGTATAATATTAATCACTATATTTATTACTAATAATATATATAATGTTATCTCACTATATAATATGTTCGAGGGCCCATCATATATTCCATGTACCTCAGATGAACAAATAAACCCAGACCATAAATTTTAATTCAATCCCGCCTAAATCCAGGAGGTTCACATCCGTGGGGCTAAGGAAAAATAAATTCATAGAATTCTTCTATGTGGCATGGGAAAAAGTGGGGTATAGCTTTTTAATTTTTTGAAAACTTTAAATTAATTTAAGAAAGAAAGAATCTAATTTAATAAATCAATAGTGTAAATACTATATATATATATGTATGTATGTATGTATGTATGTATGTATGTCTGTATGTATGTATGTATGTATATATATATATATATATACTTTTGGGTTTGCCCAGTGACATGTGTGGGTATTTAATGACCTTGGCCATTGAAATTTTTTGGGGGCTATTGAAAAACTTTAAATAATAAACCCCCGCTTTTTCCCATGCCAAGTGGAAGAATTATGTGAATTTTTTTTGTGTGTTCCCCCACGGATGTGAATCTCCAGGATTTAGGCAGGATGAATTATAATTTTAGGTCTAGGTTTAATTGTTCATTATTGGACATAGACATTAGAATTGAAATATATGATGGGCCATGTAAAACTCAAAATTTTCATATTTTTGAGTCTTGATTCTTTAAATATTATCTTTTTTATAATTAGCACTGTATAATCCTTTGCTTTGAAATATTCAATATAAGGGTTGAGAGTTTAGAGAATCCAAAATTCTAAGAATGTGTACTTCCACAAGATCCCAAAGTAAAAGTAAAACTCAAATCCCATACGCTAAAACTGCTTAAAAGTAAACCTTGGTTTTAGTGATGAATATCATGATATTTATGATCTTGTAATTAGCACAAGAGCTTCACAGCTTAGATTTACGTATGAGATGAAGAATGAGGGAAAAATAGACGTCTGGGGCCCATTAGGTAGACATAAGGGGTTTGATAACATGAGGGTCTGGATTAGGACACATGATGTTTCCATGAAGGGTTTTACCCTACCACCTTGAATTTTTCAATATATGTGCCCAAAATTACAATGAGACAAAAAATAATTATTGTAAAGGGAAATGGACCACAACTTTTTTCCATTACAGAGGTAAATATTGGCCTTCGTTGTGGTTTGAAAGAAAATATTTAGGAACAATCTACATAAACCTAGAAAAATTTCTAGTGATTATCATGCCACCAGATAAAAAATAAAGAGATGAGTTTTTATGAAAATTAAACATTTGATGCAGAGGTACCAAAAGGGAGGCTCCCGTATGCAATTAACATATTTAAACTGTGGGTCAAAGATACCATTTCTATGCTAGTATTTTTCCTTGGCTTTGGATAGCGATGAGAAAGTGGATGAAAACCCTCATAGAAATGGATTACAATATCCAATTTCATTAATCCACCTTGTCAATACAAATTGTTGGGTACATTACAGAAGTTATGCATAAACAATTATTACAATTAGAGAAGGCTTTGACACTAAGATGATTACGTTCCCTACCTATTTATGTTATTTAATTATATGGTGGTTTGTTGAATGTTGTGAAAAAAAAAACTTTGAATTTAGCCCTATTTTGTTGAGGTCCAACCAAAATCCTCCTTGCGTCCCATTAACTAAGTGGACCCCCCAAGGATAAGGATGTATGATAATAAAAGGGACTATAGTAATTTGTTGATTATTTTGGGCCTCCAATTTATGAAGCAATTACAAAAAGTACATTGCCTAGATTGCTTGTGAAACTGTAAAGATTGCATTCAACTGGGATCAAAAATACAATTAGCATATTGGTACTTCAGGGAGTATTATATTGTGCTAAGGTCTTATGGATCATGAGTACAACCCTACAAATTGCCAAGACAGGTGATAGAAAGAGTTTTTTCTTGAAATATATACAATAGATGAAAAGCACAAAGAATCTCTATTTTGTTACTTAGCAAAAGAATAACATGTATTCCTCCTTACCGTTCTCATGTGGGAGGGTTCACATTGAAAGAAAGCATTCTATGTGGCACATGAAATATTACACATTTTAAGTTTGATGTTGACTTCCCACGAGTTATATGACCCATGTGAAGTGATTAAAGAGCATGGTAGTGGTGAATAAGAATTTTTCCACTAAATTCAACATGAAAAGTACCCTTGCTAGAAAACTTTTAAAAACAATAACTCTTGGGTTGAAGTACAAATAAAATGGATGCAATTGTTCTTAGAGAAAGATTAGTTGTCAGAGGTCGTCAACAGCAAATTTTTTGACATTGCCTACACTCCGCCTCACAAAAAATAGGTAGAGGTGTTTTTAATTAATCCAATCATAACCAAAAAATGAATAAAACAATTACTCTAAAGAATTCCAAGGAATTACATCATGAATTGTAAGAATTTTTATGGAAAGGCAAAATTATACTACTGCCTTTTGATCTATGAGGCAGGACCTAGGCAATCCAGAATCTGTTTTCCAGAGTATAATTATATTCTTAAATTGAAGCTATTCACAAGATTTGAGAAGTCATCCCGATAGGAAGTAATGATTATGACCTTGACGCTAGGAATACAACACTCCCCTAGACCATATAAACCAAGTCCTCA